>VXCM01001035.1:107553-228404 GCA_014773175.1 Lucifuga dentata | reverse complement strand
TGTTAAGATATGCTTCTGTACTACCCAGTGTCTAACGTGTTGCGTTAGATCTGAGCCCGGTTACATTATTATTACTGAAATTGATTGTTTCATGTTTTGTTGTATTTATGTATTTTAAATTAATTTTCAATAAGCTGTGTTTTGTGATTTTAAATTGTAAGCACTTTGTGACCCTCATGTCTGTGAAAGATGCTATATAAATAAAATTTACTTACTTACTTACTCCTCTTCGCTTGGCATGTCATAGATGAAGGCACATAAATGCTCTCTGCGTTGTTTCAAAAATTGAGTGGTGCACAACCACGTGAGCAATCCTCAAAAGCGGCCATTGCAGCCAGTTGTTTTGGCCGCAATTATGCATCCACTGTGGCCTCTGCATCTGTGTTAAGCATAAACCAAGGTGCAAATTGTCTCCTCCTCCTAAACACCACTCTGCTCAGTCCAGATCCATTATTCAACAAGAGATGAGGACAATTAATTGTTAGCTTATGATTTGGAGAGGAATAAATAATCAGTTTGTTATTTTCTTTGATGAAAACCCTCTGTTGCTCGCATCTGACTTCATTTCGCAAAGCTTTTTCTAGTGCCCGTAAAGCTTGGCCAGACTTCTAGCAGGAAGATGCAGTTTAAATAGTGATTAGTGAAAAATCTGTATTTAGCCAGACCTGATATTCCTCTAGTCTGCCTTGGAGCTTCTGTTACACTCCATTTGACTTTAAAATACAAATGAGGAGACAATGAGACAGGAAGCATCAAAGATATGAGGTAATACAACAAGAGGTTTGGGATTTTCCTGTTTCCACCTCACGGGATTCATTGTGTTTCAAAGAACCAGACCAGTGGCTTTGCATGTTTGAGCCCAATAAAAACTACCCACATACCCTCTACCTTTGTGTCAACTTTTTCCAAATGCAAAAAGCTGTATTTTAGTTTTCATGTTATTTTGGAAAATCCCCCTAATCTTTCAAAATCAAATATTCAGGTGATAAAGCCACCATAAAATTTAATGTTTTGCTTGCTAACATGCATGCCCAAATTTAGAAGACATGTTAGCTTTAATTTCTACGGTAAAATCCTTACTTTCTCCTGGGACTATATGCCCTGGCTACATTTTCTTCCATGTAGCTCCATGTTGGATTGGTTATTATTTTTTTATTATTGTTATTACTTTTGTAGCGTACTACTGAAATGAACTGGCTGCTTGGAAAGTTGGAAAAACAATTCAAAATGTATTGCTTCTGAGGTATGTTTTGGAACATGATTTGCAGTAACGTAACGTGTATGTGGTGGTATTTATTGGGCTCAAACATGCAAAACCATCGGTTTTGTCCTTTAACAAACACTTTATTTATTTTTTTTTATATATTCTCTGTCACTACCACTCTCCTCAGCTCAGTTTTCCTCCCCATGTCTTTTTTTGGCACTCCAACAGAGGAATTCCACAGTAAATTATTCATCTGTGTCATTTGTTGTTGTGGAAACCACATAAAGTGCCTTGCGGTCATAAGTTGAAGGCTTTTATTACAGATTGCAAAATAATATTTGCTGTCAAGTTGCACAAGACCTTAATGTCACTGTATATCGCAAAACTAAAAATATAATAATATGACAGGATAAACTGTGAATATGTTTTGGATTCCATACAAATCCGCATGATTCAGATGTTTTTCATTTGGATTTTGCACTTTTGGACCCCGGGAGAGCAATATTTGACCCTTAATGTGCGTGAGCTTCATGAACGCTTCCATGACATCGTTTTCAACAATCTCTCCTTATTAAAGACTCCATGCATTAACAGGGATTTAATCACTAAGCCAACAACGGTCCTGCCAGGTCTTGATGTTCACTTCTAAGACCTGTCAGAGCAAATGGACAGCCTGAAATGAAAAACAGTTGATGATGACGAGCATCAACCACAGGGAGAGGGTTAAATGGACTGAGGAAGAGGGCGATATGAGAATTCATAACTGAAGTTTTCATAAGCCTGTCAGTTTTAACCGTGCAGAGTCTGAGATAAAGGCTGAAAGCTGACATCTCCAGCATCCCTGACAGAACATGAGATGTTAATCCATCAGTGTGTCAAATCTCAGACTTTCCTTAGAATACAGAGTCCTTTCTCTTTTCTGTCCTCCCCTCCTGTCTGAAGCAGTTGTGATGAAAGCGATACGCTGCTTGCTGTAGCTTAATTGTGTGGTTGACAGCTGGACCACTTGTTTATTTTTCTCTTTATCCCAGACGTCCTGAACTGACACACACGGCCGCTGGCGACATCAGCCATCCTTGATGGTCAGATGTGTAGACGATAGTGTGTGTTTTACATCAAAGAATCAATTCGTCGGAGTTGTTGGATTTGACACATCTGGACTTCATGGGCTCATCAAGGAGCGTATGTGTGTGAATGCAGAAACACACACATATACTGTATATACACATAGTCACTCATACAGATGAATACATCCGACCACGTGTGCATGAGGAAACAATCAATTTCTTAATCCAGAATCGTGTTTATTCAACTTTCATCAGTCCTATAGCGGCTCAGAACTCTGCAGCATGTCTTGGTCTCCTTGCACCACAGAGGGCTTTTCTGGGTCACCTGAATCCACAGACACAGTTCGTCCCCTGACTCCCATTACGCTGCATATGGAGCCTCAGATGCTTCCTTACACAGCTGGATTTGTTCTTTCTGTTCTACCTATAATGCTGGAGCATCTCCAATTAGGATGCCTGAGTTCTTATTTTAAGAATCAGACCAATCTTTAGAATTCTCAACAAGTCATTTGTTTGTTCTCCAAGTCCTGAAAGTCTTATTTTCTTAAAGCAAATTGAAAAAAGAAAAAAAAAATTTGCCAGTACAGTGAGATGACATCAATACAAATCGTCTTGTTTCTGGGATTTTCTAAAAATTAATGTTGATAGTAACGTGTATGCACAGCTCAAAAATGTAAACCCACCAATATGGTCCTTTAAGGTCAGAGTTGTTATGGTTAGATTTTTATGACCATTTCAAAAACTCATATTAATTAATTTTCTGTTACTCTATTGGCAGATTTTATTTCCAGATTTTATAAATTTTATACAGATTGCAGAATATTTTGCTTGTTTCCAGTTTTTCGCAGTGCATTTACATACTTTCTTCCAGTTGGATAAACATGTACATGCATATGCAGGAATTCTGAACCAAACAAGCATCTCTGATTAAAATTACACACACACACACACACACAAAATGCAGGGAGCAGGGAGCTTCAGTCTCGCATGGCCTGACTGTCTGTCTGTCCTCGGGCTTTGGAACAGGTTTGTTCCACTGGCTGAAACTGATACGAAGGTCTGGTGAGGTCACATGCCTTTGTGACCTCTGACCCCTGCTGTGTTAACCTCTGGCACTGCCTCTATCTCCTGTGCTGCTAACAGGATGCTGTTTTTGCCCAGAGAGGTGCCTGTTTGCTCTGTCCATCTGTGCCGGCGCTTTGACCCTGACCGGACATTCCCCGATCATTCCCACACCTTTGACCCTCCCGGAAAACCTTTCCTCCTTTCTCTATTACTCATCCTTCCTTCACTCTTTTGCTCTGATTTTTTTCATTCTCCCTAACTGAATTACAAATGTCCCTGCAGGGGGTAAGAAGAGCCATGAGGATGGACAATCATGATAGACAGCCATCAAAGAGGGACAGAGCTGAAAGGAAAAACAGTTAAATGTCTCCTGCTGTTTCTTAGCTTTGTGTGCTTGAGAGCTGATGATGATGATGATGATGATGATGATGATGATGATGTAGTAAACATTTAAATGGGAATGATCAAACTTCCTCCCGATGGTGAAAGGCAAAAAATTGGGCTCCAGTCAGGTTTTGTGAGTAATTGTTGAATTCTGCTGACTGATTTGTCAAAATAAATGAATGATCGTTCCAAAGGATAGAATAGAATCGATCTCCTAACATATTTCTCTGTTTAGTGCGTGTGCATATGTGCGTGCACGTGTTTGTATATGAGACTGTATGTCTTCACCCTCTTTTGTCCACAAGATGTTCTCTTGAGTTGTCTGGAGCTCAGGTGGTAAAATCAGTGTTCCTCTCTCTGAAGAATACAAAGCTTCTTTCAACTAAATGTCGCTTCTGCAGTCTATTTATAATTTTCTTCAGAAACTTTGATCCGTTCAGCTGTTGTTTCTGCTGTTATTTCATATGAGCGAAATTCTTCACAGCCACCACAGAACAGTAAAGCCAGCCGCACTGTGCAGCAGGGGAGCATGAGGTCATTAAACACAAGATCAAAGCCAGACATTAAAATCTATGATGTTTGGATTAAAGAAAGCGTTTCATTATTGTATTACTCTTGTTTTTTTTTAAATAAAAGTGGTTCTGTTTACTTAGTTTCCCCCTAAGTTATCTTTGTGTCTCTAGACGTGTGATTTGATCCCCTGGCCTCAAATATTCAGAGAAATTGTCACTTCACCTTGTTTGCTTTGTGTCAACTATCTTTTTTGTCATGTTTTAGCACATTTTGGACCATTTCGCTGTTTAAAAATTATTCAACATCACTCTTATACATTACAGTACAGTGTAGGAGCAGTCATGAATGAAGGTATGAATCCTTTCCCCNACCCCTTTTTTTTTCTTTTTTAAGGGTCCAAGCATGAAGTACATGGATCCCTTTTGTTTTTGTATGGTTTATTATTATTATTATTATTATTATTATTATCATCATCATCATCATTATTTTTATTCCACCAAAAATCGCCTAAAAGTAGGTGGGCAGCCCAAACGGTGCAACCTGCAAAAGTGAAATGTGGTAAGTATATAATGGGGAGATCTATTCATAGGCAAAACAAATCATAGGTGCAAACCACTAGGGGGCGATATAACAACGCACCCAACACGTTATGGCTAATAACTTTTGAACTGTGAGGTGCACATTCAAATGCTTCATACCAACGCGATTGGTGAATTGAGCTGTATCCAGTGGTATAAGCCTTCCACCTGGATAGATTTTTTTTTTTTTTTTTTTTTTTTTTTTGTCTAGGGCTTGTTAATTGTCACTTGCAGCCGGCAACCATGTGGCCATGGTATTCTACTGCAAAACCAAAAGTGAGTTGCTGCCCCAAATAAAAGAATTCAAGTATCTCGAGGTCTTGTTAACGAGTGTGGGTGGATTGAGCGTGAGATTGACAGGTGGATTGGTGCACTGTCTCAGTGGTGCAGACTTGGACTGTCTGAAAAAGAGACACTCAGTTTACTAATCGATTTATGTTCTAACTATCGCCTGTGATCAAGAGCGCAAAGTGGTGACCATATAATACAAGCAGCTGACTGAATTGAGTCTGCAGGTGTTGGGACTCATCCTTAGGGATAGGCTGAGGAGCTCAGACATCAGGAAGGAGCTCAGAGAAGAACCACGGCTCCTTCATGTTGAAAGGAGCCAAGTGGTTTAGGTATCTAATCAGGATGTCTCCATGGGGAAGTTTTCCAGGCACATCCAACTGGAAGGAGACCACGGTGCAGATGCAGAATATGCTGGAGGGATTATGTATTCCATTTGGCTGAGGAACATTTTGTGATCCCCCAGTAAGAGCTGGAGGATATGGCTAGGGAGAGGAACATCCAGGCTACTTAGCTTGCTGCTTCCGCAATCTGGAGCCAAATTGCTGTGGAAAATGGATGGATGGACCTAGGGTGCTATTAGGACAAGTAATTAATTAACTTAGTTTGAAAAATTACTTCATGCAAAACTAGCTAGTCTGCTTAAAATAGATTAAAATATTGGAAAATCTTGGCAGTAAGTCGTTCTCTTACTCTGTCAGTGACTAGTGAAATCATTTGAGGACCATTGGGAATCATTTAAATGGAAAAATACTCCTTACACACCTTTTTGCTTGACTGGAAGTCAAAACTTAACATCCTAAAGCTATCTGTGTAGGACGTCCAATGACAAATTCAGTGAGACAAGTTCTGACTCGAGGACAGATGCTAACTGAAGACATGTGGTGAAAGGAGAAACACCCAGCCAGGTATGTCTTGATTCCACCATCTGTGTGTGATCGATTGCCCGAGCAACACCTCAGGATAGTCTCATCATCCTGCTTTCCAAAGCGCTGTCTGTCAGTAAAGAGGAGTCCATGTGACACACTCCTCCACTCCCCCTCGCCCTTTCACTCTTCATTTCTCTTTCTCCCTCCCTCCCTCTCTCTGTCTCAGGTTCACATATGATATCCATTTGTGTGTTTGATTTTGATCAGACCTGGATTAAACAGATAGGTCACCCTGTCCAAATAAAGAGATCTTCAGTGCTCATTGTTCCTCTGCACGCTGAGCTATCATACCTCCTCCGTCTCTAATTCTCTCTCTTTATTTCTCTTTCTCACCATCTTTCTCTCCCACCCACATCCACCCTTGCTCTGTTTACCTCATAGTCAGTATCTCTCCACACTTTCTCTTCTCATCTGTTTACCACCTACCCTTTTGGTTTGTGGAAGATGCGGGGAAGGAAAGTATCTTGTTTTTCCCTCCAGAGTCCAAGAGCAACAAGACTGTTTCTGGATAAAGGCCACACAAATGGGCCTGGATTTTACAAATGTTTTAAAGATGAAGAAATCCTGTATCTGATGCATTTATTATACTTTTTAGATGTATGTCACTGATAAACAGCAGAGGTTCCTTGGCCAGCTGTTATACTCAGCTAAAAGGTACTCACGCAGTGCCTATGGAAAAATACATTACCTTGTAAAACTGTTCATGGTGAGAACATATTTCAGTGTTTCCTCCTTTTGTCCTTTACCTCTGCTTAGTTTAGTACTAGTTGTTCTTTTTAAAGGTTAATGTCTGAGTTGTTAGGACTGGCTAGCCTTCTGTGACCAGAGTCCAGGAAAAAACAAAACAAAATACAGTCAGGTCATTTTGGCTGGAATCCAAGTCGAACGTCTGCAGTAAAGATACTGTAACACCACCAAGATGTCTGGAATTGCCCCGAGAGAGATTTTCCTGCAGCATGCCTCAAGCCTCTGACTTATGGTGGCTTCTAAGAAGAATCGCAACCGATATTCTCCATCAAAGAAACATTTGTTCCTCTGGACTCTAAAACTTCACAACCTCCCCAATTTCTTCTTCTGAGTTCAAGCAATTTTTCATGTCAGGACTGACACTGGGAGAAGGTACATGTCCTGCACCCAAAGATTTTTGAGGCAGTTTTATGACCAGTAAGGCAGGAAGGACGGGGGAGAGACAATGAGAAGTGTTCGTGTTAGAGAGAAGCAACTGGGGCGCTTAAACTTGAGGTTTGGCTTCTCTCTCCACTATTTCCTGGAAGCAGCTTTTTAACCAAACCACTGCAAGGTATTTTAGAGTGGAGAAGTTCACATGATTCTCATTTCTGGCCAGTTTTAACATGGTGTTTTTTTGGAGGAATAAACATGGATAGCGTATCTCAAGCCTTCGCCAAAGCACCAAAGGAAAAATCAAGGTTTTGCGTGTTGTGACAGGTCGTGTTTATTCAGTTTTCCAGATCTGTGTCCTCCAAACACATCTGATGGTGCTTTGATTTGTCTATTTCCTCAAACACTTACATCATCTCGTTCTCCATCCAGCCACATGTGGCTCATTCCTTTCTGTCAGAAAGTGTCTTTGACAGCTCGTCGTTTCCCCTCTGCTGCTCAGTCAATCCCAAGAGACCATTTACCTCCCAGGTTAAACTCTCAGCCTTTAAGTCTTTAAATGAGCCATGTAATCACAAGTCATTATTGTCATTTACGTTTATGAGGATGCACTTAGATGATGTAATGCCTTTTTCTCCATCTCTGTGACTGATAAAGACATTAATGATTAAGTCTTTAACCACGTCACTACTCATTAAATTGATTATGAGCTGCCATAAGCATGTAATGTGAGCCTCATACTGTCCTTACATAGGCTGGTAAAGTGGCCACCATCAGGCTGCTGAAGGTGGATTTGAGTAATTACACCTATAACCCAGGTTTATGAACTCTTTGAATGCGGGATCGAGCACAAAAAAGCAGAAAATGACTTTCACTTGGCAAGTGTTAAAGGACCATACCAGTGGTTTTGGCGTGTTTGCATGTAAATTCTACCTGTATACATGTTACATTACTTCCAGCCATTTTCAAAAGCATGGAGGGGTACATTTTCAAATTGCTTTTCCTACCTTCCAGGCAGTCATTGGTTTCAGTTCATTCCAGCACGCTATAAAAATCAACTTGTAGAGACTTGAAACGTGCGTGGGATAAATAATCCATCACAGCAAACAACATCCTGTTAATTTTTTTTTTTTTTTTTTTNTTTTTTTTTTTTTTTTTTGTTAAATTTACATAATATAACTGATCCAACATGGAGCTACACAAAAGAAAATGTTTGTCTCTACCAGGAAATATAGTTCCAAAAGAAGACTGCTTTTTCCAGAGAAATTAAAATGACCATGCCATTGTGTTAGCAGGCAAAACATTGACTTTTAATGTGGTATATCACTTAATTTGATTTTGAATTTGGTTTTATGCTATGAAAAATGATTGGTATTCATGTAATGAATATTCAGATGGTAAATATTGGGTTAAAGCATGCAAAACTATCAGTATAGTCCTTTAAAGATGTAAGGAAGGTCAAGGGATGGAATGGTGGGTGGCAGCTACACATTTCACAATAATCATGTCCCCATCTTGGAAGTTTATGCAGGTGGAAAGAGTCTGCTTCTATATGCTTTGGGTAAACAGTGATAGTCAAAGTATGCATAGGGAAAACCTTTCCAAATATACAAAGCAAGCTGTTTTCAGCTCCCCTTTTACTGGGCGTGGGCCGCCATGGACCTGTGTGGCTTGTCATGCATGTTAACAATGAGCTAACAGTCAACAGAGATCAGCTTCCAGTCACGCCATCTGTAGGACATCGCAAATAAACGAGAAGAGAGTGGGGTGGCGTGAGAGAAAAATGGGAGAAATCAGAATGGTGTCAAAAAACAAAAGGAGTTCAACAGAGAGAGTAAACGATGAGGGGATGATAGAAGGATGCAAGCAGGGAAGAAATGAAAGGATGCAACCAAAGGAAGAGAAAATAATATTAATTTAAAAAAAAATACCAATAAACAAAGGCTTGTCTGTGACCGATTATGGACGGGTTTTCATTTGTTTGTTGATAACCCTTCGAGAAGCACATTGTTTACCCGTCTTACCGCATGGCACTGCTTATTACACGTGGCGTTTGCTAAAAATGTGCTGGCAGGGGACTTTTATGCAGAACAAAAGGTAGAGGAAAGGTCATTGTTGCCATTGTTGTTTTAGCGTGTGGCTGATTTAGCCTTTCCCTGCATGTTTCATTGTTTTGTAGCATTCGGCTAACACCAAAAGAGCTTAAATTCAAAGTGTTGGTGTAGCATGAAAAACAAAAGCGTTGACCCCAGTGCTGCAGGGTCATCGAGACCTCCAAGAGTCCAGACATCACTGAATCTCAAATCTAATTTTCTCCATCCCTTTTAAGTATGTGATATCTGTCTTAGCCTCTGTTCGCTTCTGTTCAGGAGCTCCAGAGGACTTTAGTGACATCATATCACCTTTATCGCTCTTTTGTCCCCAATAGAGGGGGCCCTGTCTGTTAGATGGCTGAATGGAGTCTATTCTTCTTTCTACAGTCTCAGACTCGCCATCAGACCTCCCTCACTCCAAGGTTGATCATTCCCAACCTGAGGCAGGAGTGAACATTCCAGGGAAAGATGAATACAGCAGACGATCACTCCCTCACTTTGTGTCTCACAGGGATTTACAGTTGAATTATATGAAGTGAACTTTTCATTGCTGTCCGTCAGGATGATATGAATGATTTTGCACCGCTCTTAGATGTGTGACGGTGAATTATACTACAGCTGCTTTGAGGAATACTTTAAATAGAGAGTGAAATATGGAAAATGACACTGAGAGCACCTGGAGGAAAGCTGTCTGGGTATTAGAGACTATTTTGACTTGTTCTTCTCATCTTACATTGACTATAAATATGTAAATTTTTCATGTTTTTTCTAGAGTAAGACCAAAACATGTCTCTCCTTCCTTTGCCACAGTTTGTATAATAAATCTTAAAATCCTTTTGCACCATTCCACTAGTGTACAGCTGGTGTGACAATAAACAACAATATACAAATAATGCTCTTTTGACTGATGTCAGGTTCTCATTAACAAAATGAAGCCATGCAAAAAAAGGAAAAGACAAGAATCCAGGCAGTCCACATAACAGTGATAGTTTTATTGTATTTATAGTCAAGTTATTGCCATTTTTGGTTGATTTAAAAAAAAAAAACAAAACATAGGCCATAGTTTTAAATTCTTAGCAATCTGATGTTCACAGTTCACTCTGCATTCAGTTTCACTCGGAGTCAATTTTTCCTTAGCATGGAGTTGCGTAATGATCAGATGCGGTTGCTGGAGATTTACATATTGATGTTTTTGATGTATCTCAGCACAAAAATTATAAAATGGGTTCGAAATATTCTGTAATTTCTACATAAATCTTCCATACTCTGAAACCTTTATAGATCTGTAACTGAGAATTTTCTGACCAGGATAAAAAAGGAGAAACGCTGGTCTAGGGGATTATTGCTGACCGTTAGCAGTTTTACATGTTGATCTGCAGCATCACGATGCATCTCCCACATTAGCCTGTCATTCCGAATCCCCATCCTCAGCTAATTACAACACAAAACACGCATACAGACACTCCCCACAGCTTTTAACCGCAGCTATGTTAACTGTGCCTGGTCTTGGTCTCTGTGCATTAGCTGCACATTCCGGTGGTGTGGATAATGGGAAGTTCTATTAGGAGCTATTTGTGGCTGTGCTGTGGCGTGTTTCACCAGATTCCAGCATTAACCGGGGTTGTAACTTCATCGGCTGAAGGATAAAAAGGGAGTCAGAGGCTGATGCTTTGTCTACATTCATCCTGTATACTGTATATGCTCTGTGCCATTACAGACCACCTTGGTAATGTGTGTTTGTTTATCGCCCATGTGTGTGTTTGAGTTCATTTGTGACTCTGTCCATCTTCCTGGACAGAGTCTACCTGTGTCTGGCTTTTGTTCATGTGCATATGTCATACATGCACATTTTACCCTGTGTGTTCTCTGTCAGTATACCCCTGCATGGGCTTTCTGTACCCTGTAAGTGTGTGAGTGGTGTGTGCGACCATTGGGGATCTTGTGACCAAGGTATCCCAGCGAGGGGTGGCCTGTTAATGCTGAGCCGTGGCAGGGGAGCTTCCTTCTCCCAGGCTTATAGAAAGCAAACAAGCTAATCAGAGCCAGCGCTTTAGCCTCCTTTCAAGTCTGCAGCCGGACAGAGGAGAGGAAGATGCAAATGTGTTACAGTTACAGAGAAGGAGAAAGTCTGAGAGGAGAGTGTGTGTAGCTGATGCATGCAGATCTGCCCCCAACAACCTCTCAGAAACATGGGTAGTCTAAACTTTATTACACTTTACAAGTCTGGTGCTGATTATGACTCATTAAAGCGTTTTCATGATAGTTTATTCTGCATTTTTCTTTAAATGCAGGTGTGTTATTTCTCTGAATGGCCTCCTCCTCCTCCTCCTCCTCCTCCCAACTTTTACATCACCCTCTCCAATAGCATCTTCCATCTGTGTACTCAATGTGACCTTTTCCACATCAACAAATACAATATACCATCCCAGCATAAGTGTTTGGATTGGATAAGTGAGCCACTTAATAATTCTGCTCGTTGCTAACAGGCTGTTAGCGTCACAAACATGCAATAGCTGTAACATATTTCACAGATTTATGTAGTGTAATTACTTGTGTGCTTTTCAGTAAAAACAGATTAATTCCTCCCTCCCTCGCCTACTCAAGTGGTTTTATCCAAAGGGGGTTGCTGAGTTCAGAGCGTGTGTTCGAAATCGGGTGCAGGTTTAAACTCTTCTACAAACCTTTTAAACACTCTTTCTCTTCCCCCCTCTTCCCTCAAAGGCCACAAACAAATAAATCTCAGACTTGAAATTAGCATCAGTCTGTTGCTTTAGAGTAACAGGCTGCACAGCGTGACATGAGATGGCCTTCGTCTCATCTGACTGCCCTCAGAGAGCTGTAAAAAAGCCACTTTTGGACAGGTGCCTGAATACCCATGATCCTCTTTGGCCCTTCTTGACCTATTGGAGACTGAGAAGAGCCAGCTCGGAATAATTTATGTGAACGCCGTGCTTGTCCCTTGAACCCTTTGGTCTGTGTCATGTTTTGTCCGTGAATTTTACTCCTGGCCATATCTTCTTCTTTCAACACTCTCACGCTCCACATCGTGACCGCCCCCTCAGCAGGGGAGAAGAGGGAGAGAGGGAAGAAAGATGGGCGCTGAGAGGGAGGGATGTCCATGCTGTCTCTCATACTCGCTCTCTCTCTCTGTCTCTGGCTTTATGACAGAAGCCATTTGGCAGCTCTCATTATCTATTTCTGCTCTCCCACACTCAAGGTCTGGCCTCCACCCAAGACCAGTCAACAGAAGAATAATTGCAGATACACAAAAAACATGTATGATGTACTCCCAACAGAATTTACTGCTGTGGAGGCTAATATGTGGGATTAGTGGTATTGCGATCAGCGTGCAAACCCAAGTTTTGCGTGTTCTCAATGTTCTGTGAAATTGTGATTAAGAGCAATCAAGTGTCAAGGACAAAAAAGGTGGAAAAGCTGCCAGATCATGTGTTGAGTTGTGATGATGATTGGGGTTCTTTTGAAAGACAGTATAAAATTGTCTTGTCATGATCATTGATTTTACATGTTTTTGCACAATAAATACAACCCACATACATATTGTATTACCAACTACTTTCCAAAACAGGCTACTGGAGTGATAAATTTTAGTTTTATGTTTTGGAAAATGGTTATCCAGTAACTTAACTTATGCAGATAGTATTAATTGGGCTTAAATATGCAGAATCACCGGTATACTCCTTTAACGCTCCATCTGAGAAGAGGGAACAGAATCTTGTAATGTCTATTTCTTAACAGCACATGATTTATTGTGATTTCCCTCGCTGTATGTGTGTTATCATTCCTAATGTGAATGCATGTGTACTCCCTGATCTTGGTCCCAGTTTTACACAATTTAATTTGTGGTTGTTTAGATTCAGCCATAGTTAGATAACCTTCAGCTAAATAATGTTTGCTTGGTCAATTTATTTCCGTTCCCTCCAGATTTTAGTTATGTGTGTCTCATGCCATGACAGAAAACAGGGAGAGGAGGAAACACACATATTCATACATTCATACATAGTAATATAGATGCCTATCGAACACAGTCCTAAGTGGAAAAAGGTGACGCTGGCTGCGATATAGACTTCTTTTCCTGCTGTTTTTCTACTACCGTGAAAATGAAAGCCCTCACAGATGTCTGCATATGGCAAACACGCTCGTTATCAAATCAACAGCTGCCTCTGTTCTGCCCAGTGTTTATGGCAGTGGTAACTTCAGAACACTATTGAATAAAGGGAAATGACCCTTCCTCATGGCCATGCAGTGTGTCAGTGTCAGATGGATTACTGAACCATATATAAAACACATCACAACACACATGGTCCCTGAACTCTCTTTAGGGACCGTTGCACAGTGGCCCAATCTGCAGCTTTGTTCAAACAAACATCAAAGAAATGTGGAGGTTTGAAAAAAAACGGCATACCCTGTGCACCGCAGCACAGGAAACCTCAGGCTTTAACCTGAGACATTCAGTTTGTAGCTGCTCTTATTTGCTGTTACACACTCACCAGCACAGGGCTCAAACACCTCAGCAGGATTAGCATGCGTGTTAGAGGTGTGTGTGTCCGTACAAGGATATGGTTTGTGACTGTGTCTGCACAAGTAGGGTTAGGATTAGGGTCCGTGCATGTGGTGTGTTTCAGGGAGATGTGGGTCTGTATTCTAGCGAGAGCATGTGGAAAATGTTCATATATCGTGTCTATCCCAGGTGAAGGAATGTGTGTGAGAACAGTGTGTTGTGTAGCAGGTACCCGTGTCATTGTGGTGAGTCATAAGTTTGCTGAAAGCTCTTCAAAGTGAGTTTGTTGATGTGGACAAATAAGCTGAGAGTATCTGGAGTCCACACATGAAAGAACCACAGAGCGTGGCGTGGCACCACTGGCACACAGTAGGATTCTTAGTGCAGGAGATCTGGACCAGACGTGACACCCACCTGAATGTGCGGATGTGTGTGAGTGTGTGTGCCAGGATACATTCAGGGTAAATAGCTTATGCGAGGTGAAATAGACAAAAATCATTTTTCCTGAAAGTCATGTAAACTTGACAGAAAGACAATATCAGAAGTAAAGAACACATCACAGCACAGCTTTGATGTCTAAACGGAATCCCCAAAATGAGAGCTTTTCCTGAACTGAATAAAACTGATTTTCCCAGCAGATACCAATCATATCTGATGTGTTATAATGTAATAAGTTGGAGTTTTAACTTGACTTCTACATCAAGAAACATGTCTTGACATATGTTAGCTGTCACACTTACACAAGACTATATGGGAAACACCCCCCCCCCAACCCCCAGTAAGTCATGCTGTGGTCCTTTAAGGTAGTTAACATGATATCAACAGTAAATGAACATAATCAGTGGCAGAGATCATAATGAACTGAGCTTAAGCAACAGTCAACAATATACTTTTTTCAGATGTGGAAAATGATGCAGTTATGGTTAGAATAAATTCGTAGAAATGCATATCATACCATTGTGCAATCTAAAAATGTGACTGGCAGACCTCAGAGATGAGATTTTATGCTGTCTATCATATAAACAAAGGAAAAATATAATTTTAACTATATTAAAAATAAGTACATTTTCAAATTTAGGTAGATCAGTAGGACCTCAAAGTATGTTACTAATTTTGTATAAAAATCCTCGTTTTGTGGTGTGATGGAAATGACGATTCCCATTAATTATTGGAAATAAATACCAAAAAAATATATAAAGAATTCAGCGCATCCACTATCAGGTATTGTTTCTGGACAGAATGGAGAGACATTTCTATACATTTGTCTAAACATTTGTTTCATTTTATACATTTTTCAGAACCACAATGGTCTCTATAATTGAATAATCACCCATAAATTCGCTTGGCTATTGTTACTTAAAATATATTATTTAGAATGGCAAAAAAAAAAAAAAAAAAAACTTCATGTCTGGTTGTAATATTGGGCATATGCCAGAATCGAGAATTCTCAGTGGCTATGGTCTAATTAAGGGATACTACACCCTGAGGTGTTCTGATATAAGAAAATAATGGATGAGGTGAAGGAAAGCACCCACAAGGACAAAAAGTTTCCCCAACTGACACACCAAACTTTCCCAAAGTATATTAATGATGCACAGAGTACAGTATACTAACTCATCTCATGCTATGTTTCTTGACGTCGTGCATAAGACATCCTGAATGCCATAACGACCATCTGGTTGATTGTGCAGCTGCACTGGTGACATTGTCCATGAGTGCAACTGCGTGACTGCGAAGCCCGCAGAGCTGTAATGGATAGAATCCATCAACAGGGTCAACACAGGAAGAAGCAGGTGTGGCTGTATATGTGTTACCATATAAAGGAAAGAAAACTGTTCTTGAGACATTTTATTGTGAAGAAATGAAAATTGGCGCCAAAATAAAATGGTTCTTGAAGGCAAAAAAGGGATGAGAATTCCTCAAGCATAAAGTAAATGACTTGTTGACAAATGAACGGACTCTATGATAAATTGAAAGACCTCTGGCGCAAAAAACTAAATCATTTCCTTACTTTATGTACTTTTGTGCTCCAAATTTCCCATCACATTTTCTTTAAGTATGCCAATAACAAGATGGATGTAATAAATGATGGGACCTCTTTTTCTTCTGACACGCATTTCCCCAAACTTTACAGCTAGTCATTCTGGCCCTGTATAATGTCTCTAAATAAGCATGTGTGTGTGTGTGTGTGTGTGTGTGTGTTTCCTAACAGCTGGACTGGCCCCACTGAACCAAAGCACCATGGATGGCTGCTAATAACCAACCCTAATAATCCCTACATTACCTAATGTCTTTCTACTTTCAGCGCCATTAAATTCCCATTCATTATATTGCCAGCAGTTAGTGCTATTGTGACTGTGGCCCCAGAGGAGGGAGCTAAGGCTTGATGATGGCGGTGGTGCAGTGGGCTGGCTCATGCCCTTGGGTGGTGATGCTGGGTGATTACCCAGGGTTCCATAGAGGTGAAGCCCAAAACAGAGCTCCCTCAGCAGGGCATCTGGCTAATGAGGACTGGGCGTACCGCTGGAGCTCAAGACTGCAAAAATAGGAAATATAGACAACATCTTGATATTGTACTGAAAGATAACCACAAATACACACACACACACATGTTCAGTTGCCCTGTGCTCCATTTCCTCTGCAAAGTGGAACACAGGGAAAGCCTGCAGAGAGGACGGAAAAGACAAGTAGCCAACAGCCACAGGGAAACATTGTACATTTCAAATCACAGTTTCTGCTACTGACAAATTTAGCTTTAACAGCATTCACATGTAGATGCAGTAATGCAATTTAGTCGTACAGCGTTCTGCTCAACTGCAAACTCGCTTAAACACTTGATTCCACACGACCTCAAATGTTTAATCCCAGTTCAAGTCTGCATTTTAGGGTAGCTTGAGCCTTAGCAGTGCATGTCTTGATTAAACTCCTCTGGCTGCAAGACCTAATTGGACACACAGAGAAGGCTTCCCTGCAGGATAACTGGATATATACTCTTGGGACTCTGGGAATTTTACTGGAAGCCATTAAGGAAACAAGACGTTTCCGACCGCAGGGAACAAGAAAAAGGACTGAAAAATGAAGAGAAGGGGAGAAAAATGAGACGCTGCAGGGCTGGATTGTTAAGAACATGATTGCGGAGTGTGTGCATGTGAGTCCTCTTTGTCCAGGTTGCATGCCAGGTTGTATGTTGGCATGGTAACGGTGACTGAGCAAGGCTTCCATAGCAGTAAACTTCATCAACTTGTGTCCCTTTGCACTCTCTCTCATCGGTCAGAAACACACACATGCAGACTCGCTTCCCTTCTGCTGTTAGATAATCACCTCTGTCCCATCAGGTCCCTCATCCATATCGTCAATCAATCACTTATTGTCATCAGGTTTCAATTATTTTAACTCACTGCTCAGCTCGTTGGCCCCCTGTGGCAGTGTCCATGATGGCAGGAGGCCTCGCTGTTGCTGAGGAGTAAAGAAACCACACCGTTTTTTTTTCTTTACATAAAACATGTTTGAATATAGAAGCTATAGTCTTCGTGTCACTTTCAACTTGGAGAAACTGATGAAAAGTCTTCATTATGGCTGTACTGTGAAACGTTACATGAAGCGTGAGGGATAGCCGGAGATAGCTAGCAGCAGCACAGTTCAACAGTGGTGGAATCTGTACTGGCACCTGGAAGCAATTGGCTCTCCCTCCCTGAAATATTTATGTATTGGTGAATTATTCTAAGCATGTTCCTGATGTTTATTTCTACAATGATGTCTGGTTGCATGACAGCGGAGAAAAAAACTATGTAGCACGTGTGTATACTTTGTGCACGTGTGTGTGTAAATGGTGCAACGATTGACTGCTCCATTCACTGTCCTGTCTTCTCCTACAGCGATCTCAGTCCAAATGTATCCCCCATTAAAATAAAGTCACCCACCTCCTATCAGGCTTCTTTTTTATATGCATCACTCCATATCCAAACACAATTAAAGACTCTTAAAGTTCAACATAATATTTTGATATCTGTCATCTAAGGCAGTTATATCGTTGCCTGCAGAGCTAAGGAGAGAGGAAGTTCCCTTCGTTTGTGGTATCTTTTCCCAGCAAAACACAACAAGCTCCAATTTCCCATGGGTATGATTGTTGTGATGTCTTGTGGCACCATTGCAAACAGCCACAGTCTGTACAAAACCTAAAAGCCTGGTGGATTTGTTTAGTCTTGGTGGGTATGACATAAGAGGAGGATTTTGTTATTCTTTGTATGTATGCTTATTTCTTCAAAGCAAACTCACAGGGGGATGGAAGAGGCTACAAATTCTAAAAGACAGTTGGTTTGATCGTCACAATTTTGTTTTTGTCAGTCTATATGAAATGATGTATTGCCTGTTGTCTTCATCTATAGGTTTTGTTTGCCATCCTAATCGCCATAAAATCATAAATGCAATTCAGATGCCCAAAAGCCCCCTCTACAGGATGTTCATGAGAGAGAGGCTGAGATGAGAATGTACTGTATGCTTGAGGGGTGTGGCGGATGTGTGTATGGGAGGGATGGGGGGTAGCTGGGTGAAAGGTGACACCCAGACAAGTGGTGTTTATGAGTGGAGAGAATACCAAAGCACAAATGTGTGCTCCTTTAAATATGAAACAGAACAGGAGTCAGTGAGGAAAGCAGAGAAGGAAAGTGTGAGGAAAGAGAGAGAGTGAAAAGACGGAAGGAGAGAGTCAGGTGGGAAGATGTGACAGGGACACAGGGATCCCTGTCAGACTGATACAGCTCTTAACCCACAGGTCAGCCCGTGGGAGGTGCAAAGGGATGGAAGGAGAGGGAGAAATGTTATATATTTAGTGTGAAAAAAAAGAAATCCTGTCTTGAGAGGAATGAAGAAACTTGGCATAGCAGGAAACCCCTTTGGTGTACCTAAGAGGTCAATAACTCTGTGTAGATGTGTGTGTGCGCGTGTCCACATTGATCTCTTGTCAATCTCGTATTTGTCGAACAAGCGCTGAGCAGCCATTCCTCAGAGAATAGTGAATGGATGTGCGAGGGTCAAAGGTGAGCTGTGTTGGGCTTCAGTGGCAGATTTATGGGATCCACCAACCTGAAGGCTGAAGGTCACATGCTGACTTTGTTACACGCCTTAGCCAACACACACACAGACACACACAGGATGCCAGGCCACTAATACCAGGTCATGTGTGTTGAGGCCCAAGTAATAGATAAAGCAACAAATGAGGGTTGACCGACATCAGCTTCGAACCATGTGTGTGTGCACATGCATGTCATTACAAGTGCATGCTCTTTAGTCTTCCTATCTGCCCTTGGGGGGAAATCCATATAAAGTCTGATTAAGATGGAGGACAGAGGACATTGATCAGTGAAGAAACAAACAGTGGATGTGGGATGAAAGAACAAAATCAGCTCATGTTGCTCTGCATCATTAATATCTATCATGAGCGATATGCAGCTTAAAACAGCCGGACATGGATGGATGAGAGAGAGAAAACTTTCTCAGGGTCATCCTGTTGCCCCTCACCTCCTCACTTTATTCATCCATTATCTCTGTTGTCATTCCCCGCAGAGCGCTTTCATCTTCGGTGGGGTGGTTTAGTTATGAAAGCCACATCTGAAGGGGATATTTACATCATCTCAATGTTTATATATTTATTCTTATGTGTATATGCATATATTGTATATCCTGTAGGGCATGGATCTGCTACTTTTGCTCTTCTCTATGCTTTCTGATGTTTATTTCAGAGGTTTATCTTTTCCTTAAAGGACAATACTGTAATTTTGCATGTTTAATCCCAATAAATACTACCTACATACACATTACGTTACTGCCAGCCAGTTTCCAGAATATAATACTGTAAATTTTAGAATAGTTTTTCCTGCTATCCAGACTGCATTGGTTTCAGTTCATTCCAGTACAAGAATCAAATATTCAGGTCATACACCTATCTAAAAATTCAATATTTCACCTGCTAATGTACATCTGAATGTAGAAGGCATGGTCATTTTTAATTTCTTGGTACATTTTCTTCCGTGCAGCTCCGCCTTGAACCGGTTAAATTAAGTAACTTTGACAAAACATAACAATGTTTGCTTCACTGTGATGAACAGATATGTCAAGCACATTTCAAATCTCTACAAGTTTATTTTAATAGCATACTGGAATAAACTGAAACCAGTGGCAGTCTGGAAGACAAGAAAAACAAATCTAAAATGTGCTGTTCCAGTATTATATCTTGGAAAATGCATTGTCAGTAATGTAACATGTATGCAGGTAGTTTAGAATAGGCTTAAACATATAAAATCACCAGTATGCTCCTTTAGATGCTTGTATTTCATAGTATGGTCTAAGTTAGGATAGCTCATGCTTAGCTTCAGTAGTAGACTCTGTTTAGAAAGGTGTGCTTATGAGTTTAAATGCCTAGGAGTCCTGTGTGCCATAAACAGGTGCTTTAGCTTTGACCTGCACCTCGTCTGCTTTATGACAGTAAAAACAGATAATTATGTCAGCACTTCCTGCCAAAATGTGAGCCTTGTGTTTACATTTATTGAAACAAGCAGAATGAATTTCAATTTACCAACTGAATTCGTTTGTTCCCTTGCTGCATCTAAAAATCTTACAACAATAGCACTGTGAAAAAAACAGCATTTAGAAATGGCTTTAACAGCTCTAACAGCTTTACGTTGGTTTAGAGGGGGGAAGTGTGCTATAAAAGAGCCATTTGTCCATTTTTGGTTTTGTTTAAGCTAGTTTTGCTTCAACTGCAGTCAGGTGCATGCAGACAAAGCCTCCACTGTTGGAAAAACCCAGATAGTTAGGTTTTCTATAAACCTCCTTTGATCGATTTATGAGGCAGCCCCCATCCTGAGAATAAAAATATAAAACATTTTGAAAGCACTACCATTTGAAACATGGTAAGGGCCCTAAATTACTTGGAAGAAACCGCAAAATTGATTTCTTGTACTGATGTATCATTTTACTCACAACACCCGTTGATCGGGGCCTCAGGCATGCCAAGAACCTGTCTGTTGATCAGGGGGGTGTTACGACCACAAGTGGTTTTCTTCCACTTGACCTGGCAAATGAGTGCTGAAACCTGAAGCTGTCCCTGGTTTTGGTACAGCACTTCAGGGTGGTTTCAAATCATGATTAGCGTTTGGGACAGTTATGGGTCATTCTCTGAGTTTGGTTCAGCGAGCTGGATCGATAAAACATCTTCCCTTTGCTTTTTATCACTAGACAGACAAACTCTGATATATAGTCTAAAGGATGCAAATCTAATCTTTTCCTTCTATTTTATGCTTGTTGGTTCATTTGTTGGCGGGCTGAGGAATGAGGGACTGAGGCCAGCAACAGTTATGGTAGTTTGGCAGAAACCAGGAACAGAAAGAAAGCTGGAAGCTGGTTCAGCATTTAGATTGGGTCGAAAGTGTAAATCCCATTACATCTTACTGGAAACGTGTTGAAGTGACTGACTTTGAATGAGGCGTTAGATGATCATGTGTTGAGTGAAATGGGTGTAATGGTTGCTCATGCACTGCTCTTTGGCTGCAGCTGTGCTCCCCTATCTTCTGCCGACGTAGTCCATCTTGACCTTTATGCAAGGTCATTGCATTACGAATGCTGATGCAGAGATGTGATTGGTCAGCAGAGATGAACGGCACACATCGCTATCACACGCTCCCAGCTGCATTTAACTTTCATTACTACACATGAAGGTTATCAGACATATCAGCTGTGTCAATTACCTCTCATAGTCACAGCTGTTAGGCACAAAACTTAAACACACACCACACAACATGTTACTGGTCCATGAATGGTCGAATGTAAACTCACAACAGGCTGAAACATCAGACTGATCCCCGTCTATCACCAAATGTGTTAGACTCAACAGCAATCCCAGCTACGCTCTGACCCCGGAGCCTGAGCAGCTGATCAGACCAAACATGGAAGCCACCAATCGGATAAGGTGACGCATGACCTCTTCCCATAAAGTTCACACTAGGGCAAGTCTGCACCTGCCACACACACACACACAAACATGCAGTGATGAACAGGGGGCATCAGAGTTTATGTTACATCAGTAACATAACAGCAGAGAGAGTGAGGGACATGTAGAAACCCTGCAGTGATGACATTAGAGCCATAGCCTCTGTGAAATCCTTCTTCCGCACACACACTTGAATATTTAAGCCTCGAATGTCTGAAATATACAGATGATGATCATCTCTGAAAGAGTTGATGATCTCCATGTTAAAATCCCAGCTTATGATTTTTATGACCGACAACAGGAGTGCTGCACAGACGTGACAAAGTGACTTCATGTCTCAACAGGCTGCACCGACCACAGAGATGACACAGTCTTGTATATATTGTCTATTGAGTGTGACTCACCTGAGTGTTAAAAAAAACAGCATCATCCTTTGAAAAAAAGTTATTGCTACCTGCATTCCTCAATATGCTGTAAAAATATTACCAAAAAGCCTGTGCAGCATGACTCTGCTGGGTTCTAGTGGCTACACATTTTGTTGTCTTGTTATTCTGGAGTCTAAATTGCATTTTTGCAGAATAAATCATCCAGAAAGGCAGAACTAATTATTTCAGAGACTGTAGTAGGTTTTAGGAGGAATTAAGGCTCCTCAAATAGGTGGAGAACATCATTGTCATGGATATGCTGGCTGCAATATGGAAAAGATGACCTGGCAACAATACTGAGGTGCTGATACTGTATGTGCAGAGACCTTGTGTGCAAAAGCTTGTTGTGTGTGTGTGTGTGTGTGTGTGTGTTTTCACATGAGCCAATAAGCTGTGAAGTGCAGATGTACTCACTCATCCGTTTTTTCATGTGTTCTGTAACGACCGTTGATTTGTTTCAGTAGCTGTGTGAATATTTTCCAGTATCAATATTTTCTTCACAGTCCCTAAGTCTACACTGCAAAGCATTTGGTTTGCCCTAGACCTTCTTTGAGTCATCAAAAAGCTATTTACATAAATTTTTGCTTCAGAAATAACATTACATCTGCCAAATATTGCCCCTTGTAAGGAATGTGGATGTTTTTATATGGCCTGTCTTTTCATTCAGCACTACTCCACATAATCAATCACATCTTTCATGATGGCTGCCTGGGGGCTTGTAATTCCACTTTAATGCTGATTCTCTGGCCGCTATCGATTCTCCATCCACAATTGAGGGTTCTTAGCCTAAACCAGAATATTTTGGCAGAGCAATGGGCTAAGCACTGAGATATAATTACTACCAGACCAGAGTCAATTGAGTATTGGCACATGGTGGATGGATCAAACTGGTGGAGTGATGAAGGAGAATGAAGACAAAGTGGGAAGGATGTTTGAGGAGCCCAATGTTACGCAACAGAGATACAAATACTGTAAACTAATCAGAGGTGGAAAATGGAGTTAGGAAAGGGGTGCAGTTATCGATACAGTCTGTGTAGTTGAACATTTAATATGTGTAATATCATCTCAAACACGCCTGCAGAGGTCCACTGTGGGTAATAACTCACCTTCTCTGCATTAATGCTTCACTAAACATGTTCTCATCCTTTCCATGATGTAGCAAGCAATAGTATTTGGCGTGTCAGTTTGGTTGGTTTATGGCTGAATTCGCCTGCATCATGCCAAGTCACAACTGTGTAATCAGCCTCTGGACCACCTGCACCATGTTGCCCATTACCCATAAAGCATTGGTGTGTGTGTGGGTGGTGGCTTTGAGTTTTGAGGTATGGTCTCACCTTGGCTGCCTGAGAGGCTGTAAATTAGGCTGTCTGTTTAAGGTATGAGAGGAGAACAGAGGGAAACCAGAACAAGAAGCTGGCTTAATCTAAGGGTTGAGGGCAAGAGGGGTGAGACACCTGTGGAGAAGGAGTGTAAAGAGATAATGGTGGAGATTTGATTTAGATTTCAGCTGGAGTTTGTTTGGGAGAAAGCCTTGGAAAGCTGTCATGGTTAAAGGAAGAGGTTAGCTGGAGTAAAGCTTCCTTTTGAACATTTACACCAAGTTTCCTCAACTATGGCCCACACATCGCCTCACACACTCTTCTGTTACAGCAACACAAACGCACACATGCAAAATACCACACTTTTAATATAGAGTCACGGTGATTAGTGCACTTTTCCCTTTATTCCTTGACACAAAGCCACGCCCCCTACCCCCGCCATGCCCACCCCTCTGGTTTTGCTTTAATGTGATCCAGAACATTGAACTGGAACCACATTTTATGAATGAATAAAGGATGCAAAGATAAAAGAGCATTTTATCCTGTTACAGACCACCGCTCAATGTGGACTGGCGTGGACAAAACTAACACTTCAAAATATTCTTGTTAAATCACCACTGCAAACATTGATGCTGCTGATATTTGCCACATATAGAGGCTAATACTTTTATCTTTCATATCAAAAACTGAAAAAATTATGTGAAGGTGCTTAAAGGAGAATTACAGCCGTTTATCCAAGATTTAATCTTGCCATTGGCTACTACATGCTAAAGTCCACGCTTATCTTACTGTTTGCATGTGTGCCAGTGTTAACCCTTGT
The DNA here is from genome assembly GCA_014773175.1 of Lucifuga dentata. NCBI lineage: Eukaryota > Metazoa > Chordata > Actinopteri > Ophidiiformes > Bythitidae > Lucifuga > Lucifuga dentata. Next base: position 204,097 of record VXCM01001035.1, on the reverse strand, counting down.
GTTTATTCTCCCTGAGGACTGGATTTCACACCTCCGGACTTCCTGGAAGTATTAGGAGCACCGGTGGCTCCAATCTGATCTGATCTACAAACATAGCCCTCATTCTCACTTCGACACCACACCTATAGCCGCTGTCCCCTGCCTTCAGCTACGTCTCCCATTTGTTATGGGACTCAGTGGTTCCCACATCTGAGAAAGCTGATTGGTCACAGGAGCTTTGTTGATAGCCAGTGCTAACCTCCCTTAAATCTCACATGCTTAGCTTCTTCAGTCGATTCTAAGAGGGTAACACAAAAAGTATGCAGTCATTCCAACATCAACAGAGGAAAGGTTGTGTGTATAGAAACACTGGGTTTGCTCATTTGCGTGCAAGTATGTTTGTACGCCTGTAAACCCACTTGAGTGCCGAAATTCCAACGTCTGTGGTTACAGTCCCTGCTTCCCTCCCTCCCTCTGTCCGTATCACAGCCCCGCTAATGGACGTACCACCCAGGAGTATGTCCGAAATGGTGCCGAAAACCAAACCTCTCCCATAAACACCAACATGTCCAGCATCAGCAAACACACATCTGAGTGTAAATGCATGTATTGCATGTGTGTGCACATGTGATTCACTCTCAGCTGAGTTGGAGTTTGTTGATCTAGGGTCAACACGTTTAAAGAGTCTTCATGCAAGGGCCCCCTTCTAAAAAATAGGACCCGACACAGTTCAGAAGCCTCTTTCCAATGGGCCCCAAGGGTTCACGGAGAAAAATGTTTCAATATCTCTTCCACCTGGACATGGGGTGGCACGGAACGCTTACAAACCATGTCTGGCATACATTTCTCTGCACGATTAAACAACTACACTCAGATCATCAGAATGAGAGGGCTTCAAACCTGAGTATTGGTCAGTTTTTGCCTCCTCATCTTTTTCCAGGTCAGCTAGGTTAGTAGAGGAGGGATAACAGCAGAGCGAGAGAAACAACATGGTCATGGTCATGCTTCCTAGTTCTGGTTTTAGCAGGCTGACAGATAAAGAAAAAGAAATGAGAACCATTCCCACAAGTCTGGAATAGTGCAGAACAGCAAAATGCTCTAGTAATTATTTGGAAAATAGAGGTACGCAATCAAACTTTCAACATATTCTGTCCCCACACTGCCCTCTCTGCCTCAATCTGGTTTGAGGGCTACAGAAAAACTTTTTTTTTTTTTTTTTTTNTTTTTTTTTTTTTTTTTTTCTGAACTTTTAGCATTCTGGTCCAGTTTGTTGTGATCTGCTCTTATTTGCTGAGCTGGCTGTGTTTTGCTAAGATCCTCTCATTGTTTTGACTGCGTCTGTCTGTGTGTGGGGCTGAACCGTCTCTGCCTTCACCTCTCATTAGCTGTGACACACAGTAACGACCCAGGCAGCCTTTCACCACCAGCCTGCTACTCAACGCAAACCACCTGCCTGACGCCGCAGCGGTGGACGTGATGCGGAACATCAGCGCCCGCTTCTTCCAACAGCGCGTTCGCTTTCAAGTCCACGCACAAACACAAGCAAATATAAATGCGTAACAAATTCTTTCCCAAGCACACATTGTGTTTCACCGAAAACACAAATTAACTGTCAGAGATTATAACAACCCAAACAATGGAGGCCTGATGAGCAAACCGGGTCTTTTTTATCATGGATGGTGCTCATTAGGACCAAATGAATAATGTAGCAGACATCAACATCAAAACATCCCTGCAGCTGTAAGACACGCATGCATAAATGCTCACGCACACACAGGTTTATAACAGTGTCACTCAGCCTTGACGGAGCGTGTCAAGAAAACTCTAGTTTCAACACACTTGCAAAGGCATGAAATAGGCAGCCACTTTCATGCACACACGGACACACGAATACACCCTTACTTCGGAGAAATCCACTCAGCAGTCACGCAACACTTGATGCTGAAAGGAAAACAGGAAGGTTGTCTTGGTAGAAATGTGTTCCTGAGTCTTATTTCCCAATCACAGATGACCTTTGCATGAACAGCAGAACATGGTTACTGTGCCATCCTTTGATACGCATATTATAATAACAGTCAGATGGGCAAGGATAAGCCACAACACAGTCATTGTAATTAAAGGGTAAATTAAAGAGCCATACTAGTAGTTTGATTAAAATAAACATCAGTCTTACCACCAGCTATTTTTCAAAACATAAAACTGTGTTTTATTTTCCATGTTATTTCACTAGATTCCCTAATCCTTCAAAATCAAATATTCAGGTGATACACCCACCTTAAAAATTTGATGTTAACATTGCCTGTTAACGCTTACATACAGTTGTAACGTAATATGTGGGTGGGTTGTGTTTTTTTGGGGTCAAATATGCAAAATCACCAGCGTGATCCTTTAATAGCTGCATAATACTTACAGAATCAACAAGAGTGTCAGTTGATGGCACTGATGACTTGTGGTTTTAGACGAGATGAACTAAACCTTGTAAATTCTGTTTCATCAGAGGTGCTTGGCATTATTTTTGCTGAAAATCCCATTAATGTTTTATTAGTTTATCTAGTTTACAGTGCTGTATTACAGCAGATTGTTCCACTTTTGCTCAGAGAAACTTTATCCGTCTCTGGATGACAGATCTTGGTTTTATTGTGTCTTTCTCCCTGTTTGGCATGACTGAAGCTGAACAAAAGAGAATGGTATATTTCTTTACGCTCTAACAAACTTCCATATTGCAGACCTTTCTGTGTGGGCTGCAGTGCGACATGTCTTTCCATGAATGCCAAAGAGTCACTTAAAGGACCATACCAGTGGCTTTGTATGTTTGAGCCCAATAAATATTACCCGCATAAATGTTAACTTACTGCCAACCATTTTCAGCAGCTTACTATAGGAGCGATACATTTTTGAATTGTTTCTTCCTACCTTCCAGGCAGCCATTGTTTAGTTCATTTAAGTTCACTATAAAAATCAACTTGTAGAGACTTGAGATAGATAATCCAGCACAGCGAACCACATGCTGTTATTATTTTTTGTCAAAGTTATTTAATTTAACTGACCCAACACAAGAAAATGTACGTCTCCGCCAGGGAATATATTCCCAGGAGAAGACTTCTTTTCTTTTACCAGAGAAATTAAAAATCCCTTTACATCCAGGCGTGCATGTTAGCAGGCAAAACATTGAATTTTAAGGTGGGTGTATCACCTCAACATTTGATTTTGAAAGATTAAGGGATTTGGCAACATAACAGGAAAACTAAAATACAGTTTTATGCTGATTTGTTCAAATAAAAAATATTTCTCATAAGGGACACTGATGAGATGAATCCAGGTAAAAGTCTTTGTCATTTATTCCTTTGCCTTGATAAATCTGAAATAATCTGAATTTCTGCACTGTAATTACAAAGGGTAAGATGATCCAGAGAATCAGGGGATTTTTAAGTTTGCTGTCTGGATTTTGGGAAATGTAATATAACTCATTTTGAAGAAGAATATGTTGTACAGCACATTCATTGTACAGTAGATAATTAAAGGACCATACCGGCGATCATGCATGTTTGAGCCTAATATATTCAATTTTCATACTTGTTACGTTACTGACAACCATTTCCCAAAGGATAAAACTGTATTTCAGTTTTCCTGATATTTTACAAAATCTCTTAATCTTTCAAAATCAAATATTCAAATGATACACACACCTGAAGAATCAATGCCTGCTAATAGTTACGCAGCCTTATGAAGTCACGGTTGTTTAAATTTTTCGGTAAACGCAGGTCTTCTTTTGGGACTATATTCCCCGGTGGAGACATACATTCACTCCATGCTTTTTATTGCACTTAAACGCTAAAATGACATAACTTCGAAAAAAAAAAACTGAATACACGTCTTGTTGGCGATGATGGATTACCTATCCCAAGAACATTTCAAGTATCAACAAGTTTATTTTAATAGCGTACCAGAATGAACTGAAACCAACGGCGGCCTGGAAGGTAGGAAAAAAATTTAATTCACCGTTCCAGTAGTATGCGTTGGGAAATGATTGTCAGTAATGTTACGTGTATGAAAATNTAATTCACCGTTCCAGTAGTATGCGTTGGGAAATGATTGTCAGTAATGTTACGTGTATGAAAATTGAGTAGGTTAGGCTCAAACATGCAAAATGGCCAGTGTGGTCCTTTAACAGGTAATACAGCACCTTGAATGCCTGATCTGACAATGATTCCTGACAGACTTGCCTTAGTTTGATTTTGATTATGTAATCGTGTACCGGGGCTAACCCAGAGAGACGCGTGGCAGCTGACTCACCTCAGTGTGAATCACATCCTACGTCCTTTTCTCTCTCTGTTGCTGTTTACATCCACAGCATGTGTCCTCCATCTTAGCGGAGGAAAAGTTGGAGAAACATGGGGAAATGATGGCAGATCAAGAGACGGTGAAGGTTTGTTTTAGACAAAGAGGATTAACAGCTGTCCACATCTGTGCAGACAAAAGCAGAACCAAATTAGGAATCCTTATAATAAAATAGTTTTTGTTTTTGAAAACAAATTACTGCCTCCTCAAATTGAATAAGTTGTCCAATTAAATCAAAATGGAGACAGTTTTTCTACCAATGTTTTTCCTAAATGGAGAATAAAAGTGAGAGGAGATGCTGCAGAAGGCTCGCTGCCTCCAGCTAGCATGGAAGTAAGAAGTTGACCTTCACTACTTACACCCACCCCCACTTTTCTCTTCCTTTCCAGTTAAATTAAATTTTCTTCTGTTGCGGGAGGGGGGGNACCCCCACTTTTCTCTTCCTTTCCAGTTAAATTAAATTTTCTTCTGTTGCGGGAGGGGGGGAGATGGAAGGGGTAGATGGATAGAGGGTCTAACGTTTAGTCCTGTGGTTGTGCATATGGAGTATCACATTCTGCTATTTTCATTTGGCTCTTTATTGCTCCCAGTTGTTGGGTTAAACAAAGCGGGGCCTGAGAGATGAGGGGGGCGGTGTGCTGCCAATCCAGCGCTTTGTTCCCTGGAAGCACTTTGTTTGCGAGAAATGTCACAGTAGCTAAATCAAGACGAGCCATGGCTATGAGAAACAGGCAGACCAGATGCAGGATGGGAGGGTGTATACGTGTGTGTATGTCTGTGTCCGTATGTGTGTGTTTGCAGACTCCAGACCAAAGGTAGTTTAGATGACAGGAAAAGATTGAGATTCATTTGTTAACATTCACCAGAGCGTTGCTGTTCTAAGTGTTTTGAGAAAAAATAAGAGTGAGAGAGAGCCTGAGCAAGAGATTGTGGGTCTGGGGTCCTTTACACACTCTGTTTCTCACACAGACACACACACATAGACACACACATACACACAAGTAAAAGTGATGATAGGGAAATTGTTCTCAAATCCATCAGGATAACTCTTGTCAGTGAGCTAGTTGAGGTTGCCATGGTATATACATTTGAGTGTGTGTGTGTGTGTGTGTGTGTGTGTGTGTGTGTGTGTGTGTGTGTGTCTCCCTCCATGTGTATGTGTGTATGTTTCTCGCTGCCTGATAGATTCCATGTAAAGACTCATGGACAATGTTAGATCTGGGCTGGGATCCATGTGTTTGTTTCTCTCAGCCTTGGGTCTCTGACATACACACACACACACACACACACAGTCCTAGGGGGGATGGCCTGCTAGCTGGCTCTCAGTCAAAGCTTTGGCCGCATGCTTTCCAGCCCCATGTACTGCATAGAGAAGTACAGTTAAATGAGATACAATGCTTCAGGCAAACATGTACACACAGATGTCCACAAAGTTCAAATGCAGTTCTGTGTGTGTTCGTGTGTGCTTGTGCGTGTGTATATGTATGTGTGTGCACTGTGAATCCTGTTGTTCCCAGGAAACTCATTTTCATGACAACGGATGCTGAGTGAGTTTTTGTGTGTGTGTGTTTGTGCGTTTGTGTGTGTGTGTGTCTGCAGCTGATCTATGCGTGCTTCTTTTCTTTCTGGTTTGACATTTGTGGAGTCTGTCTGTCTTTCTTTGGGGATCTTCCAACACCTGCAGTGAAGGACACTTCCCTTTTCACAGAGGGAGACCTCCTCATTCATGACCTGTCCTCCTGTCTTTGTCCTGTACTGCATCATTTTTGTTGCATCTATTGCCTTTTTTCTTTCTCCAGTCTCCTGTCTTTCTCTCTCTCTCTCTCTCTCTCTCTCTCCCTCTCTCTCTCTTCCCTCTCTCATTCACTATCTTCTCATCTGCTTTTTGTTGTAGAAGCCAACCCGATCATTGTTTTGTCTTTGAGTTTCCTTGTATATCGATAACCTTTGACCTTTCAAAAGCAGGAAGTCAAATTACACTAAAGTCAGTTACAGCATGAACATAAAGGATACCACTGACTTTGCATGTTTCAGCCTAATAAATACCTACATACATGACTGACAACCATTTTCCAAACATAAAACTGTTCAGTAACGTAACTAGTATGCTGGTAGTTATATATTGAGCTCAAACATGCAAAATCACTAGTATGGTCCTTTAATGCATTAGTACACACACATAGCAAAACTCAGTCATGTAACAGGATCTGACTTACACACTGCTTCTGTTTCGGTGTGTGACATTTTGTGACCTGGTCTGTCACAGCGACACAGGAAGTGAAGGCTGAAACATAATCTTCATCATCATGTGTCTGTGCTTTTATGTATTTGTCTGGCACTTGTGTGTTTGTTTGTTTGCACACATAGTTATGTGTTCAGATCTCTCTCTCTCTCTCTCTTGGAAGAGGAATCTAAGCTACTGCCACACACACACATATACACACACACACACCAGTACAGCTGTTTTTCCCATTAACTCCTTTAGTCAATCCAGCCCTACATCAGCTTGTCATCACCGCCTTCCATTCCTCCTCGGCCCTGCCACTCAGGACCGATCACACACCCTTTTCAGTCACTGTGACGCCTGTTCCTCCAGCCTTGGCGACCGACCTGTCGACATGCCGACGGCTGACTTTTATGTTTCAAGTAAAGGCAGAGCAGGCGGGGTCCCTAGTGACCCTTATCCCATAATGCATATCCCTGCTCCAGAAAACACTTTAAAAATGCCCAAAATCTTCATCCATCTGTCTATCAATCCATCCATCCCTTCAACCACCTTCCAGCCTTTTCTACCACTGTTCCTGTCTCTTCTCCTCTCTTTTTCTCCCCTATTTAATTTTTCCTCCATTCTCTCTTTTTTTTCCTCCCCATCCTGCCACTCCCTTACACACTCCTCTCCCTCGTCCAGCTTGCCTCCCCATCTCTTCCCCTCCTTCCCCAGGGGAGTTCCTGCGCTGGCTCTGAGGAGGCCTCAGCCCCAGCAGAGCAGCTCCATGCTGATGTTTATGGCTGCGGGGGCTGAAGCAGAGGAAGTAGAACCCACTGTGGAATATGGAGACTATTAATAAAAATGCTATGAATAAAAATGATGATGGTCTGTGCATGTCTGTAGGGCTGGACAATAAATCAAATGTACCAAATTACTGACATTATGAATCTATTTCTTGCTTAAATTTACTCATATCATATTTATTGTCTCAGTTGGAGACGAGCGATTAGGATTTTTTAAAAAAAAACCTGATTGTGACTTTTTTGACAAAAATTGTTTTTAGTGCTGTCATCCAGGAAAATTGAATCAGAAAAAGTGGAGGAAACCATAGATTTAAGTGAAATTTAATCTCAGTGGCAACCTGTGGAATGGAGCCAATCCTAAGAGTGGGTACTGCTATTTCTTTAAAGGAGCATACTGCTGGTTTTGCTTTTTTGAACCCACTAAATACTACCTTCATATATGTTATGTTACTGCCAACCATTTTCCAAAACATAAAATGATACTTTAGTTTATGTGTTATTTTGCCAAATCCCCTAATCCTTCCAAATCAAGACCTTAAAATTTAATGTTTCATTTTAATTTTTCTAATAATGCAGTCTTTCCTTCTGGGACTACATTCCCTGGTGGAGACGTACATTTTCTTTTGTGCAGCTCCATGTTGAAACAGATAGATTTGACCAAAAAAATGACATGTGATTCACTGAGACGGATTTCTGTGACAGATTACCTCAAGAATGTTTCAGGTTTCTGAAGTGGATTTTAATAGCATACTGGGATGAACTAAAGCCAATGGCAGTCTGGAAGGTCAGAAAAAAATCCTAAAATTTACCGCTTGAGTAGCATTTTTTGGAAAATGGTCGTCAGTATCACAACGTGTATGGATTTGTATTTATGCTCCTTTAACTCCTCTATTGCCTATTCGTAGTGCTGTTACATAGCATTAGAGGTAAACATGAGTAGGAGGTGGAGGAGCATGATTGAACTCTCTTTAAAAGGATTGGCAGAGTCAGGAAGTGATTAGGCAGCTACTATAACTCCAATAATTACGACAGAGAAACACGTCTGCAGCCACAACCACTTAGCATCAGGAACACGACACAGCACGATTCCTACTCCATTACAAGGCCTCAAGTGGCTGAGAGAGAAAATAGGTGAAGGAAAAGAAAAACACAGACATAAGTGTGGCCAAACAAGGGTTTCAGAGCATGGAGACCACGCTGAACAGTGCTGCATCCATCAGTTCCCAAGTCATTTTAAACATTAATTCTCCCAAATTACCGGCACATTCCCTGATGTAAATCAGTGGCAGAACAGTCATGATTAATGGTCTCGTAGCAGCGTGAAGTCTGAGAATCTAAGCCAACCCTCTCGCTGACCATATCATCCCCTAGTTCCTCCCGCCAGCCTCCCTGCTGTTTCTCACAGCTTTACCAGACTTCTCCATCAGCACAGAAATCCTTTACAGGAAAGGTGGCGTGCCAGCTGCCTCACTGCAGGGTCAGAGGAAGTTGGCTGAAAGAAGTCCAGGCAGTGAGAAATGCATTTCATGAACCTGACCCTCAGCCTAACAGCATGTCGGAGTTGCAGGAGAAGAAGAGCGATCGTTCTTAACTCGGTTGTAGTTCCAGTTTGTTCAGCATGAGTTCAAATTATACAGCACATTTGGTTCCGAGTGTGACCAAGTCTTTGTTGTCATTTCGTACTTCTGCCTAGGATCTGAATGTGTGTTGCACATTTGTGATGCCAGATGGTCTCGAACAAGACGTCACTTCAACACGCATTACAACCATTAGAACTGACACAAGACGTGGTGTCTGCTGTGCTCACACACACTTTATGCCAGGCAACACATTACCACCAGCAGATTTGCAAGTGATGCTTGGCTCTTCTTTTGTAATGCCAAGTTGGTGAGTTTATGACTTTTGTGTGTTTTCACAGGCCCTCCAGGAAAACGTGGGAGGATGGGAAGAAGAGGAGAACCCGGTAAGTGACGTTCATTCATTCATCTCTTTTCCTGGAAGATGAGACTTAAAGGAATATATTGGTGGTTTTGCATGTTTTAGCTCAATAAATACAATCCATACAGATAGTACCTTATTGCCAAAACATACTACTGGAGCAGTAAATTTTGTAATTGTTTATCCACACCTTCCTCAATATAACTGATTGCAGTTCGTTCCAGTACACTATAAAATTCAACTTGTTGAGGCTTGAAAAGTGCTTGAGGTAAGTAATCCATCCCAGCGAATCAAATGCTGGGATGGGATTTGGCAAAATAACAGAAAACTAAAATACAGTTTTATGTTTTGGAAAATGGTCGTCAGTACATAAAGTGTATATGGATGGTATTTATTGAGCTTCAACTTGAAAAATCACTACGATGGTCCTTTAACTTCTCTCAATCACTTTCTCTCTCTCTCTCTCTCTTAATGTTGATGTCTCCCACATTTCTTGGGTGACAGCATAAGGTGAGGGGCTTGTAGCCATGAACCATGAGTCAGGTTGCAGGATGACAGGCTGCAGTCTGTCTTTCTCTCTGTCCATCCCGATTTGCGCAGACATCGCACTAACCTTGGCCATGTGGTTTTTCTAACTTTACCCAGATGTCAGCCGTTCTCACTGAGCAGTAGCAGCTGCAGTAATATAGGACTAATGAGATTCTCCCTTGCCAACATCGCTACCCACCATTATTGTGTTGCTTTTTCTTTCTGTCCAGACCGCAAAACACTTATTGGGAACCAAAAGAGCACACAGACTCAACCCTTATGTTACACGATGGTTGTCTAGAAACGGAGGGCTGAGGGCTTTTTAATGTTTTTTATTAAGTGTTGACTCCACCATGTTGTGGTGTGATGATATTATCGAAAACTGCAAGAGCGTATTTGTTCTGCAGGATATGCATAAGAGGGAAAACTTCCGCTCTGGTTGTGATTCATGTTTGCGGAGGTTTAGTAGATGGGATCTCTTCCTCTCAAGATGTTGACTAAGTAAAAGATCATCAGAATGAAAAACACAAGGTCAAATCGCTCTCTTGGCACACCAAGATCACTTCTAGAGACAAAGTGGTTCTTGTTTTATATCTCAGCGTCGAAAGCACAAGAAAATGAATTTCTCCAGCATGTTTTATGGCTTGTCTGTGAACAAGGTTCTTCAAAATAGAATGTCCCAAAGTCAGGCAGATGAACCGAAAAGTCTTCTTTGAATCCCGCAACACCTGACGTTGCTGTTCTTCTGTTTATTCCCCAAACTTCCAAGCTGTCCAACTACCTCTTGATGAGCACAGATTACAGAAAGCCCTCTGAGCTCTCCAATCCCATCAGGCAAACTTCAGGACAGCTATAAGACAATGTTTTACATCAGGGCCCTAAGTCCTTCCAGCTGCCTGGTGTTTGCAGGAGGAGTGGGATCAAAGGAGAGCCTGCCATTTGGGTTTTGGTCAAGATGGGATGCTCGCTGTCGTCCCAGGAGAGTCTGTGTCTGAAAGGACGATGTGGTTCCATTTAGTTCGCTGTCTTGGTGTTTAGTTTTATGTCCTTACAATGCGTCCTGGCTTATAGTGCAGGGATGGGTGGTATGGAGAGGCTGTTATGTGCTTTTGCTGATTCCAGGACAACTTGTTACAACACCAGATGAGGTTTCCTGGTTTTCTTAGAGAAACAGATGAGAGCAGAGAGGAGGAACAGAAACACAGACCTGAGTAACAGGAAACAGGACAGACAGACTAGTTAAGGATCTCAAAATTGAGCTGATCTCATGCCATCGTCTTCTCTCTTTGTTTGTGCCAGCTCTCTTTGTTAGCTCTTCTGTCAAGGAGGTTATGTGATCAGCAGCGTTCGTTTGTCTGTTTGTTAACAGGATGTTTTAAAAAGGTATGGACAGACTTGGATGAAATTTGGGGGACAGATAGATGTCAAGAGGAAGAAGTGATTAGATGTTGGTGGAGGTGATGTTCTCGATCCAGGATCCTGATTTTTTTTTTTTTTTTTTTTTAATCAGTGCCAATGATGATGATCCAGATCGTGTTCTGAATCTCACAGGATCCAGAAAAAGGATTAATTTGTTTGTTTGCAATAGCTACATTTCCGAATAAACTCAATAATAAAAACTTTTATCTCTGCATAAATACATTGCACATTAATACCACGATTACACAGAAAAATATACAGATAATTTTGTCAAACAATGTTTCATAAGAAAACCGATTTAAAAATCATAATGAAAAGATTCTGAAAATGAAAATTTGATTTGTTGGCATGAAAAGTGGAAACTTGATGAAATGTTTGACATAAGTACGGATTTTCAGGTAATAAATTAACATAATTTTCAGGTGATAAATGCTGAGGCTGTGTGTCTTTCTAAACCACGGTTAGTTTGTTTACCTAAGCGTCTGAACCAAGACATCCTCATCCCAGCGTCTAGACGCAGCAAAACTTGATTGACTCGGTCTTCACACCTCATAGACCCCAACACCTCTCTCTTCTTTCTTCACACCTTCTTCCCTGCACTGCCTCCATCGCTTCATCCCTCTTTCTGTTCCTCTTGTCTAGAGCGAGATTAATTTCAAGGCTTACATTGATTCTGGTCACGTCAGCAGAACTTTCTGTATGTTTAAATAGTAACAATATACCACAAATATCCTGCAATTCCCTGAGAGGAGTCTGTTTCCAATCTGGCTGAGTGTGTGAGTGTGTGTGTGTACTATTGCATTCATGCTGATGAGCTCTGTTGTATCAGAAGTGCATTACTGGTGTGTTGTCAAACTATGGCATGGACTGCGGTCGTGTTATTAGTTATAAAAAGGTGTCATGATTGGTTTCAATTCAGATCACATGACTATAAATCAACCATAAGCTTTTAAAAGCAAAGCGATATTTTTCATTTTTGGATAACTGATTAGTACCCCAGGCTTTTCATTGTTCAGTACTCCATGTTTTTATAAGAACAGTCCATTGAAACCAAGACCGCTAACAACAAGAGGAGCTCTTTGATCATTACTGTTGTGTTTGGTTATATAAAGTATGAAAAACAGAATGTGCGTCTTTGCTGCTGAAGCTCAACATCAGAGCATTTCAATCAGACCTGAAAGAGTGCCCCTGAGCAATCTCTGAGACATCTTTTTTAGACTTTAAGGAGACGCAGCCTGCCAACAACACACCCAACCTTTCATTTTATGTTTGTCCTCCATCTAATACACCCATATCTATTCCGAAAACAAAGCCGTGACATGACTTCATGCCCTAATGCGAAACATGGCCCATTACCTAAGAGTCGACCCAGAATCTGTTCACCATAATAGGTTCACCACAAACTCCACTGGCAATGACCCTAATAAGCTTCTTCTGTACCATATTTAGGTGGTTAATTACAGTCATCATCTAACAGACCACATTGCATGTACACTTTTTTGTTGCAGACCACTCTTCCTATGAACTGATTGTTGTACAAACCAGAGCTCTCTCTCACATACACACACAGTCATACACACACACGCACACATGTGTCAGTAGAGATGTATGAATTTACCCTCTAACGTCTCATTTCTCTTTTTGTGTTGCAGGACCTCCTGTAAGTACATTCTCCTCAAATCCAGGTAGTATTCATAATGTTTTAACACGGAGATGTTACTTTGGTTTGTCGTTAAACAAGCATGTTCTGTGTTTGTGTCGCAGCTAAAAGAATGACACAGATATCCACACACATGCAAGCATCAACACACACCGAAGATACACTAACATGTACATTACAGGCCAGAAGTTTGAGGCTACCACCAGATTTTAAAAAAACAAAAGAAAAAAACATCAATACACAGTTTGTTTTACAGTTTATTGCACAGGAAATTACAAATACATATAAAATAAATTTAACTAATTAGTTTTCAAGAAGAATTAGTCAACAAAAGCATATTATGTAGCCACTATGGCTTAAGAAATTATTTTTAATGAAGGCATGCCCTGTCTGTATTANCATATTATGTAGCCACTATGGCTTAAGAAATTATTTTTAATGAAGGCATGCCCTGTCTGTATTAGTGGTACTCCAGTTCTGTTCCAACTCCCCTGCTGATGTGTTTTAACATTCTATTCAACAGCCTGCTGTCTGCCTTCTCCCAGATAATTTTGGGATTAACTTGCTACACAGACTGCTCATGCAATTGCTCTGCAACCATCTCCATGTAAAACATGGCATCAGTAGTGCTGTGGGGGTGTTTTGGGGAAGAGAGCTCTGGAGACTTGGTCCATGTTAAAGGAATTATGAACAAAGAGAATTACCATTCCATCCTTCAAAGACGATGCGATTCCATCCAAATTATTGGTCAAAATCTCATTCTTCAACAGGACAATGATCCAAAACATTCATCAAAATTCTGCCAAAATTATATCCATTCAAAAGAGAAGCAAAAGATTTTGAGAATTATGATTTGGCCAGAGGGAGTTACTTTGACGAAACCAAAGTGTGAGCCTGAAATGACTTCAAAGTGCTTTTATGTTGACAAATTCTTCTTGAAAACTAATTAGTTACANGTGAGCCTGAAATGACTTCAAAGTGCTTTTATGTTGACAAATTCTTCTTGAAAACTAATTAGTTACACTAGTATTAGTGCCCGTTTAAAACGTGCCTGTTCAGAATGGGCTGGACTTTATGGTGTGCACCGCAGCCTGCCATAAGTTTGTTCTGCACATCTCTGTGAGCTAGCTTTGTTTGCTGTGCGGGGTCGGGTTGAGACCCTGCCACCGGACCAGAGCATATGCTGCAGCCCCTGGAGCGTATCCTGCCGCATGGACTACTGGCACAGCTCAATTTGAAAACCGCTCATCCAAACAACTACACACGTGACGCTGCACATCCTTGGGTCCTGAGCAAACCTGCTGAATATCAACTTCATACAGTGCCGGGTTCTAGAAATATTGGTGCCACAGAGAGACAGAGATTCATACCTTTATAGTTAGATTTATTTTTATATATTATTGTCATTTCCTGTGTAATAAATTGTAAAACAAACAGTGTATTGCTGATTTTTTAATCTGAGGGTGGCCTCAAACTTCTGGCAAGTATAAAACATGAACGAACACAAGCACTCACAGCCTCATTCAAAAAGACAAGACATGAAGTAACTAGAGAATGCTGCCGTCTTCTAGTTTGTGATTTTGTGATTTGATTTTGAAATATCACATATCTAGCCAGCCTTAAAGGACTATACCATGTTTTGCATGTTTGAGCCCAGTAAATACTACTTGCATACACATTATGTTACTGCCAACCATTTTCCAAAACATAATACTGTACTTTAGGTTTCTTGATAGCCAGCAAAATCCTGTAATCTTTTGACATTAGATCTTCTGTAATATACCCACCTTAAAATTCATCGTTTTTCCTGCTTACTTACACTTACGCATGACTGTAGAAGGCAAGATCATTTTAATTGCAGAAACATACATTTTCTTCCATGTAGATCCACACTGAATCTGTTAAGTAATTTCAACAAAAAAAATTCAATAGATGTCTTGTTTGCTGTTTTGTTTTACTTATCTCAACCATATTTCACGTCTCTACAAGTTTATTGAAACCGATAGCAGTCTGGAAGATAGGAAAAACATTTTTAATACTTACCATTCCAGTAGTATGTTTTGGGAATGGTGGACAGTAATGTAATGGCTGTATTTACTGAGCTCAAAATTGCAATGTCTACTCCGCCTGAGAAACTCATATTTTTTTGCTCACATGTAGCACAGGTCAAATATTTAACATGAACATAGAAACATGGAAAAGCACATAGCATCTGTGTTTTTTAACCTATTTTGGGAAGCATTTTTACAATATGTGCAGATCAATCTAATGGGAACCAGATATCTGCCAATGTGATTTTCATCTAAAGGCACAGAGCAGAATTTTCAGGTCATCACTTGAAGTCTCTGCACTTTATCACTGCTGTGTCTCACCGCTAACAGAAAAGAGGAAAAAATACCAGTAGATTGCACAGAATCCTCTTCTGGTTTCAGTTCTTGCTACATCTTGAATTATTGTTTGTGTCTTGTTTGCATCCATTGCAGCTGGTGAATTTGCAGGACTTGTAGGTTCGACTTACATCTGAAGTTTATTCATGTACGCATGTGGGTTGTTTTGAGTTTAAACGGGAATCCAATCTGGTTCACTTTTGAAAGTAGATGTAAATATGTGGCAGAAAGATTGAATACAGGCAAAAAAAAAAAAAAAAAAAAAAAATCCAAAATGGAAGTCAAGACCTGTAGCATGAATGCTGTTTGAGAAATCAATAAAAACAACCATTATCCTCTATATCATTACATACATGTCTCATTCTAAAATAACATGCACCATGCTGTGTGCAGTTGTTGGTTCTGTCTAACCTGTCTTAAGCAGCGTCTATGCTTCTAACCTCACCAGGGCAAGGCTGGACGGGATGGATACCCGGTAAATTTGATTTGTTATATAAGTTGTCACTCTCAAATTCACCCAATCATGTCTCAGTGTTTCTCTGTGTTTTTTCCAACTTTTCTATTTCATTTTATTTTTTTTAAGTCTTTTGTTTTTTTTTCTTTAATGTATCTTACCTTTCTTAATCCTTGCTCTTTTTTTTATGCTGTGCCTATGTACTGTATGTGATGACTTTTTTTTCACCAGTGATGTATCCTGCTCCCATGACTAAGAAGCTTAATGACTCATGTACAAAGACACACTTATGAACAACAAACATAAATAATTAAAAACAGAGACTGTAAATAATTAATATTAGTCATGTTCCACCACTTGACTCATATTGATGACTTCATATGAAGTCAAAGAGAGGTATGTTATAATGTCTCCTGAGTCTGACTCGTTAATGGAGGTCAAAGATGTACATAGGGATCAGGCAAAACATTGAATTTTAAAGTGGGTGTATCACCTAAACATTTCATATTTTAAAGATTAGGGAATTTGGCAAACTAACATAAAAACTAAAATACAGTTTTATTTTTGGGAAAATTGTTTGTGTATGCATGTGTTATTTATTTATGCTCAGTCATGCAAAACCACCACTGTGATATTTGATGGCCTCATTTACTGTTAAGTCTCTGCAAACAATCTGTTCCTTTTAAAAATGTTTTCTGTGGAAATCAGATAAAGATTAAAACAATGAGCCGCAACGAAAAGTTTCTCTAACCAAAGAGGATCTGAAGTATAAAACTTTTTTATTTTTTATTTGACACTGGAAATTTTTTTTTTTTTTTTTTTTTTTTTTTGTTGTTGTTGTTGTTGTTTCCTCAAATTAGTCCATCTCAGGATGGTGTCAAAGCAAAAAAAGAAAAGAAAAGAGAAATAAATTTCATTAAAAATTTTTAAAAAACTAAATGAAAAGGAATAAGGATTTCTGTCTCTTAACAATAATTTTGGTAATAATAACTCACAGGAGGGCCAGACCTCAAAATGATAATGACAGTCAGCTTGAAATTCTGAATATGTAAACATATACATTCATATAGATCATTGATAGCGGAGCAGAGGACATGAGTCAGAGCCAATTCTCATGTTAGCTAGAGATGTAGCGGCCTCTAGCGGTGGCTTTATTACAGACTTTCTCCATCGTGGTGCAGCCATGGTCCCACTGCTTCATCCATCCTCTTGTTGTCATCGTACAGACACGGCCACAACATTCAGGAGCTCAGAGTGTGTATCCAGGCAGGATATCTGCTTACTGCTGCAGTAGCATGGGAACTAAAATGGGTCTGTGTGAGCGTGTTTTATGTTTTCTGGGACTCTGACCTCTGTCCGGTGATTGTGTGACCCCACCTTCTGGTCGCCATGGCTACCGCAGTAGACGCCTGGTGTTGTGTTCCATGGTATTGTGTTGTGTCATTAGGTATTTTGCTCCACTGGGAATGTTGTGAAGTGGGTTCCCCATGGGGTTTTATCCCAGTCCGATTCCCAGTCTGCCTGGCATTGCACAGCCCTCCTGACGGGAAATGCCTGCTGCTAATTACACACAGGTGGACCAAGTGTACAGAGAATTGTATGCACATTTGTGTTTTGTTTGCTTGTAAGGCCTTTGTCACATTCGTATTTATTAATATTCCCAAGATTTTAACAGATTTGATGTTGGATCTTTTTTTTTTTTTTTTTTNTTTTTTTTTTTTTTTTTTTTAAACTTTAAAAAGTCAGCTTAATTATATGATCAAATGAAGTGCTTTAAGGCTGCACAATCTGCAGTCCTTCACAGCATAATGAAATCAATCCTTATATTTCTATAATTACATAGATGAAACAATATTGCAGCCGGAGGATCTGTGTTTGCTAAGTGTAAGAGACAACTTCCTGATGTGGTGTGTATGTTGTGTGTATGAGCTGAGGGATTAGAGAGCAGTGTGTGTGTGTGTGTGTGTGTGTGTGTGTGTGTGTATGAAGTGAAACAACGGTAGATTAATCATGCTGCCAATTAACACAGACAGCATAGCAGAGCTGATCAGGTTTCCAGCATTACAGCTTACAATGGGGCATTCTTTGTATTAGATAGCCCTGTGTGTGCGTGTGTGTGCGTGTGTGTGTGTCCATATGTGCAGATGCATATGTTTTTTGTGTGAACTTCATCCAATGATCCATACTATACAGCATAACAAAGGCCATAAGAATGGAAGTGGCCAGAAGAGTGTGTGTGTGTGTGTAGGATCTCACACACACAACCATTCACACTAATAACTTTTCGCCCAGTGTGTATCTGTTCCATTGTCCATATGGAGAGGGCATGCGCACATCAGCATAAATGAGTGGAGTCAGTTTTCCGGAAAACTCTGCGGTGTTAACTTTGCAGTGCCAGTAACATGTGCCAACAACTTTTCATTCTGCAGTTTTCCATTGTGAAAACAAACAGATAGATCCGTTTCCAGCTCGTGACTTTTTCTCCTTTCTCACCCCTAATATGTCTCTCTCTGATCTTTAATCCTTAAAGGACCATACTAGTGATTTTGCATGTTTGAGCCCAATAAATACATCCTGCATGCATGTTACATTTATTGCAAACCGTTCAACAAAATATATTACCGGAGCAGTGAATTTTAGAATTTTTCGTACCTTCCAGACCTGCCATTGGTTTTGTAAAAATCAGCTTGTAGAGACTTGAAACTTGCTTGAGATAGGGAGATAGGTAATCCATCACAACAAACAAAATGTCTATTTTTAGTCAAAGTAACACAAATTTGGTATTTCAGCACAGAGCTACACAGAAAAAAATGTACATCTCCGTCTGGGAATATACAGTCCCAGGAGAAGGCAGAAATTAAAGAAATTAAAATGGCCATACCTGCTACAATCATGCATATGTGTTAGCAGGACAAATATATCCCCTGAACATATGATTTTGAAAGATGAGGAGATTTGGAAAGCAGGAAGGCTCAAATACAGTTTTATGTTTTGGAAAATGGCTGGAAGTAATGTAATGTGTATGTGGGTACTATTTATTGGGCTCAAACATACAAAACCACAGGTATGGTCCTTTAAATTGGAAGCTTTAGCTGATCTTTAATCCTCAACCATAAAAAGCATTAAAAATAAGTGTGCAGCTGCATTCAGACACGTTAGCACATCCCTCACCGGTATCATATAATGCTTTCTTGATGTTTTGCATGGTAGCTGTGTGCATGTGCGTGCAGTTGTGGAAATACTCCAGTGCTTTATATAAGTAAAAGAAGCAGTACTACAGTAGAAAAATACTCCAGTACAAATTAAAGTCCTAAGTTCAATTTTTTTGCAAATAAAATAAGTAAAGTTCAATAAAGTAAGTAAAAGTGAACAAGTATTGTATCTAAGGTCAGTAAGGTGAAGGAAGGAAGGAAGGAAGGAAGGAAGGAAGAGGGAAAAGAAAGGAAAAGTAGGAAAAGAAAAGTAGGAAAAAAGAAAGGAAATAAGGGCAGAAAGATAGAAAAAAGTGAAGCAAGAAAGAAAAGAAGGAAATAAATATGGAGAGAAGGAAGGAATTGAAATACTGAAGTAAAGTGTGACACTTCAAATTTGTACTAAAATACCGTAATTAAGTAAATGTACTTAGATTTTGCATATGAGCTGCACTTTATTCAGGCGGTGTGCACGTGTCTCACAGGCGTTAACTTCATCAGACTAACGCATGCAGCAGTTCAGTTGCTGTAAAGCATTAGTAACATGGTAAGCAGTGTTAATGACATGCAGTGTGTGTGTGTGTGTGTCTCAAACATAACACCATGATAAGTGTGTGTTTGTGTGTGCCCGTGTATGTTTTTTCTCCTCATATAACCCCTGTCACTTCTTCCTCTCATAAATCATGGGCGAGAGGTTTGAGTTTCAAAAACGAGCATTTCCACTGTCAAACAATCAGAGTCTGACAGACTGACAGAACAGTGCAAAGGGGTAAACACGCACACACATACACACACACACACAAAAGTAGATCCTCATTCATATGCCCAGCCACTACCATGTTTATATGAGAGTGCCAGTCTGTTACAGACAGCAAATCTAAATCAGCAGAAACAGGCAAAGGTCTGCATTGTTCAGCCTTCCAGGCTGCTGAGTGCAGATTAAAGCCAGACAGTCACCAACAACATGTCAGTAATTTTCTGTCCCAAACACACACACAGCACTCTGGTATGCTTTATTGTACTTTTTGGTTCTAGATGCTGCCATTATTTTTTTAGGACTAAATGTCATGTATCACAAATTACGACCATGTTGCTGAGATGGGCTCCCCTGCAGCATCATGAGAGTAACTGGAGAGGAGAAGGGGAGGAAAGACAAAGGGTGGAGGATTAGAGGAGGTGTGATGGAGCACAGAGAGAGAGAGGAAAAGATAATGATATCAAAAGATCCAAGAGATGAAAGAAAGTAGAAATAGGAAATAGTGAAGGGTTGTCAAAAAAGAACTGCTTGAAAACAAAGCAGTAACTCGCGCTCACCTCCTCTCACCCCACCTTCCTTTTGACGTCATATAGTTAAGATCTGTGTGTGTGTGTGTGTGTGTGTGTGTGTGTGTGTGTGTGAGAGAGAGAGAGAGAGAGAGAGAGAGACGTTACCATGTGTTTCTAGCCGACAAGTCTGCTCCAGCCTGCAGTTATATGCAGACATTAACATTTCACGCTGCATCCTCAACAATTACTCGCAACTAGATAATTACGAGTCTGCACCTTAGGAGATTCAATAAAGACAGTAAAGACACACCCTCTCCCTGTTTCATTGGAATTAAGAGAAGTGCACACGCGAACATGTGTATGCGCGTACAAGCAAGCACACAAGCAGACACAGACGTATGGCCCCCTGAAGGCCAAGGTATTTTCCACAAATGTGTTTAAAAGCCATCTAATCGGTGGGAATGCCGAGTCCACTCCCAGAATCCTTTTATGATTTCTCTGTACTGGGGGGACACAGCAAGACAAGATGGTGATGAAGGCAAAATGCACACAAAGAGCCACACACATAAAAAGGCATTATTCCATTTTCCCCACATTCACTTGTGGTTTTAGTGGTAATCTCAGGCGTATTTTCTCACTTTTAACATTAATCTGCACATTTTTTCTTCTATGGTTCTGTATCCTTCCTGCTTCCAGTCCCTCTCACTTTGTGGCCTGGTCCATTTGTGGTGTGAGATGAAGAGATTTTGGCAGCATTTTTTCTAATGCTATTTTTATTTGAATTCCAGCTCTGTTTCCTGCTTTGCAGTCTTCTGTGTCATTTTTTTTTTTTTTTTTTTTTTTTTTTTACCACACAGGAGGTGCAATGCATCTACGTAGAGGGAAAAATATTTCACATATGATGGGGCCTCAAATTAAAATCCTATTCTTCTTGCTCCTGTATTCCATACTCATATTTTCATGTTTATGATTACTGGTCTATTTTGCCCTACGGCCTTCATTAGAGTTTTTGACCCCTGTGCTGATTCAACTAAGGCTGACATATTTTGATGTATCTCATTATCAGTGATAGAAGAGCTTTCTGGGCTGCTCTATAGTCAGCTGGATTAACACCTATACATGCAGGAGTTGTCTTTTCACTGTTGCAGATGACACTGGTATTTGGTGTGTACTATTTAATGAAGAAGCCAACTGAGGACCTGTAAGGCCTCTCGTTCTCAACCTACAGACTCTGATATTCTTACCCTCTCAAGCAGTTGTGGATCTGGTGCGTGAGCTAAAAGAGTTTATCATTAGGACTCTAGAGTAATGGCTGCTGAAAATGTGGCTTTGCAGTTTTATGTGAATAAATAATCATAAATTAGCCATTTGCAGCATTATTAATGTTGACTTGGCTACATATTTAAATTAACTTAATGCCATCTAGGTGAATAAAAGTCTTAATTTTTGATGTCTAAAACATGAAAATGTCAAGGTGATTCCAAACTTTTGAACACTAGTACATATCCAGTGGGGTTCTATGAAACAAGACTAAGACTCCCCCCCTACTATATGCAAATTGTCAGCTGCCAGACATTAAGTACAGATTTTTATTGTTGAGAATAAACCCACTCTCACAGACAGACAAAAAAATGTGGAGACACACATCCTGACAAAGGAATACGTACAGTTCACAAGCCACCGTGTGGCTTGTTAGCGGCCATAAATCAGTCTGTTTTTGCTCCACTTCAGTCTGCAGCCGCTGATGACCTCAGTGTGTGTGTGTGTACCTCACCTACTCATCCTGACGAGTCTTGAGGGAGAGAGCCAGGCCTTGTTAAACACTCCCAGATGCAAAGATATCACCCTTCCCCCCACCTCTACCCCTATACACACACACACATCAACAAGCATTGCAGCGCAGAGTTGCCAATACCGGAAAAATTAGCCAAAGCATTTGCATAGAGAAACTCTTTAGGTTTCTTACACACGTGCACATGTACGCAGGGATACACACATACACAGGGATACACACAGCATGGTGCATTTAATAGAGTGATGAGACTGCAGTTCATCCTATAAGTTGAGTCCAATGAAAGAAATATAGAGCTATAATATTCTCAGCTCCAGACTACTATGGCATTTATCCAGTCACAAGTCGTAGCTACCTGTTTATGATCCCACAAAGAGCCACTGGGACATCAGGAGCCTCAAAGTCTTTTTCACCTTCCTCTTTATAAATCTCTTTTATATCGTTGCCCAATGGTGTTTTTGAAGAGAGTTACAGCCATATATTTCAATACAAGACTGAAGAGAGACACACCAGGCAGCAAACAGTGACATGAACTAATAATGGGAGATGTTTTAAAATATCTATGCTGTTCCTCTCCACTTGATCTTTATGTGTCCTCTGTCCATTCATCAAAGTGGGCTGCGATGACCCTGCGGTAGTTTTCAGTGTGGGCCCTAAGACTGGATTGTACCCATGAGACTGATAAAGAGAAAAGACCAAACTTATCCTGGTGTAGGCTTTCCAAAAATGACCATAACGGGCTTCAGTCTGCAGAACCACCGGGACTTTGAAGAGTTAAGCAACCTTTAACTCAAGAGACCCTACAAAAACTGTTAGCTTAACATCAAGTGTGGCTGTTGAGGAGGAAGTCAACATTAGTCTTTACCACATATATATCACATGTAAGTGTTTTTTTTTTTNTTTTTTTTTTTTTTTTGGAAAGTTTGGTTCCCAAAACCAACATTCCTTCATGTCTAAGTGTGGATCTAAAGGTTTGTGCCTTTGTGCCTTTGAACTGAGAGTCACTTTGAGGAAAAGGTTCAATGATGGCTCCTATGTTTGCGTCGAGGTAAACAGAATGGAAATCTCCAACTGCTGTTTCGGCACTTGGGTGAGATCGTACAAGGACTTTAAAATTTTGTCTTCTCTGTTCCACACACACACACACACACACACACACACACAGATTAATACAGCTGGGCCAGATCCACCCACGGCCAATCATACTGGACACTACACTCTAAATCTCAGAATAATTATAAACCACAACCACCTGGAACTGTTTTAATGCCCGAGTCTCTCTCTCTCTCTCTCTCTCTCTCTCTCTCTCTCTCTCTCTCTCTGACACAGACAGTGAAATGGGGCAGGATATACATTCTACTTGTGTATATATATAAAATGCTTTCCTCTCTTCTTTCATTCCCAGCTCTTGGCTCTTTGATGAGATCAGACTTTGTTTATCCTAAACTTTCATCTAATTGGAGTTGTTCCTCTTTCCTTACCAAACACTGTTTTCACTGTCTGTCCTCATTTGATAAGTCTGTCTTGCCAAAACCATTTTGCTGTTTCTTCTTAAGCTCAGATCAGTCACATTGTTTCCTGCGAGATATGAATGCTAGACTCAAACCTCATGAAACACTGATTTGTAACAGCAGATTTTATGATGTTGTGTGAGAGAAATTAGATAATTTTATCAGTGGATTAAATCAAACAGTGGCTTATTCAGAATTTTTTTTCTATAGTGGATTTTATAGTAGAAATGTTTATATCTTGTAATTAATGACTCCGTGTCTACATGGTTCTTATAAATTGTTTAGCCCTTTCATCCTTTCCCTTTATCTTCCTTCCAACAGGGTCCACTTGGTTTGGATGGAAAACCAGTGAGTATTTCCATAATCACATGTGTAAGATATATTTTAAGTGATCAACCAAAGCTTAATTTTCAACTCTGTCTTTTTCCTTTCAGGGTTTACCAGGTCTAAAGGGAAGCCAGGTACATCATCAGACACCTGTCTTGTTTTTTATTTCCAATAACATATAAATTACACTGAAGCGGTGCAAACGTAAAACACCTTTTAACTATGAATCCAGGTGGGTATTTGGTCTGTGAGACAGGTGATGGTTTGCTATAGCTCATCAATCACTTTTACAGTTCCTAAGGGAACAGACCAAGTGAACAAGAAGTCGACGGTAGCCATCTTGTTTCCTGTTCCATCTCTTAAAGTCATTCCAGGGCTCCCAGCCACGGGGGAGTCATGGCTCTGCTGTGGTTTAGGATGGAGTGCTGAAATTCCCATTGAGCCCCCATCTATCACTCTTTTTCCTGAGCCATATTCCACCCACCACACGCCCAGGCATACCGTGGAGAAATGGAAAGGAAGAGGCGAGGGATGGGGAGAGGAAATGGGTGAAGTAAAGCGAAGGGATTACGCACCACGGAGACAAAGTTTATAACCTTCAAAGGCTCTTTAAAAAGTGATTACAGTACCTTTAGCCCCTCCTCAGCCCTTCTCTTATGGTGACGTTTCCCACAGAGAGATGGATTCCCCGAAATGTAAACCACTCATGGCATAATGAAAGCTGTTTGAAGAGCTCTTCCACCAAACACCATTAAGCTGTTTTTTCCTGCTAAAGAAGACCTCAAGCTGGGCCTGTCCTTTAAAAGGATTCTCCCCATCACCAAGGTTCCACCGTAAAACCCTGCCAGGTGTGACAAGGTCCTCACGACCAGGCTGACAAGGGTTGACTTCCCCCCCCCCCTCCGTTGAGGAAAATGACAGTCAGTATTTCCTGTTTATGACAGCTGTATTTATTAGGCTCAAACATGCAAAATCACCTGTGTGATCCTTTAAAATTGTAACTAAAACTAAAATTAAATCAAAACTAAAATTAAACAATAAGATATACAAATGCAAAAATAGAACTCCCAATGTCACACTAAGGACTCATACTAAAATAAAACCAAAATAACATGTGGACACTATAAAATATTAATAAAAAGTGATAATTACACATCTACAATAGTGCATGTAGCTTGAATCAAATCCTCCACCTCCTTCACCTCTCGATTTCCCTGGACTGTAGGAGAAAGAAACACAGGAGATAAGCTGCTGCTTGTCATCATGTGGTAACTTACGTTAACAAACCTCTTATCCTCTCCAGCAGAGCCCGTCTCTTCACGTACTCCTGAACACAATTAGAGCAGCACTCTAGACAAAACTTGTGCCAGACAGAAAAGACGTGCGGAAAGGGGGAACAAATTAGAGGGAGAAGCTTCAAGGCAGATAGCATGGGAGAATTTGAGATGGGGTAGTAAAAAAAAAAAAAAAAGGAGAATGAGAGAAAGTGTGTGAAATGCAGAATGGGACAGAATGGGCAGTTTAGAAAAAAAAAGAGACATTTGGCTACAAAGGGTAAATTTCTGCCAAATGTAGTTAATCTCAGAGCAAAACTATGGGTGAGATCAGACGGGGTTCCATAGTCTTGTCTCTCTGTCTCTCTTGCCTGTAGTCAGTCTGCAGTTTGTGGTCTCAGCCATGTTGAGGGTCCCTGTGCCACTTGTTAGCAGTGGACAGACAGGCAGACAGATAGATGGTGGAGGGTCCAGGCAGCACACCCCAGCAGGCATTAGCTCATCTGTAGCTCTGGTGTTCATAAGACCAAACCGTCCAACTGTACACTGTGTGTCAGTATCTCTGTGTGTGCCCAACAGCCCATGGTTCCAGTTAGCAGGGCTAGCTGGTAGTCCTCCTCCATTACTGTAGTCCTTGCATGTTAGAATCCTCCCATGAAAGGAAGACGTATGGAGGAACAAAGGAACATCCTTCACTTTACATTTTATCTCTCAGAAGAGTTTTTATCTCACAAAGAGAAATCTTAAAAGGGATTCTTGAGGCATCTTGCTGAATGGCTGCAGATTTACAGCAGATTCATGTCATATTGTCTTCTTATCAAAAAAAAAAAAAAANAAAAAAAAAAAAAAAAGCGCCTAAAAGTTGAACAGTCTCAATGGCATGCCTCCATGATGCGGGATTATTCCCTTGTATTTATGTCATTTGATTGAATGCCTCTGATGATGTATGATGATCTTATCTGATTATCACATGATAACCGCTTTATCTTCACCAACTGTCTCTGATTATGTTATTCCATGTACAGGGACCAGCTGGACCCAAGGGAGAAAAGGTATGCTTCAATATAGAATTCGCTCACACTACTTGACAGGTGATGGTACAATATGGACGTATTTCTCACGTGTACTTACATACACACAGTTAAAGAAAGACACAAATACCATACAGACACACAACTACACAGGTGTTCTCTCCATCGCCCTCCCACAGTGACATTTCTATGGTCTCCCATCAAATGAGCCATAGATTACATGTAGTTATGTAGGAGCTCATATGTCTCTGCACGTTCTCACGTCAAGGCACTAAACAGGTTTACAGGCCTTCCGCAGGGCTCGATGATAGCCAGATGTTTCCCCGCTCTCTGAACCTCTGCCCAGCGTAAGATGTTAGCGACTTTAAAAGCTGCCAGAGTTGGCATGCATTGCTTAAAGGACGGCTTGTGCATGTTGTCATTCGTGTACAGATTGATGGGTAACTCGTGTGTTTGTGTGTGTGTACATTTTTGCACTCAAGCGAACATTATCCAGATAAGCAGGACCGCAAGAATAACACAACTGCCAGTAAACAGCATCTGTCAGAGTCCATCTGATGAGTAGGGATTTGAAATGATGGGTGATGCTGAGGTTTGGAAAATTGGCTCCCTTCATGTAATCATGGTAGTAGCTCTGTAATGAGAACGCCAACTCCAAATCCTCATCAAAGAACCAACAATCCTCTACACGTGCACTCCCACTTTTTCTTAGCTGGTCGTGTCCTGTCAGACTCTAATTGTGGCTTATCAAATGATTCATACAGTAAATGTTGACATCCTGAGCTGGTTTGGGGACAGTCGACCTTTGCGTTGCTTCCTTCCTGTACACAAATATTAGTTTTCAGGCCTGTCTGTCAAAGCTGCTCAACAGTAGCTGTATTCTACTGCATGATCTTGTGTGCATGTACTGTAGTAATAACAGCTGACAGTTGTTATTTTCCTGTTTTTCTCCCAGGGTGACCGAGGAGACATCGGGCCCAGGGTAAGTCAGGTTTTCTGTCTTTGCCTAAGAAGGTGAAACTGCTTGTTTTTGACGGTCGTGTGCATTTGCAAAGGCACCGCTGCTTCCCCAGAGCTGACTCAACTGAAAAAATGTACTCGTTTTACTGTTGTTTTTTTCCAGCAGATGCTGAGTATTCAACAATGAGCTTCTATCTGAACCCCTGCTCCTTCCTTTCAGTTGTAGTCCTATTTTCTTTGTTTTTCTGTCTTTCTCTCGCTCTGTTTCTCAACTGACCTTCTTCTTTACTTTTCAGTTCCTTATGTGAAAGAAAATCCTCCATCAATTAAGAGATTTAAAAAGAGTTACATGTCAAACGGTGTACAGTATATCAACAGAACCAAACCCTGCTGACCTGGGAGTAGACATTTATTGATTTCTTTTATCCACATATTTAATCTGAATCAATGAAAGACTCTGAACAGACAGAAAAACACTCTGGACTGCCAGTTTAAGAAAACTATAAATGTGTTCAAAAGTTTGGAATCACCCAGAAATGTTTTATGTTTTATATAGAAACTGATACTTTCAGTCACCAAGGTGGCATTGAAGTGACGTAAATACAGTATATATAGCCAAGACATTATTAATGTTGAAAATGGCAATTACTGCTGACAAATGCTGATATATTTACATCAATTTAATACCATTCTAGTGAATAAAAGTACAAATGTCTGTCAAAAGCATGAATTTTTCTGGGTGATTTCAACAAGTTGCATCTAGTGGCAGTTTAGAGTTTTCAGCACACAACTTGTATGTCTTATGACTGCGGGAAGAAGCCGACAGTGTGCATGTTAATTTCACAAACAAATGAAAAGGGATTAGATGAGCCAGACAGAGGGACAGATCATCACCAATTGAAAATCACACTGATCACTAGTTTTCACCTCACTAGTCTATCCACATAACCTCAATACCCAAGGCAAGTCTTTTAATAATTCAAAAGGAAAGTGTGTTTATGTGTGTGTTTTCACTGTGCGGCTACCCCAGCAACTGCCCCATCAACATAGTCCTCATTCCTATGATGAGGTTTGAGTTCCCCACATCTCCAAAGCCAAAGATGAGACGTGATTATATTAAAGTAAGATGGAAAAACTTAAACCTCACCATTAAAACCCACTGGTTGAGGCAGGACGCCAATGCTGCCATCTAGTCTCAACCAAATAATGGCCCTTTTACATTACGGGGTAACCTCTTTCTGCATCTGGTCCATGTTGTCAGTGTTGTCTTTTCATGTGATATCATTCCACCCACTCTGAGATCTGTGCAATTATCTCCTGCTTTATTCAGTGTGGTTTGAAAATAAGGCCCTTGTGCTTTACATGGTGAATGGTTACGATTCTTTGCTTCATGGTTTCTAAATGTTTGTCTTGTTTGAATATAAGGTCACAGTCACGTCATTAGGAGTTTAAGCCCAAAAAGCTAAATCTCTGTCATTCCCACATAAATTAGTGTAACACTCTGATCTCTGTTAGCCACATGGGGGCGCTACAGTTGAAAGCCATAATTTCATACCTTTCAAAGTCCATAAATCCCACAACCTTATTCAGAAAAACCTGGTACACATTATCTTTGGATGGTGCTCCACAGATTTACCAAATGGAGCTGAAGTGAGCCAGACCCTTATCTTTAATCTGCCTGGAATTTAATCTAATTTCTATAATTTAAAAAAAAAAAAAAAAAAAAAAAAAAAAAATCAGTAATTTGATATGTCCAGACCCAATTCAATTAGCAATTATTTATATTCATAATAATTAATTTAGTACTCGTTAATATTTATTAATACAACAAATTTCTCTCTTCCTTTTAGCGCCTTTTGTTGCTATATTTTGTTGAATGTGTATCCATTGAGTTAAGAGTTGGAGCTGAACAATATTGTTATAACAATGTGCGTAAGAGTGCTGGAATGACACTGAATGGCTATTGTTTTTTTTTTTGTTTGTTTGTTTGTTTGTTTTTCAAATCATAAATGATGTGTAAATTTGACAGAGCTGCTCAGCAGAACAATATTCATGATGCGGTTCAGAAGCCTTACTGGAATTCCTGATTTCTATCAAGCCGTAAGCCATTTGGTTTCCCAGACCAGTCTTTTAGATTTTGAGGTAACAGCTTGTGCAAGAATTCAATCTTTTTTGCTTTGCATTAGATATTTCTTCCAAATGGTAAATGTTGTACTTGGACGAGGCGCCTTGAGCTTTGACGTGGTTGGATAAGTCTGCAGCTGAGAGACCTCAAAGTATCGCTTAGAAACACTGGCTTGATTCAAAACAAACGCTACTGTTTCTAAACCTACTGTAGTTGTAAATGAGGTTGTTTAGGTCTGGGGTGTATGTTGATAGATATGGAAGATAGGTTAGCAAATGAAATGGTGCTAATAGCGATATGATGTTTTTATTGCCAGCCCATAATTTTTAGCTGCTATGAATCAAAGCTCTGCATGTTAACAGATTGAGGTAGCGCAGGAAGAGGTTGGCAGCAGTCTTCAACTTACCCTGATGTCAGTGTTGCAGCCTGTTTCACCTCTGAACTCTGTGAGAGGACAAGATATATGTGAAAACAGGAAAGCTCATGCATCTCTGTTGACATGTGACTTCCTGTGAATCCATCATCCTGCAAAACACAGGATAACAGGGGCATTAAAAGACTATAATATGTTATAGAACTACCAGTTTGTCACCCAGAGACGTGACAAAAGATCCTGTGGAGCGCTGCATATTCAGGATATCTCCAAGCACATTTTATCAAAAGAAACAAATCTAGCAATTTTTACCAGAATCCATGCTAGAAAGTCCAAACATAGGACGCTGTCACTTTGTGTTTAGGTTCATATGGTGGCTTTGTTGAAAGACAAGGCACTATGGGAGTTTCATCCCCAGCCAATGTCTCATTTTGCCTCCCCCAGTGCAGTTACAAAAAGGCCATGGTTAGACGGGGCTCTGAGGTTGAATAGCTGTTTGTCTTGGTATCAACCAAGAGTCTGATGCGAACGAAGTACAGGGGAAGACCACTGTGAAACAGCCTGTGCTCCTGTGAGATGTTTAAGGAGCATTTGCCTATGTGGTCTTCATGGTGGGAATGGTGTGAATGAGTGAATGTGACAGTGGGGAGAGTGGAGTAGAAATAGGCAAAAAGAGGAGGAGGAGGGTGTGTGTGGGGTGTCAGGAAAAACCTCAGCTATCCACACTCACCACAGCCTGTTAACGGAAACCTCATGAGCAGACTAGCATCTCTCTCTCTCTCTCTCTCTCTTTCTTTTCTCTCTGAACCNCTGCTGTTCTTTCTACCTCCCCTCTCAGATCTTCTCTCCATCCTCCCCTGCCTCCCATGTGTTTGTGGAGGGAACTCAACCAGAGAAGCAGTTGTGTGCTCTGAGCTCTCTGGCAGCAGACTAACTCTTTTCCTTTCAGCTTGACAGACAATCATCACAGTTACTGTCTGATGCCTGAAAAAAAGCCAAACCGCCTCTGTTTGGTTTGGTCGCAGAGGGAGAGGAGCTTACACATGCAATTTATCTCGATGAAATATATGTGTCTTCGAAAACACTAAGTGCACCTGAAATCTTTTGTGTGTGTGTGTGTGTGTGTGNGTGTGTGTGTGTGTGTGTGTGTGTGTGTGTGTGTGTGTGTGTGTGTGTGTGTGTGTGTATTTAAGGAGCATACCGGTGATTTTGCAAGTTTGAGCTCAATAAATGTAATCTGCATACATGTTACATTACTGCCAACCATTTTTCAAAATATACACTACTGGAGTGATACATTTTATAAGTGTTTTTCCTACCTTCCAGGAAGTTCCAGTTAATTCTAGTACGCTATTAAAATCAACTTGTAAAGACTTGAAGTGTGCTTGAGATAAGTAATCATCACAGTGAACCAATAGTCTTTTTTTATTTTTATTTTTTTTATTTTTTATTTTTTTTGTCAAAATTACGTAATTTAACTGGTCAAAGACAGAGCTGCATGGAAGAAAATGTATGTTTCCACCAAGGAATATAGTCCCAGGAGAAGATGGCTTTTACTAACAATTTAAAAATGACCATGCTTCTACATTTGGACATATACGTTAGCAGGTGAAACATTGAGTTTTAAGGTGGCTGTATCACCTGAACATTTGATTCTGAAAGATGAGGGGATTTGACAAAATAACAGGACAACTAAAATGTGGTTTTATGTTTCAGAAAATGGTGCATTTATTGGGCTTAACCATGTAAAATCACCGGTATAGTCCTTTAAAATATGTCATATGTAAATGTATCATGCCCTGGCAGACTTTTTGTCAAGTTGGTCAACCTTCCCCCGTTGTTATCTCTCTCCCAAACTCTTTTCAGGGTCCACCTAACTACAACACATTTTCAAGTCTGCACAGTAATCAGATTCTCACCGTCAAGGTTTGTCCCTGCCTGCATACCGCTCATTATCTCTCCCAGCAGCCACCACTTCCTGTCAGGCTGCTGATCTGTCACCATCCCTGCAGCTATAAAAGCAGAACTAGGATCCAAGTGTTCAGTCCTTTTTAACTTCAGAGAAACCAAAACTGATAATAGATCTGGTTTTATGAGCATCTTGATCTTTTGCTGAACTCTCATCTTTCTCTTTTCTGCAGATGTCCTGTTTTCTGTCTCTCTTCTGGACTCTCATCTGGACTCTTTCGGATTTGTGATTGCTTCATTTTTATATTTTCCCTTTCTTCTCTTTCTTCCTTGTCTGTCTTCATATCTTTCATCCTTGTTGCACTGCTTGCACCTCAGATGGTCTTTCCCCGCCATGACCATGGCTTTCTCTCTGGAGACCAGTCCAACAGCTTTCAGAGACGCTTTCTGAAGGTAGACCAGGACTAAGGCATGTCTGCATTTTTAACACTTTTTAACCAACCTCGCTTATTCAAGCTCTGTCCATTTACAAACAGTTATGGTTTTCCCTTTTCCCTCCTCTTGTTTGTCTTGTTCACCTTTCTCAGTCACGCTACTTTCAGTGATTTCATTTTTGATAATCTTTTTCCTCCCGTGTGTGCTGGCTGGTTTAGTTTTACTAAAATGATTGATTAAATTAAATTGTTTATATGAAAGTTCTACAATATGAAAAAAATTAGGGAAACATCTTGAAGGATACACCACACGCATTTGAGAAAGGCTCAAGAAATATGTGCTTTCCATTAAAAAAAAAAAAAAAANTTAAAAAAAAAAAAAAAAGTATAGAACAGCTTTGTTGGCAAGGGTTTAGTCCAATTCTGTGTTTAACAGAGCTCTAATAATTGTCAGGGCAAATAAGAAAATGCTTTGCTCTACTATCTGAAGGCTTTGCTTATATCTTTTGCCTGAAAATGATTTCTGCCACAACAAAGCAGCCCATAATGCACCACATATTTGTGGAGATGAGAGTACAGATGAAGTGTCACTATGTTACTAGAGGCAAAACTGGCCCTACATCCACTTTGGTGGTAAATTAAATATTTATGTATTAATGGTTTCTGTTTGGAGGACACGTTTGGGTAGAAATCATCTTCAGTAGCTGTAGAGAAACCAAAGGAAAGAGGCATGTCCCAGTTAAATGTAACTGAAGTGATGAAAGCTCCTTTCATATGTAGTGACAGTTCAGTTTCTGTTTTAAAAATCACAAACAGAAAATAAGCTTCTTCATTCCGCAGAGGGCATTGTTCTTAATCAACGGTTTGTCACTGTGCATTTGTCTGCATGGGTGTGTTCAGTCTGTCACTAAATATCAGTCTGACTCTGACTGTAGATCACTGCAAGAAATCTTCTATTATCCAAATATTGAATTTTATTAAGGGACCACACTGGTGATGTTGCATTTTGAGTTCAATAAATACCAGCCCGCATACTGCACCATTTTCCAAAACAGCAGGCAAAATATTTAATTTTAAGGTGGGTTTATCACATTCACAAAATATTTGATTTTGAATATTAGGGGATTTGGAAAAATAACACAAAAGATAAAATATGGTTTTATATTTTGGAATATGATTGGCAGTAATGTAATGAGGCATGCAAAAATCACCATCACTATGGTCCTTAAAATCCTATGCTTCATTCTGTAGATTGTATGAACAATAGTCAAGGAATATATTTTGGACAATTGTTGTCAAAAAAGGACATTCTCATGTTTGTGGATTAGTTGGCTGTGAGAAAGTGTTCCACAGTAATATTTCACCCAATTTCAGCAGGGTGAAATATTACTTCAAATGTGAGCGTAGTGAGTTTAACACTTAATGCAGAAAGATACTAGGTTTTGTTGGGCATTTCATGTGTGCCCGAGAATACTCTTAAACTGCTTAAAAAGAAAGAAAGAAAGAAAGAAAGAAAGAAAGAAAGAAAGAAAGAAAGAAATCTGTGCTGGAGACAACGAATCATTACAAAGCATCTTTTTGTCTTTCTTCCCTTGTCCCTTTATCTGTTTTACCCATCAGGGAGACCAGGGCCAGGCTGGCCCCCCAGGACCTCCTGGTCCCCCAGGCACCCCTGGTCCCCGTGGCCCCCCTGGGAACACTGGCAAGGATGGGCCCCGTGGCCCTACTGGAGAGCCAGTAAGTACCTCTCAAAGTTTGTCAAAGCACCCAGTAATGCACACATACACACACACACTTAACCTGTATACACACACACAAACTTTCAGTTGTCAGCAGCCTTCTCCTCCATCACTCTTCCACTCCCCATTTTCCTCACCCTCTAACTAAAACTCCACCACAAAGAATGCAGTCACCCAAAACACCTCAGTCATCAATGGCTGCCGTCACCCCAATTGTGTTGACCTGTAAGGGTCAACCACACCACTGTGACACATTGCAAACTGTGTGTCTGTGTAAAAATATACTGCTTGTGTATGTGCATTTATACACACACATTAAGAGGGATGGGGTCTGCACAGTAAATTGCAGTCAACCAATATTCTCATTCTTACGGGTTTGCCAATGAGCTGTGGCTTACCTAAAAGCTCCCAGAATAGCAGCTCTACTCTTAGCCTCATCTGTTTTGTGTAAGACGGCGGCCACAAAGTTCTCCAACACGCCCCCATTCTCCCACCCTCCTACCACTGCGCTGTTGCTGTGCACCCCTGAAACAGATATGGCACTGCGGTGAGTTCATGGGCAGTTTGCCGACCTCGCCAAACAATAGTACTCCTCGCCTTAGGCAGCTTGCGTTTCTCAAAATTAGCTTTGTCCTTCCCAGTGTTTAGTACATATGCAGTGACAGTCAAAAATGCTGGTCATAGGATGGGAAAGAGAGAAAAGGGGGCTGGCAAGGTAATTTATGTTTATCCATGTGAAGAACTGAGTGCTTTGTTACCCTCAGCTGGCACAGGACAGTAAAGGGATTCAAGTGAAAAATGTTGGTTTCAAAAAGATGAGGGTTTATGCAGAACTGACAAAAGAACCAACCAGCACAGCTCAGAAGAAGACAAACAGGCTGGTTTGAAGAAAGGGGCCCGTCCTTTAACCTAGTCGATTTCAAACGTACCCTCCATGCTGATTAAAGAGGTTGCATGACCCAAAACTGCAAAACAAAACAGTGTGGCACTAAGATGAGATCCATGTTGTAGGCAGATGTCTGAGAACAAGAAAGCTGAGAACAGAGAACTGAGTAAGACTGCCTGTGTGAATGTCCTCAAACCATTGTTGTTTATATGTTTGTGAGAAAGAAAAAGAAAGAGAGAGTCCAGGTTGTAATTAACAACATAACTGATATCTGAACTGATCCCCTGATTCTGGAGCTGCAAGCATTATTCACATCAAGATTTGTCCCAGGCTGCTGCGAGGAAGGGATCAAAAGATGAGGAGGAGGTAAGATGGGTGAGAAAAGCGAGTAAAAGGCTGCTGGAGTGACTTAGGATGGAATTAAAACGAGGACCACATAACAGCAGAGGAGATCAGGATGACATTTTGTGTGTGCTGGCAGAGAGAAGAAGGAAGAAAACCAGATGGGAAACATCTAAGTAGCTTCTGCGTATTACTGAATTCTAAAATATGAGAAAAGAACAGAGGGCTTATAACCTCAAATTTATAACATTACATTTATTACAGCGTGTTAATGCCCACTGGAGAGAGTAAATAAACACAACTAGATACCTCAGCGTGTGTGTGTGTGTGTTACATAGAGAGAGACACAGAAAGAGTGCTCTTACACAAGATCTGAGTAGCTTTCTTCGTCATGGATGACTTCACAGCAGATGTTTAGCTGCTCCAAGCACACAGACATACTCATTACATCTGTTTACTTAAATAATAAGTGATGGACAGATTCCAGAGAGTGGAGATGGAATATTCTTTCAATGGGATGGCAGATGGGGAGCTGTGGATGTGGATTAAAGGACCATACTGGTGATTTTGCATGTTTAAGCCCAAAATATACAACCTGCATACACATTACTTTACTGGCATCTATTTCCAAAACATGAAACAGTATTTTTTTGTTTTCATGTGCCAAATCTCATAATCTTTCAAAATGAAATATTCAGGTGCTACACCCACCTTAAAATTCATGTATGCTTGATTGTAGATAGGATGTTGTTTTAATTTCTTTGTCAAAGCCGTCTTCTCCTAGTGGAGACATACATTTTCTTCTGTGTAGCTCTGTGTTGCGTTGTTAAATAAAGTTACTTCTACAAAAATTTAATAGATGTCATATTCAGTGGATTATCTAGCTCAAGCAGGTTTCAAGCCTCTACAAATGGACTTTTATTGTGTACTGGAATTTAGTGAAACCACTGGTAAACTTGAAGGTAGAGGAGAAAATATATATAAAAAATTTAATAATATGTTCCAGTAATATGTTTTGGAAAATGGTTGGCAGTAATGTGACATGTATGCGGGTTGCATATGTTAGGCTCAAACATGCAAAATGCACTAGTAACCATACACATCTGTGTCACTCACTCTTGTTCTCACTAAACACGCACACAAATACCCACAGTGATACCGACATTAACCCACAGCCAGTAAAAACCCATGTGACAAGTGAGTCCTGGCCACGGCTCCATAATCGTCTCCTTTACCTGAACTTGCAATGGCAAAAATTACTTGATTGAAAGCTTAGCCATGGTCTGGCTATGCCTTGTTGAACACTGACATCTAGTGGCGTAACCTTCAATGGCTATTACCTGTTGTAGAAAAGATAACTGATTGTTTTTTCCTCCATTGTCCTCTCTTCTTCTCAGGGTTTTCCAGGTCATGATGGCATTGAGGTGAGTGTTGTTTTCGGATCCAGCTCTTGAGTTTACGCCTCAAGCAATATTGTTATTGTTCATAAACTGTTACTGCAATCTGGTTCTGATTATTTGTATTGCTTTGAATAATTATGGTAACCAAATAATTCTGCCTCAGGGACAGCCAGGCTCACCTGGAAAGCCGGTAAGAAGCTTGACATCTATTTATCATATCAGTTTATTCCTTTTAATTCTTATTTCTCTCATACACGTCCCCTCTTATGTACTATTAGTAGTATCATGGGACCAGAATTTCTGGCTTTAATTGACTGTTGTGAACTGACAGGGAGAAGATGGCGAGCCCGGCTATCCTGGGCCACAGGGTCCTCCAGGGACAAAGGTACAGATGAATTTCTGTCTTCAGTTATTACGCCTTACAAACCAAGCTATCTACTTTTCCTTATGTTGACCCTGTATGTTTTATTGTGTATTGTAACAGGGTGAGCCAGGTACAGGAGAGAAAGGAGAGGCAGGCTTGGATGGACTCCCAGGACTAAAGGTAGAGGGCCAATCTGAAATAGCCTTTAGCACTGCCAATAACTAGTACTTTTTGTTATTATAACCCTATATTCAGTGTTGACAGTCTGATATTTAGGAGAGTCTTGCATTAATATCCTGTAATATGTCTGTGCATCCTACAGGGAGACAAAGGGGATGTAGGAGAGCAAGGACCACTGGGACCCATGGTATGTACAACCTTTAGGAGAAACCCTCTAACCATTCAGTTATCAAATTATGGTTCTCTTCCTTTGTCTCTCATTCATTCTGTCTTTGTCTACCTCAGGGATATCCTGGTGAAAAAGGCACCCCAGGCAGCTCCGACATCATTGATTTCAATGGGAAGCTTCTAGATGCTTTCCAGGTGAGTGTTATTCCACTATCAATAAGACCAGCTTCTGGTTGTACATGTATTCCAAAAGACATCTAACATTTGTTAATGGATGTCATGTTAGGAATCAGGAAAACTTGAATGTGCCAAAAATAGCGGTGTGGAAAGAAACATGCCTGGATTTTATCAAGCTGAAACAGCTAAACTGAAAATGTTGCCATGTTTTCTTGACAGGCCATCAGCACCATCAGTGTTTCGGTAATCTGCTGGTTCTGCATGGGCTTGGTGGTGTAAACAGGAATGCATAGACTCACAAAGACTTACACATAAAGTGTCATTAATCCACAAAAGTGTTTTTGTGTGTTTGTGCTATCAGTACATGCTTTCTATCAAGAACCTCCTGCTTCATATGGTTCAATATCAACCATTTGATATTGTGACAAAATCTAAAAAGGATTCACCTTACCTAAAAATAGGCCATAGTTTTCTAATCTGCTCTCAGTTCTCATATGCACAGGAAGAAACACATAACCTAAGCAAATATAACCCAGCTGCACTATTCTATCAGATAACATGTAGCCTAAAGAGGCAAGCTAAATCACGCAGAAAAATCAACGGCCTTTGTTACATTGTTCTGAGTGTTTTTCATGCTGTGTTTCCAATGTGCTTCACAGGATATGTGGCTTTAAGCTACATCTTGCTATTGGGCAGCATGGTGTTTGTTTGTATGAAAGGATTCCCTTTTTCATGTATCTGCGTATACCACAAAACTGAGCTGATGAATACGAAAGGAGGGAAGAGGAACCCCTCATAGTCTCTACAGGCTCTGTTTCATGCCCCCCTCTTCGTACAGCACTCTTTGATTCTACCTTGTACCGTGCTACATGCTAATAACAGATGACTATCTCTGCAGTGGAGTGTGTATTTGATTAAAAACCACTATCCACAGGGTCCCCTTGGACCTGGTCTGAAATGGGCTCCTGCATGCAACACTATAGACACCAGCGTGACTGAGTTACAAAGCAGTTGGTGAAAACATGAGCCTAAGATCTTATCAGAAGCCTGGTGCCAATCTGGATCAGTTGGCTTCAAATCACATGCAAGGTTAGGGAGAGTTACATGCATGGAAAGGGGGATGCTCCTTGGCCACCCAACTTGCATTTTGATCTATTCACCTGTTTGTGAAGAAAAGTCATATTGGTTTCATCAGTGCTGAAACTTAAGGCGATGATGAATTTGCTGTTTATATCTTTTATGCACGAGTAGCCATCACTTTACAATGGCAGAATATGTTAGATGAAAAAGTTATTTGTAAACATCTGTCAGTTGCCACGGATTTATTGAAAGACAAATAAAAAGTGAGAGAAATCAGCATGTATACTTCTGGGAGGCAAAACTGCTTCCTTTTTTGAGAGCACTTCAGTGTAGCATTGTGGATGTAGAGGAGATTAATGATCCTGATGTAAGGGAGCTATCGCTCATGAAAAAGCAATAGATTTACAAAATCTGATTGAACAAGTGCATATGGTGCTGTCATATGGAACCATGTTGGACTGTTCTGCTAGTCTTCATCCATTGTTAACATTACATAAGCTTACATCTACGTTTTTTAATCCTCCTTTGTCCAACAATCTCATCCTGCAATCGAAACCAACAATCAGCAGTATGGAAAATGTCTTGGAGTCTATTGTGTAGCACAAACCACATTCTGAGCTGTTTTACATTCCTTGTAAAACAGAATTGCATCAGTGCAGTGCAAGTTGGTTATAATCAGAAAACAGAGTGAACAAAGAAGTCATCAGCATTGTTTACTGTCAGGACTGGGTTGTGAAATCCATCGTCCTTGTAGTATTGTTCTGTGTTGGCTCCAGTGCAGGCTTTGTGGTGAAATCTGTTGAGTTTCCAGTGTTAGTGCTGTCATGACTCATGCAGACTGCAAAAAGCTATATAGTATGTTTATGTGCCGCCTGAGAATAACAGATGGATGCCTTTGTCTGTCTGTCTTTCTTTCTCTAGGGACCACCTGGACCACCTGGACCCCCAGGCCCTCCAGGGGAAAAGGTAAGGGGCTCTCAACTCTCCTGTCACCATGCCAGCGCAGACAACAACCATCAGCTTGTAACAGGGTTGTTAAAAACTGATCTCCTGTGCTAAAACCTGAGGCTGTAAAGTTTAAAAACAGTCTTCTCTTTTGTCTCTCTTTGTCTTCTACCAGGGTGAGCTTGGCCTGCCTGGGCCAGCAGGAGTCGATGGAGAAAAGGTACACTTGCAAAGACAGTAGACTACACAAACAGCCTGTATTTCCTCATATAATATTATTGACTCTTTTTATGGATAGTTAATAGTAGAAAATGGTTTCCTTGTCTCTACAGCTCGTAACACCTAACTTGACTAACACAATGCGTCTTGATTCTTTGCCTCCAGGGACCTAAAGGTGACATGGGTGAGACAGGACCACCAGGAGAGAGAGGAGAAAAGGGGGAGATGGGGCTCTCTGGTCCTGCTGTAAGTAGTGAAGTTAAACATGTTTCTGTGATATACCAAAGGTGAAATGTCCACACAGAGCTGAAAGTTTATGTTGATCTTTGTCTATCAGGGTGTGGATGGACAGAAAGGAGAAAAAGGCGACTGCAGACTGGAAGACAACCTGGTCAGTGGAACACACGCAGTGGTGTATTATCACATGAACACCCCAGTTAAAGCTATTTTATTGATATTTTATGAGACTGTTGGAATGTAGGGAGGAGAGGCACAGATGT
This sequence comes from Lucifuga dentata, assembly GCA_014773175.1. NCBI lineage: Eukaryota > Metazoa > Chordata > Actinopteri > Ophidiiformes > Bythitidae > Lucifuga > Lucifuga dentata. The sequence continues at coordinate 164,190 of VXCM01001035.1, read as the reverse complement.
CACATTCAGACCAGTGGGGGCCACAACTTAACAACTTAAAGGGCCATGCCGGTGATTTTGCATGTTTAAGCCTACTCGCATACTACTGACAACCATTTTCCAAAACATTAAACTGTATTTGAGTTTTCCTGTTATTTTGCCAAATCCCCTAATCAAATGTTGAGGTGATAAGACCCACTTTAAAATTCAGTGTTTTGCCTGCTAACACTTATGTCCGAATGTAGAAGGCAGTCGTTTTTAATTTCTTTGTAAAAGCCGTCTTCTTGGGGGACTATATTCCCTGTCACAAACATTCGTTTTCTTCCATGCCGCTCCATGTTGGACTGGTTAAATAAAATACTTTGACAAAAAGTTTAATAGACGTCCTATTGACTGTGATGGATTACTTATCTCAAGCATGTTTCAAGTCTTTATAAGGTGATTTTAAGTGCGTACTGGAATGAACTGAAACCAATGGCAGTATTGAAGGTAGGAAAAACAATTCTAATATTTACCTCTCCAGTAGTATGTTTTGGGAAATGGTCGTCAGTAACGTAACATGTGGGCTCTGACGTGCAAAATCACTGGTATGGTTCTTTAACCGCTCAATCAACTCTGCACTTGCTATAAGTTCACATAAGTCACAGTATGCTTCCCGCTCTTGCTTGACTCTGCTAATATATATTATGCTCAGGTTCAAATGATTTCCCAGCCAGGCCCACCAGGACCTCCCGGACCTCCTGGATTCATGGTGAGTATATGGTCACTCAGAATCCTGCTGGATATCATCTGAGTCACAGGTGTTTCTTTGCTCCTGCACCTGTATTTGTCACACACTCATTCACACAGCCCTCCATGCTCTTTCAGGGACATCATGGAATGCCTGGTCCTAAGGTAAATGACTGCAGCCACTTATCTGGTAGTATATGTGTTGGACACTCAGACATACTTTGGCAGTGAATGTTACTGTGTTCTATGGTAGGGTGAACCTGGAGTGGGGATAAAGGGAGAGAAGGGGGACAGTGGTGCTCCTGGACCCAAGGTGGGTGACACTGGGTCATTAATATCATAATTAATGTGGAATTCACAATGTTTCAAATGGTAACGAACTGGGCCGGATGTTATGATGATAATGTGGTTTAACTGCAGGGATTGGATGGTCTCCAGGGTCCACCTGGGTCTACAGGGTTAGTGGGTCTTCCAGGTGCTAAGGGAGAAAAAGTAAGCTCATGATCGCCTAAACACATTATTACAACATATAGTTTTGTTGTGAGGGTCTTTTGATTTCTATGTGTAAATATATGTTCACAGGGAAAACCAGGAGAACCTGGACTAGATGTGAGTTTGTCAATAAGAACTCTCATTTTCTACCAGATTTAATTCCACAGATTTATCCATTATTTTCTGTCTATTGACCTGATCTTTGTTCTGTCTTCAGGGTTTTCCAGGTCTGATGGGTGAGAAAGGTGACAGAGGAGAAAGAGGAGAGAAGGTGAGTACAACACATTCTGAAATATACAAATATATGCCACATTATCTTCATTAAAACTCAAATAAAGCTTCTTGAAATAGATTTTTTTTTTCCCAGATGAATGATTATAGATATTCGGCATTTATATTCATAACAGTAGTTAATGGCCACACAAACCTTTATGTCACCTATCTAAACATTTAGTGGCTTTTTATGACATTATTGTTTGTGTCAACCATTAAAAAAAGATAATCAATACGATTATCCTGCCTCTTTACACAAATGCCAGCAGACGGTATAAGCAGTTTGTTCTTCCTAAACAATTTTTTTTTAGCGAGAAGCATCAAGGAGATTGATATATTTTATGATACATTTCACGATACATTTATTGATGTGTGTGTCTGCCATCCTACATTCAGGGTGACAGAGGAGCATTGGGAAAAAGAGGTCTAAAGGGTCAGAAGGGAGAGCAGGGCCCCCCAGGGCTGGACCAGCCTTGTCCTGTGGTATGCTACACACACACACACACAGACACACAAAATGCACATTTAAATGTATTTACTCTCTGCACTTTTTCCCTGTCATTGCTGCATTCTGTTCTTTTCCTCTCTTCCACAATGCTGTGAATGTGTAACTGGTCTTGGCTGACAGGGTTGTGATGAGCCCAAAGGTCTGTCTGTGGAGGCAGAGCTTTCTCCTTCTCCACCTCCTCTTCTCCCTCCTTCCGGCCCTGAGGCCCCCTGTCCTGTGGTATAGTATCTCTGCTTCCTTCCTCCTATGCGCTCTTTCTTCATGTAGCTACTGTTACTGTCCTGTAACTTTCTCTCATTTCCATCTCTTTTTCATGTCTCTCAAACTCTGTTCTACATTAGTCAATTATCAACCTAAAGGTAGAGAGGTAGAAGGTTAAGATTCATAGTTTTATTTTAATTATTAAATAGTTAGTTAATATGTTCACAGTACATCTGGCCAGATCTGAAGGCCAGTTGTGCTAGAGCTTGCTGGTTGAAAACTTTTTTATCCAACTAAATGAAGACAGAAGAGAAATGAAAGAAGTGCTCGAAAACACTGATAGCTCAGTGTTGGATCAGTTAAATAAAGTAACTTGAACAAAAAAATACTAACAGCGTGTTGTTCACTGTGATAGATTACCTAGCTAAAGCAGATTTCCAGTCTCCAGTACAAGTTGATGTTAGTAGTGCATTGTAATGAACTAAAAACCAATGGCTGCCTGGAAAGCAGGAAAAATAATTCTAAAATGTACCACTCCAGCAGTATGCTTTGGGAAATGGTTGCAGTAATGTGACGAGTGTGGGTAGTATTTAATGGGCTCAAACATATAAACCACTGGTATGGTCCTTTAAGAGATGATGTATAACAAAAAAAAAAAAAAANAAAAAAAAAAAAAAAAACACACACACACATTACAATGACACAAAATTCCTTGACTCTTGAGCTCTGTTCAGCAACTACATTACACAGAAGTTTGTAGTGTACATACAGGACATTATTTGTCTTCATTTTTATGGCCCAAGTCTGAAAATTGAAATTTTCAGACTGCCAGTTGTCTGACACAGATTGCACATGGATAAACAGACACATAAAATTATTGAAATCATAGTTGATGTTTAAATCAGACAGATGAAGTGTTTTATGGTGTGTTTCAGGTTGCTTCCCTTGACATTTTCTAGCTTAACTTTTCGCTTCTGCTCTCACCCTGCAGGGGCAGGATGGGCTGCCAATACCAGGCTGCTGGCACAAGGTGAGCATAAAGATCTAAGTGATGAAACAGGTCATGCCTGTGTAACTAATAAAGTGATTAGCATTTTATTGTGAGATATGCAATGGCGCTCGTGTCTAAATTTTAATCAAAGCATACACTAAGATTCTTATTCACGGAATGATTGCCATTATTGAATTTATGGCTCTACTTTGATTTGATACAGGGCCATTTTGTAAGTACATTATAGTGTGTCAGCTTGTAATTGTAAAGCATGAGTATTTTATCATTTTAATACAATCAGTCTATGTCTGAGTTGTGATTTGATATACTACTAACAGTCAATCTCTGCTATTCTTCTTTTGCAGTGATGACTAACCAGCAGCATGGAATATGTACATATTGATATGGGATATATTGCAACTGAATACTACCCCAGCTCCCACCCTTTCCCCCTTTTTTTTTTTTTTTTTNTTTTTTTTTTTTTTTTTAATAAAAACATTTTATGTAATATATTGAGATTTTGGACCTTTTTGACTCAACAGTATTATCTAATTTTTTTAAACTCATAAAGTCTGGCAATCCAGTGTTGTTGTGAATGTAGCCATGCTTTTAAAGAGAAAATGAAGAAACTGAACAGGCAGTGGAGGCTTTTACAGTGAAGGACAGTTTTGGAGTGGAACAACACCACAATAGTCTTGCTGCCTTAGTAACAGTCTGACTTGATTCCTGATTGTGATCATGAATGCTGCACGGGAATGTCTGTGTGTGCACTCACACTGTCTTGGATGGAGGTTGGGTGGATCTCTGGTTGTGCCAGACGGAAGAGCGTGGGTCAGTGCTCTCTTCTCCTCTCTGTTTTCTGAAAGGAGGAGATGACGAGGCTGAAGCTCAAACGCAAGCGTTTCTCTCAGCCCTGAGGGGAGACAGGGCCTCGTGGACAAAGGACACATGGACAGGCAGAGAGCACAAGGGCCAGATTTGCTTTTGTTAAGCAGAGCAAGCCATGCAATGCCTCACTGAACACTCAGATCCTCCAATATGGAAACTCTCCAGGAGGGGGCGACAGAGAACACTGCATTTCCACATTCACCTGAGGAGAAAACACACGTGGCTGTTGATGTTAGCTTGATAATCAGTTGAAGTTATTTGTCACTGGCACATAAGGAGGGATTTACTGCACAGATACATTGAACATGTTATGGTGATCTCTTTCATGGCTTTTTGTAAAGGTTTTTACTTATTAAGTATATGAATATAACAAAGCCTAACGTTTAACATCCTGACAGCCTGTATGAGTTGTGGTTTCTCATTCAAACTGCAGACTATAGTAGATTCATTTACATTTGCAATAAGCAATCTGTAATATTATTTTTATTTGAACAAGCCACTCATAAAGGGCAGTAAGTTTGCATTTCTACATGGCTTACACTTCTGGAGCTGGTGACTTGTGTGTTGTGTTTTGTTCCATTGTGTTTTATCTATTGTGTCCAGTTACATTTTTCATTCCTGTGCATGTACATGTTTGTATAATGTATACGTAGTGAAAATTAGGTTTGGGCCAGATTTGAAGGAACCATATACAGTATTCACAGTACAGCAGTATTTTTTTCATCGTTGACTAATGATTGCAAAACTAAATATTTGTTCATAATTTCTTGAGTGTAACTGTTGTATTTTGATTGATGTATTACCTTTTAATCACAGATGAAGACATGATAAATTACTGTTGTAATTTCCTCTGAATAACAAAATGACTTCTTGCTGCTGACTTAAATTTGTGTTGCTTGTTTGCTGATGCTTTTTGAAATTAGTTGATGGGACTATATGACTAACAGCCTAAATACGAAATCTGATACAAATGTGCGCAAATACCATTATGTTGTGGGTAACTATTTTCAGCAGCCCTCAGTGGTTCTTAATTGTCAGTTATTTTGCATTTTAAATAGGTTTTTATTTCAGTTATCACATCAGATTTCAGTCTTTCATATACTTTGATCTTCATCGATTTGTTTTGATTTTCTAACACATTTTTCTTAGTTTGGATAATTTTGTGGTGCTTGTATTCTTTGAAATGCATTTCTGTGCCTGTTTAAAGCTACTTCACACACATGAATACACATATATGCATATACATTCATACAAAATTTCAGGAAATGGGGAACATAGGATCAAAGAATCTGTATTTGGCTGTATTCATGTTGCACAAACATTTTTCAAGTTTCTAACAAAATTCATTTTCACAAGGCAGAAATTGTGTCAAATTATATTTTTTTTTTTTTTTTTTTTTTACATGAATAGGAAAAATTGCATAAATTAAAAATGTTATTAACTTTTTCTTAGTGGACATCGTGTTTCTTCAACAACCTTATTAGTAACAATTTTTCGTACCGATACCATTCAGTAATAATTTTTTGCAGGGTAAACTGTCATTTCTTAGACAGTTGGACAGTCAAAAACCTTGTTGACTAGCAATCAGGGCTTTAGATCACATCATCTGATTTTTGTAATAGCTCTAATGTTCTCTACTTCAATGTAACATGTTTAGCATGAATATAAAGTGAACATCAATCAGAAGCTTCCCAACATTTCCAATTCTAATTCATGCCAACAGTTAACTTCCAAAATTACTTTTGAAAAGCATAATCACATACACAGGGTTGCTATCAGCTTTGTCTGAGGTATGATTTTGTTTCTTCTAAGTTTGATTTTAGTTAAGATGAATAACGTGGACAATGATACCCTGACAAATATTAATTACTTGCAGAAAACAAATAATTACAAATATGTGGGGGGGAAAAAAAGTGAAAATGGAAGATTCAGATCATTTTAAAGAGGTTTTTATATACATCTGTCTTATTTTGTACACGGTCTAAATGCTTAATACATTTAATATTCTCACTTAGACATTGCTGATAGGGCAGTGTGGTATGATAATTAAATCCCACTGCTTCCACTCATTCTAGAAAACACACTCATAGTATTATGGTCATAGGTGAAGTGAAATGTCCACTAACAGATGTAAACTCGGTAACAGAAGGTCCTTTCACACCATATCTCAGCTCCTGCACTACTATTTCTGTTTAGCTCTGAATTCAAAGCAAAGGCAATGTCTTTATGTCAGCTTTATATTACCAAAAGCCTTTTCACAGATACCTTTAAAAAAAAGCCAAAATTTATTACTGACAGTTTCATAAATTTGATATAGTCCCATTAAAATGTTTGCTATGACAGAACAGTGCTACATATAGAAAACTTTCATGAAGGTATAAGTATTCTAGGAATGTTTTACAAAAGCCTGTAATAGAGTCACATATTAGTGATGGAATAAAGCAAAACACAAGTTTTATTTGAGAGTCACTGAAAATGTAAAGCGAATGAGAAACGATGTTGAAACCAGAATGGCTTAAACTATGCAGTTCTTAGCATGATGTCATTGGAAGCTGATTGTTATCTGTCGCTTACATTATGATATGATTTCTTTCTTTTGACGATGATAACAGTTTCAGTTTTAAGGCTTACACGTTGCAATGTTTGAACACAGTTTGCTGTTCTAGCAAAACTAATATCACAGTGTTAGCTTGACTTAATGAGAATGTTTATTTTGTTGTGTATTTGGTTGTAAAAGAATTAAGCTATTTTTGTAATTACTCGTTTAAATGTGTATAACATGAAATCTCGTCAACTACACATGTAGACTGAAATAAACTCTCCAGTTTTATTGTTGGTTGTTAATTTTATTATTTGTCAATTTCAACTGAATAGAAATTCATTCAGGTACATTCATATAACATTAAAAGAAAAATAGAAAATCTACTTTTACAGTAATTCACTTCTCAGTAATTACAAAATAAACTGCCAACCCTACTGTATTTTTTTTAGGAATGAAAAATGATAAAATATATTAACAGGTGTTAATGTATATAATCAATCAAGTATGTAATCATTTAGTAAGAGCACATACTATAGATTACTTTATCATAGTTTTTGTAAAAGGAAACAATGTGAAAATACAGACCTGTACTTTGATCTTCATATAGCATATGAAATTAATATTTTTTTTTCTGATAGTCATGGTAAGAGAGTCTGGACAGCACCTTTCTCTCAGTCTTGTTCACTTCCAGTCTGAAACCAACAAATGTTTAGATTGATAATGCAGGAGACCAACAGTATAAAAACTTTTACACTTTCCACATGAACCAAGCAGATGCAGGTTCTTAAAACTATACATATATGGTGTATATATATATATATATATATATTTTTTTTTTTTTTTNTTTTTTTTTTTTTTTACTCTTGGACAGAAAGTTTCTCTTGAACAGTGCCAATAAAGTCTTGGGACTAGTGCTGGCTGCTTGAGACCAGAGGTGAGACCAAGTCATTGTTTTGTAAGTGACAAATAAGTCTTATGTTTTGACAAGTCCTTAAGTCCAAGTCAAGGCAGGCAAATCACAAGTCAAGTCATAAGTCATGACTGACAAAGCAAGAGTTGAAACTTACTTGTGCCATACAAAATAATAACTTGGTCTTACCTCTGCTTGAGATGCAGACTCTTGAAAAAACAAATACAGTGAATCTTTACTATGTCAAGATTACTATTCTGAAGCTCTGACCTTTGACCTCCTTGTGCAGAGCTGAGTGAAAAAAATTAATTTACATTACATTAAACTAACTCCATATGACATCCTAACACCAGCTGGAAATTGTTCTCATTCACATGGTGTTGATATTAGCATCAATGTTTCAGTTCACTGATGCTGGCAAAGATCAGTTCCTTGGGGCCACTCTGACTCAAATTATTAAACCTCATGCCTGCAAGAAGGACAGATACTGTTGAGTGTTATCAGTCAAACAATACAAAGTGCACTCGTGATTTGGCAAATTTTATTAAACTAATACACAAACAATCTTTTCCATAAATGACTCACATATGTCCCCCCATCGTTACAGTGTATGAGCTCATTGTTTCTAAAGCAAGAATGAACAACAGGCTAAACAACTGGTTGTATTTGATCTACTTGGTAGAGAAAATAGCAATGAGGCATGCAATATTAACATCTGCTAAAACTGTTTACGGCAAATTTGAATCCCACATTCTGACAAATTTACTAACAAATGACATACTATTTGTGGTTTACTGCTTGTGACTGAACTAATGCCAAGTCTTTTTGTGTTGTTTTTTTTTTTTTTTTTTTNTTTTTTTTTTTTTTTTTTTGTAGCTGTGGACTACATAGCGCTTTAATATTTCAAATGAAATAGATACATTCTGATATATCGATATATATCAAATAAATGAACAGCTACAGTTAATATTTTCTAGCTTTAAATATTTGCATGTATTCACATGTACAGTATTTATTCACAAAAAGTGACTAATTGGTAATTTTTCTAAGTGGTAAACCTGCACATCTCTCCCTGCTGAACAGTCCATGACATCTCAAGGAATACTTAAAAATTCTTTCATGACTAGATATCTTAATTTGCCTGAATTTGCCTTTCCATTGAACACTTTCTTAGGTACTGGCAACCATAATTAATTTAGTATTTTGCATGTATGCTACACTATGCATTGTTATGTGCTAATGAAGATGGTGAAAACATTTTAAAGGAGACAGCATTTGAGGTTTGTGATCTAACCATGTCGTAAATTCTTTACATTAATAAGTGGCTGTGGAAAATTGGTAAATTATCAAATTGTCTGTTCTTCCCTGTTTAGACCACTGTGGGGTAAGAAACTTTTCTTAAATTTTATTTCCATTGCAACAGCAAATAAAATTTTTGCTAAGAATTTGCCTCTCATGTTGTAATTTTTATTAACGGCTTGTACTCATGCCTCAAAACATATTCGTCATAGTTATTTAGCTTCAGCTTTGACATTTAGATTGTACACTTTTGAAAACAACAGTGTTGGGGAAAATGTTTTTAATCTGGTGTCAGATTATTTGTTATCACATGTTGGTCAGATTTCATTCTTTCATCTTCATTTTTTCCTGTATCATACAGTTGCTTATTCGTAAAAGTTGCGTATTTTTTTATCACTATAAATAGCTCTCTGTATGTTGCACACAATAACAACGCCATGATGATGTGTATCAATTATTACATATGAAGCAATGTATTACAGGTCTGTATTGTGGTCATGTCCCTCAGTTAAAAGTCTGAGGTCCACATTTCCCAGAATGCTCCGCGGTCGTCTCAACCTCCTCTTAGCTTTTGCATCCGGGTCTGAACTTCCTTTTCCTCTGTGCCCAGATGCGATGAGGACCTAGGCTAACCTGGACCTCTGAAAAATCTAAATCCATCCTTGTAAAAGGCTGCGCCAAACCTCACCAAAATGACCGAGCAGATGACAGTGAGGGGGACCCTGAAGGGGCACAACGGATGGGTCACCCAGATCGCCACTACGCCGCAGTTTCCCGACATGATTCTTTCTGCGTCCCGCGGTAAGGCTTCCCCCGCCGGCTCCGCCAACATGGCTAACCCTGGCAGGACAGTATTGGCCCGAGTGGCTGGCTGCTGTGACGAATGACGCTGCCGGCATGAGTGGCAGAAAGCACAGCTCTGAATGTCGATAAAAACATTTACTCCTCTGTGCAATTAGTTTTTAATAAGCTGAAAGCCCTATTTATGCTAGTACCCTGTTAGCCAGGCTAGCTAAAGTTAGCCGGCCTCAGCCCTAAGCTCTGCTGCTACATACTGACGTTGCATCTGTGACACGTGTAATTAAATACGTTGAGTTGTATTTACACGCATTCACGTAACGTTATCTGCTCGGTGATGATCCAGTGATTTCTTTCTAATAATTATTCCTGATCACTTGTTCACTATACAGTTGTCAGCGTTCCTTTCATGAACACTCATACATGTCAACATTGTAGTCTAATGCTCGGAATACATGCTAGTAACGAAATGAAAGTTGCCTTTGAGTAACATGGCGTGTGTGTTTGTGTTTTTTCAGACAAGTCTATCATCATGTGGAAGCTGACCCGTGATGAGACCAACTATGGCATCCCTCAGCGGGCTCTGAAGGGCCACTCTCACTTTGTGAGTGATGTGGTCATCTCCTCAGATGGACAGTTTGCCCTGTCCGGTGCCTGGGACGGGACTCTGCGCCTGTGGGATCTCACCAAGTAAGTGTAGCGAGTGGACACTTTGGCTAGATATTAAATTAACACTAGGTGAACATGTCTTAATTGATATTGTTGGAGGTTGGATGTGTCCTCTGTGAACAGGGAGGAGAAGTTTCAGGATGTCTGACTAAATATTTGCAGGAAATTAAAAGCCTTTGAACTCTTTGAAAGTTTGTGACAATAACATAGTCATGTTGTTCTTTTAAATTTACTGTTCAGTTGTCTTGTTTCAATGCATGTTAGAAAGAAGTTAAGCAGAGATTTAAAAATAAAAAGGGGGAAACTTAAAACACCAGAAAGGCAGTATGTCAAAATATCTGCCAAGTAGCAAGGATTGCCTAAGGATTTATTATATATTTTCTTCAGTATTTATGTATGCACCATTTGGCATGTATCAATTTCTCTCTTGCACATCCACTGTTTATCCTGTTTTGTATAATTGTTTTTTAATGTTTTCATTATTTGCCCCTGTTACATTTTTGGAAGTCAGTGTCATTTCAATGTTGGTAACAGTAGATGTAATTTACACCCCTGGTACTATCTGCAATACTGATGCTAGGATAGAAGCCAGGGGTTCCTTGTGGTCTGAATTAATATGCACAGGTTGTGTACTGAAGTCTTGTTTGACCAGCAATGTTCACTATAAAACTCCATCCTGATGGTTCATGGGGCATCTAAATATTACCTTGAAGGCAGGGCTATGAGACCTATGGCCCTGGAATAAAAGTAGGTTGGAGTTCAAATTACTACAGTAAAAATGGATCCTGGGTTCCTTGAAAAGAAATGGTCGATATAACGATCTTTTCAGTTCATTCTTGTTGCAAAGAGTTCTGATACTTCAAATCCATTTTGATCCCAAAATTCCATTGAACAAGGGAAAAAATGATTGATCTGCAATTTCAGTCTTGGTTCCGAATTGTTATGTTTAATTGTTTAATTGTTATATGTGTTTTAAGACTTAAAATCTGAGGATTTGGTAACTGCAGCAACTCAATGAAATATATCTTAGGCTTATGTCAAATAATTATTAAAATGTCTAGTCTGCTGTTGTAGTCTACAACTGATTTCCTTAAATGAGTGTATTGGATTAAAAAAGTAACAGAAAATAGACTAAGCGCCTCTCCTGCTCAAGCTGACTTTTTGTTGCTGGTCCATTCACATGTTTGGCAGTCAGAGTCTGCTACTACTCACCTTTGTCCTGATGTTTTCTTTTTTGTTAGCTTCATAACATCACATTTAGCAGTTCTAATCAAGCTGCTGATGGAACAATATGAACATGTTATTTGACGCGGTGCCTCGATTTTGTAACTGAGTTTAATTTACCAGATCTGAGAGATGTGCTGTGCTCTGCCAAAACACATATCTGCATTCCTAGCACAGCCAATCAGAGCATTTCTCTGACAGACTATAGTTTTAAGATGTGTAATGCAGTAAACAGACAGCTTGAAAATATAAGGCTAGGCTTGTTGAAAAACTAAACTAATTTGAGCATTCAGTCAAAGATCAAAGTATTATCAGAAGCCCCACTTCTGACTTAATGGAATAAGTAAAAGAGGGAAATGTAGGAGGATATGTGGGAGTCGTCTTCTCTATGTATTTATAGACAAATTTGTTGCGCATACCCCACACTTCACAGAAGACTGAGTATGCTGTTTGATGGGACAAACTAAATAGAGACAATAATAACCCACCCATAGGTACTGGGCTATGTTATATGGATTTTTGGGTTTTTTTTCCCTGACAAGTTTGTTGTAATAATCCTCCAGTGGTACCACCACCCGCCAGTTTGTTGGCCACACCAAGGATATTCTGAGCGTTGCCTTCTCTGCCGATAACCGCCAGATTGTGTCTGCCTCCCGAGACAAGACCATCAAGCTGTGGAACACTCTTGGAGTCTGCAAGTACACCATCCAGGTGAGCTCAAAGCTGATTTATGTCAGAAGCTGTTGGTCCCTTTCTCTGCCACTGAAACAGGACTGAGGTGTTTAAGGAACACTTACTGGATTCATTTATAATTTCATAACTCTTCGTTACTCTTCATCCCTGCCGGAGGAAACAACTTTTAATTTGGAAATGCTTTTTGCGAGGTCAGGCACATCTTCTCTAATGTAACAAGTGTTACTTTTTTAAGCCTGTAGCTTTTAAAGAACCATACCAGTAGTTTTGCGTGTTTGTGCCCAATGTAACCTGCATACACATTACGTTAGTGACAACCATTTTCCCAAAACACATTACTGGAGCAGTAAATATTATAATTGTTTTTCTTACCTTCCAGACTGCCATTGGTTTCAGTTCATTCCAGTACAATATGAAATCAACTTGAACAGACTTGAAAATTGCTTGAGATAAGTAATCTATCACAGCAAACACTGTCCATTATTTTTTTTAAGTAACTTTTAATGGGTCCAATATGGAGCTGCACAGAATATACTCCCAGGAGAAGACAGTTTTTACACAGATATTAAAAATGACTGTGCCTTATACACTTGCGTAGATGTTAGGAGGTGAAACATTGAATTTTAAAATTTTAAGGTGGGTGTATCATCTGAATATTTGATTTTGAAAGTTTGAAATATTAGGGGATTTTGCCAGATAACAAGAAAATTAAAATATGATTTTATGTTTTGGAAATGCTTGTCAGTAATGTGTATGCAGGTAGCATTTATGGAGCTTAAACATGCAAAATCATCGGTATGGTCCTTTAACAACATTTAGGGTTTTGTTTTGTTTTAATATAATATATGATACAATTACAATGTCATTGTATGTGCTCATTCATATTCAAACAAAATCTCTTAATGCAGCTTTAGCCATAAATATTTTTTCTTTATTTACTTGACCGCATAAGAGCGGCTTTTCTTGCCATGAACAAATGTAGCAGCGTTCATGCATGACGAGTGACCAAACCTTGAATTGAACCTTTATGTGCCTCTGTTTTCCAGGATGAGAGCCATACTGAGTGGGTGTCCTGCGTGCGCTTCTCTCCAAACAGCAGCAACCCCATCATTGTCTCCTGTGGTTGGGACAAGTTGGTCAAAGTATGTTGCTCCTGTTTAAAACACCACTCTGCTTGGTCTTTGATTTTTTTTCCCTTTGATTAAAAATAACAAAAACTTCATGCATTATTGAAGTTTGTTTGACTGATTTTATAAACTGGCATGTATTACCTGAGCTTGATGAGATGTTTTTGTATTAATGAGGGCACAACCCAAATAATTTCATGTGGCACCATCTGACATAAGTGTGATGCCGTATTTTCTCTGCTGTGCTTCTAGGTGTGGAATCTTGCCAACTGCAAGCTGAAGACCAACCACATTGGTCACACTGGCTTCCTGAACACAGTGACCGTCTCTCCCGATGGCTCCCTGTGTGCATCTGGTGGAAGGGTATGAAGAAATCCTCTTGCATAGATTATCACCTTTGTTACCAATTTTGAACATTGAAGCAGCGTTTGAAGTTGAGCTTGCAGATTTCAGCTGTGATCGAAAGCTTATATGCACTGTTTCACAGTGATGATAAAAGAGGCTGTTTCTGAGCATAATCTGCATGTAAATACGTTGCCGCAATAGTGCGCAATAAGTGTTAAACATCATATACCAGAGATGGTTGTTGGCTGGTTATTAGCTGTCACGTTGAGCATAATGTATCCTAGTTGAGCATCCTAGTAATCGGCGATATGTGGTTTATAAATACAGTTACTGAGCCATATTTTCCTCTTGTCATTCAGGATGGCCAGGCCATGCTGTGGGACCTGAATGAGGGCAAACACCTCTACACCCTGGACAGTGGAGACACCATTAATGCCCTCTGCTTCAGCCCCAACCGTTATTGGCTGTGCGCCGCCACTGGCCCTAGTATCAAGATCTGGGTAAATATAACATAAAGTAACCTTTTAGCTTTATGGCACATTAATTGGTATATTGTTGAAGAGCAGTGATGGAAATTTAAATGCCAACTGTAGTTCTTTGATGATAAAGAGGCTGTTTCTGAGCTCTGACCTAGACAAACTTGTTTAACTTCATTAATTTTGGATGCAGCATGTGCAGTTACTCATCACACTTCCCTCCTTCTGTTGTCTCTTTTCTCCTCATGTAGGATCTGGAGGGTAAGATCATTGTGGATGAGCTGAGACAGGAAGTGATCAGCACAAACAGCAAGGCGGAACCCCCACAGTGTACTTGCCTGGCATGGTCTGCTGATGGACAGGTACAGAACACTCAGCTGAGCAGGATTCAGTACAGTACAGACTTGAACTGATTTTATTGTAGAACCCCCAGTGATTATACCAATTCACTTATAACTCTGATGTCCACTGGTGACAGTCCTGCAAATATGAGGGGTAGTAAAATGTTTATTCTGAATATTATTTGAATCACTACTTGCCTTGATTACAAACTGAAAGAATGGGCTTGATTGTTGATTTGCCTTCTCTCTTTTTAATTTCCTTACAGACTTTGTTTGCTGGCTACACTGACAACCTGATCAGAGTGTGGCAAGTCACCATCGGAACTCGATAAAGACATTTTCTCTGATGTAACTTTGAATAAAAGACAGTTTGAAAAAAAAAATCGTGTACCGCTTTGGTTTGAACATCGTTCAAGGATATCAGTTATTTTAACCTCACGTTTGGTAGTCTTCTAATACATACTGCAGAAATTTTAAAGTAATTTTTGACTTCTCAATGACAGCCCCAGTTTTTATGACAATATCTCAGTGGGAGAAAATTAATTGTAGAATCAATTATAAAATTGTCTTTTATTAATATGAAGGTGATATTTACCTGTTGTAATGATTACTATATTAGATATTTTAAAGAGGGATTACCCACCTTAAAAGTCTGAGGTGAGTCAATGGAGGGAATATCACTAATTGTATAAAAATTGAAGCACAGTTTCCACTTATGTTTACTTGCCTTGAATGCTTGACTTTGATTCAACAGTGTAATGTGCAGTTTTATAATAAGACGTCTTAGTTTTCATCTGAAGGGCCCAACGATTCTGGTGATGGGCAGATTCAAATTTGCAGGTTACAGATTATGGAATTCAAAATCAGGAGGAAAGTCATCTTCCTCTGTAATGTATTGAACATTTAAGATGGAAAACAGACAAGCTATTAGTCCATGCAGGTTATCAAATATGAATAAATAACATTAAGTCAGATATGACCACGAAAGAACATGCGAGAAAAAGTAGTTGCTGACATTTGTACTGTCAGAACTGTTTTGAATACAGTAGCAGCCTCCATTAAAACTTTTTTTAACTGCATTGCACCTTAAACATATTTTTATTTTTTTATTAATTTGTTTTGTTGTTATTTTGGGGCTTGTGACAGATATCCGGTCAGTGGATTTTTTTTTTTTTTTAAAACTCTTGTCCTCTGCGTTGCCGTAGGCTAGCGTATGGTATCCTAGCAACACTGAACACATTTCGTACCCGTGTTACGCTCATTAGAAGCTACACAGCGGAAGATGGACGGAGCTCCAGAATCTCCGTATGCGCGTGTTTATGTGGAGAAAACTTTGGCGCTGATTAAACCAGACGCCATCGATAAAGCAGAGGAGATAGAAGATATTATCCTCAAATCAGGCTTCATTATTCTGCAGGTTGGTGGGGCGTTACATGGAGGTGAATACAATGAATGTCTGCCAAAAAAAAACAAAAAACGGCTCACATAGTGTAATGAAGACATTCGATGAAAGTTGTCTTTGGAAAGTAGGTAATATATTTCTGAGACTACTAGAGAGGGGTTGTTCCTCTAGCAAAAAAATGATTATTAGATCAACATCTGATGGTAAAATATCAACCGTGAAAATTCCCATCCAAAGTGACGTCTTCAAATCGCTTTATTAGTCTGCTAACAGTTTAAAATTAATTATATTAAACTAGATTTGTATGAGATATGCTAAAGCCAGCAATTGTTTTTCATGTTTACTGGACAAATAAAACGAGTGTTAATTTTTCTGTCAGTTGACAAACTCGGATCTAAATCCGATGATTTCTGAAGCTGTAGTTAGTTGTGTTGTATTTTGTTTCATTGCAGTGGTTCTCAAACTGTGCAGAGGGTACTATTGGTAGTACTTGGAACCTGGTGATATGACCTTGACAAATCCTGCAGAGAAACAAAACTATTGAATTCTATGGAAATTCTGTTATTGTTGCAAATTATTCACAACTAAAATGAGTTTCATTTATTCATTCATTGTTTTAAAGTTAAATTACTAATCTCTTTTAATTAAAAATTGAATTTTATTGTTGAAAATTGCCATGCATGTTTACCATATACTTCTATGTGAGCATGAGTAACTTTTTTTGTTCTCCTGGACAAAGGCATTTGTGTAATTTTGTCAGAGTCGTGCCTTATGCAAGGAGAAAATACAGTGAATTTCATAATTATAAAGTGAGTAAACTTGGAGTTGTATGTCATTTTCATTCATATGGAATATGAACAAGAGGACAGAAGGAAGACAGCAGAGTAGCATCTTGTAGCAGCTTTCACCTGCAGTTTCATGCAGAAGATCACAGTTGCCTCTGAAAAAGTCACAATGTCCCTAAAGTGTCTAATACATCTCATCCATGGCAGAAGCGGAGGCTTCAGCTCAGTCCAGAGCAGTGCAGTGACTTCTACGCAGAACAGTATGGAAAACCTCTCTTTCCCAGCTTGACTGCCTTCATGAGTTCTGGCCCCGTTGTTGCCCTGAGCATGGCCCGTGATAATGCCATTGCCCACTGGAAGGACATCATAGGGCCTGTCAACAGCACCAAGGCCAAAGAAACACACCCAGAATGGTCAGTCTGGTAATTCTAATGAGCTGATTTAGAGTTTTGTTTCTTTGTCTGTTTCTTCTGCAGCTTAAATGGTGCTATTTTAATATAAATTGTACTATTTGTTTGGCACGTCCACTGGGTCATTGGTTCTTTCCCTTTTACTAAGCTTGATGACAGACTTTAGTATAAGAGAACCACTGAACAGTGATGACAGATGAATGCCAAAACAAAGTATATTGATTCATACTGCTTCTGTGCTGTTGACTCAGATCATCAGATTTTATGAAGACTTGTGAAGTGCATACACTACAGGCCAGAGGTTTTGAGGCCATCCCCAGATTAAAAAAAAAAAAATCATCAATACTCTGTTTTATAAGTTATTATACAGGAAATGACAAAAATAAATAAATGTAACTAATTAGTTTTCAAGAAGAATTTGTCAACAGGAGCATATTATGTAGCCAGTATGGCTTAAGAAATGATTTTTAATGAAGGCATGTCCAGTCTGTATTAGTGCACTGGCACTCCAGTTGTGTTCCAACTCCCTTACCCAAACTCCCTTTCTTATGTGTTTTAACATTCTATTCAACAGCCTGCTGTCTGCCTTCTCCCAGATCATTTTGGGATTAACTTGCTACACAATCTGGTTATGTTATTGCTCTGNGGGGGTGTTTGGGGGAGAGCGATCTGGAGACTTAATCCAAGTTAAAGGAATTACAAAGAAATAGATTTAAGACATGAGACATGCGAATTATGAAGAAGGAGAATTAAGACACACAATTCCATCCAGTTTACAAATTATTGGTCAAAATCTCATTTTTCAACAGGACAACAATCCAAAATTTTCATCAAGATTATGCCGAAATTACATCCATTCAAAAGAGAAGCAAAAAGTTTTGAGAAATATGACTTGGCTTGGCCAGAGGGGGTTACTTAGACAAAACCAATGTCTGAGCTTGAAATGCTTCAAAGTACTTTTGTGTTGATAAATTCTTCTTGAAAACTAATCAGTTGCATTTATTTTGTGACTTTGTCATTTTCTGTGCTATAAATTGTAAAACGAACTGTGTTGATGTTTTGTTTTTTTTTTTAATCTGGAGGTGCCTCAAACTTCTGGCCTGTAGTGGTAATTTTACCCTGTTAGCAAAAGACAAGGGTATAACTTGATATCGTGAAGTCTTGGTCTTTAATACAGATGGATAAAACGTTGCTCCCATGTCAACTCTAGCAGGAATCTTTTTCTTTACAAATGTTCTTTATAAATTCCACAGTCTGAGAGCAAAGTATGGCACTTCTGATTTGAGAAACGCACTCCATGGCAGTGAATCATTTGATGCGGCCGAGCGGGAGATCAAATTTATGTTTCCACACTGTAAGTTGCACGCACCCACACACACACACACTCAAAGTTTTTCTTCTAAATATTGAATACTTAACAGTCTGTGGAGACACCACACTTTTTCTTTTCTTCAGCTCTAATCGATCCTCTGCCTGGAAGAGACACAGCCAAAGAGTACCTGACCAGATATGTGAACCCAACTCTGCTACATGGGCTCACTGAGCTCTGCAAGCACAAGCCGCTTAACCCCTCTGTAAGTATTCAATGCACAATAATTAAAACTATGATTTGTCCATCATCTAGATCATATTGCAACTGTTATTATACATATTACATATTGCATTGTATTGATACAAATTGCAATGTTATGTTTGTAATGAGCATTTATTAATGCACTTTTGTCCTTAATAGAATTGGCTTGCTGACTGGCTGATCAAAAACAATCCAAACAAGCCTCAGATATATGATGGAGCCATTGTAGAAGAAGCAGAATGACAACAAATAGACAAATTTATAGATTTATCTACAAAGTTATCTTAGTTACTGTATCTTTAAGCAAATTTATCTATCTGGACCAGCAGAAATAAAGTGCCTTTTGTATTTAACACCTGTTTTGTTTGTTCTTTTTAAAGACTTCTCTAATGAAGTGACTTTATTCCTTATCTGAAGCCAAATATTAACAGTCATTTTGCATAAGAATCATAACATTGGTCATGATCATTCGTAAAACATATACTGTATGTTAAACTGGTTGATTTTTGAACACCATCCCATCAACTGACACTTAAATCCTCTTGAATTTTGAACAATGAATGAGCCAGTGGAGAAAAAAAAAGAGATACTGAAGAGAGTTGTTTGTCATAGATAATGACAACATTACATACAGTACCTTACATTCAGAGCATGTTGCTGGTCTTCTGGAAATTAGTCACAAGTAAAGAACTCCAACGCCAGTGGAGATCCATGTGCATATGACTAAGAAAAGCTGGTTGTGAATGTGGAAATTAAATAAATAGCTGTTATAATAAGTCAAATATTGATGTTTTATTTAAGCAGTCATATAATAGTTTGCATGGTAGCTGTAACAAAGTGATTTTCTCACAACAGACACTGGCTTTTCAAACATGGGTATAACATTAATAATGGCTGCATTCCATGTAGATGTGCCAGTGTCAGTTAGGGTCCTGGTGTTGTGCATGCTGGCTCACCAGCACATTTAAATAAGAGAGAAACATCAGTTTTCAGTTGCATCTGTGTTTTTCCTGCTCAATCACTCAAAATATCCACACTGAGAAAGGTGTGTTTATCTCAATGACCACTGCAACAGCAGCATTTTGAGGTGTTTTCAATATACTAAAAGTAAACAATCAAAAAAGGGGCTTGTGTTTTTTAAACGTAAAGAGAACCAGATCATGATAGACTGTACATCCAATTTATTATTATCATTAAGACTGGATTACATGAAATTTGATGTGCAAATGGTTACATTTAAATAGCTCACTCTTTATATCATTCATTGCATGGAGTGTTATAATAGCTGCCTGCCAGCTATGGAATTCTAATTTCTATAAGGCAAGTGAATTTTCTTTCAACAATCAGACCATAACATACCACTTCATTTCAAGCTATATTCTCTACCAACTACAGAGGTCAGACAAAACAATAGAAAGGTCTGACATTATAATGCAAACCAGTAAAACACTGAAAACAGGCCACTTCAAACTGTAGTTTACCTTGTAGTGTTATTGCATTATTTTAATGTGATTCTATCTACTCCATGTATAGTATTTCTCTTTAGAATTTGGCTTGTGCTACAGATAATGACATGGACACGTATGACTTAATGGCAGCGTGTTTACTGACATTTCTAATAATATGCAGACACACTGTCATGACTGACGTGAAACTGTATGATTGCTGCTTGTATCTACATTGTATCTAAATCTAAGTAAATCAGAGCAAAACAGAGCGTCTAATTACGTTAGAAAAGTCGTCAAAGATTCAACACAATAACATGGACAGCTTGTTTTTAATCAGAAAATGAGAAATTACTGAGCGGTACACACTTCCTTCTTGCTACAAGTTGAAACGTACTCAAATTGCCCTTCTGCAAGGGGTGTAAACATATTGCGTAAAAAGAAAGCATCGCGACTGCAATTGGTCAGTTCCAAGAGTGACAGTACTGATCATCCAATCAGATCCCTTCCTGATAGAACTGTTGTTTTTTTCCCCTACCGGTTCTAAAACCCAACCACGAGTGGTCGTCGTGTGGGAGAATCCATCTTGAAGAGAGCTCTCCAGTAGCGTGATCAGTAAGCAGCTTTTCCTACTTCCTTTGCATCACTTGGGATTATTTTATTCATTTCACTATAGCGTAAGTAACCCGACTGTTATATTCATGTTGTTGTTTTTCTTGATGTATAAGTATGTCTAATAATTTTTAAATGGGCCTACTGTGCGGCGAGCACGGCCTCCGCGTTACGTAACTGTGAATTAGAGTTGTATGGTCCGGGCTGGTTAATCAGTGCGTTACAGATGGTTAGATAGCTTAAAATGTTTCTGTCTAGCTGAAATTCACTGATAAATGTTGGGTGTTGGCTTAGCTGGAAACGGCAAGCTGTACTGACGTTTGCTGTGCGCGACAAACAGGTTTCTGTAAATGTATGCAGGCGGTCGTGCCGGCCAAAATGGTGGGAAATGGGAAATATTGGCACAGCGTAAATGGCGAAGCATGCGTGGCTACGATTATATAATAACCAAGGTTTGTAATTTATATTTTTCTTTAGAAATAAGGAATCCTTTTAGTTCAAAATGTCTGAGACCGAGCAGCAGTATATGGAAACATCAGAAAACGGCCATGAAGGCGAAGACGATTTTAACGGAGCCGGGCACATTGAAGAGGGAAACGCAGGCGACGGCGTGAATGAATGCGGAGAAGATGCAGGGCCCGAATCAGCCGGTGGGGAAAACGGCGGCACGGAGGGCGGCCAAATCGACGCCAGCAAGGGCGAAGAAGATGCAGGGTGAGTAAAAAATGTGAATGTTTGGATGAAAACGGATAACCGTAAAAGCACCGGTGGTTTGCCATGTCTCTTTGTTCAGCCGGCCTTTGTTGGCGCCATGTGCAAAGCAGAGGGGGGATGGGCACCTCAGCGGGATCAGATCGAGCATGTAGTAGCTTTTGTGTGTTTCTGAACATGCGACGTCGTACTGTGGTGGTATGCTAATGTGTTTCAGTATATTTAATATTAGTTAAAAAAAAAAAACATGAAACCAAAGGGCTAAAACAACTAGCTAGATCCCCTGCCTTGCTAAGTCACTGGGGTCAACAGATGGCCTAGAACACAGTGTACATTCGACTCCCCTCCTCACCCCCACAAGGGCGCACGCACTTAAAGTTGTGGCTTCAGTTGAACTGTCTGTGATGCTAAATCTGTCCTTTTCCCTTCCCTTCTTAGGAAAATGTTTGTTGGTGGTCTCAGCTGGGACACAAGCAAGAAGGATCTGAAAGATTATTTCTCTAAATTTGGTGAGGTGACAGACTGTACCATTAAGATGGACCAGCAGACAGGCCGATCACGAGGCTTTGGCTTCATTCTCTTCAAAGATGCAGTCAGTGTAGAAAAGGTCAGTGAAGAGGTCATGGGTTATGTTTAGTGTTGGGGGAAAAAGAGCTTGTTCTAATGTTTTGTGTTTCCTTAGGTTCTCGAACAGAAGGAGCATAAGCTCGATGGCCGACAGATTGACCCCAAGAAGGCCATGGCCATGAAGAAGGATCCAGTCAAGAAAATCTTTGTGGGAGGCCTCAACCCAGACACTTCAAAGGAGGTCATTCAGGAGTACTTTGGAACCTTTGGAGAGGTATGGTGTTGAATGTGGGGTGGGTTGTTTGTGTACATTGCTATAGAAGTGTTTGCTTCATAATTTCTCATTTCCTCTCTCTTAGATTGAGACAATTGAGCTTCCACAAGATCCAAAGACAGAAAAGAGAAGGGGATTTGTATTTATCACATATAAAGACGAGGCTCCAGTCAAGAAGGTTATGGAGAAGAAATTCCACCACGTCAGTGGAAGCAAGGTAAAGGAGCAACAGAAACTGGTTATGATGGTCTCTTAAAAGTACTCTTTCAAATTTTATGTGCTCTTGTGTGTTGTTCCAGTGTGAAATAAAAATAGCCCAGCCCAAAGAGGTGTACCAGCAGCAGCAGTACGGTGCCCGTGGATACGGGGGACGTGGTAGGGGCCGTGGAGGTAAGAGCCATGATGCCTTTGTGTGAATGTGTGCAATTGGAATCTAATGATGCAGCTCAGCACTGATTTGTACCGAATAATTCACAACAACTATGCAGATCCTATTCTCTGTAGAGTTTTATCAAGTTATAACCTGTTATTCTAGGCCAGGGCCAAAACTGGAACCAGGGCTACAACAACTACTGGAACCAGGGATACAACCAGGGCTACGGCTATGGACAGCAAAGCTACGGATATGGCGGCTACGGCAACTATGACTACTCTACTAATTATTACGGCTATGGGGGTGGCTACGATTACAGTAAGCGATAACTGCCCCCAGGGAAAGAAAAAGAATGAGAGAAACTTTATTTTCTTGGTCCTCCTTGTTGTACAAAAGAACTCAGTCCCTTTTTCTCTTGTCCTCCAGACCAGGGCAATACAAGCTATGGGAAAACTCCAAGACGTGGAGGCCACCAGAATAGCTACAAGCCATACTGATCACACGTAGTGCAGGTATGCATTTTTGCATCATCCGTGGTAGTATGAGAACATAGCTGCAACCACTGGTGCCTTTTTTGATCCCAGAGTTCTCCATCTAATCTACATCCATTCAAGCATTGTTTTGGGGTCAGGGTGTGCCGAGTCGTGGGGTCTGTAATCTTTAAAGATGATCCATTCCACTTTTCAGCCATTACAAGATGCATTTGTACAAACACTACTTGATCAATAAGGGTTGAGTTGGTGGTTGAGACTAGGAATACGGGTGTGTTCACCAGGGTACTCTGTAACAGTTAGTGGTCGTGTCCCTCCACCCTCCAAGTGTCTGTCCATTCACTGACCTGTCACACTCATTCATGCACTTGTCTCTGTGTAACTGCATGTCATTATTTGGTTTGTTCTCAGTAACGCTAAGCACCATGTTTTTCTCTTAAGGTCTAAAGTAAATAAGAAAAATCGATGGTCTGACCACAGCGATCATGGGCTCTGGCTTTTCCTTTGGAGTTGGCAGAAATTTGGACTCATGCTCCATTTGTACAGATCAAGTGAGGAACTGGGGAAGCAAATGTCACTTTTCCACTTTTTATTTTATATTGTTTTGTGTCCATTTACATTTCCAGTGATGGAAGTGTTATTTTTACTGTACTTTTTGGTACCTTTTTGAATCTAATGTATTGTATGGTTGTATTTTTACATGTCTACTGGATTTACCAACAAGCAGGAGCAAGAGCTTTTGAAGCTTATGAATAAAACAACTTTGCTTTTTTTTTCTTTTGGTGTTTCTAGATCTTTTAGTTATTTTCTCCCATGCTGAGTGTTGGATGCAAGTTGCATGGCTTCAGATGTGGGGTGAGGCAATATGAGGGATTTAAACTAATCAAAAGGGTTCATTGTAAGCGTGTCAAGTGAATGTTTGCAGATGACTAAGTAGACTAAGACAACCAGCATTTTTTATTTTTATTTTTTTTGGCATTTCAGGAGATTATTTCCCCCTTCATCTCTGCAATTATAAGTGGCTTTACTAGTGTTATAATACAAATGAACGCAAGCCTGTTATTGTAAGAGGGCACTCCCTCTCTCACTGGAAACTCATTCCTCTAGTGTCTTGGGCAAATTAGTAGAAATAAACTCTTGGTTTATATTACACTTGGATCTTTTGGTTATTATTTGTAAAGTTAATGTTAAATGTTTTGTACTGTTAAATGGCTTGCTTGTTTTTTTTTGTCTTGAGTAATGTTAATGTCTCTACAGATGCCTCTGGTAAGCCATGGCTGAGGCTACCTGCAGAATAAGTGTTTAAGCACTAATAATCACCCCACTAGATGTTAAACTCAGAATTTTAGCATTTTTGTCCAGCGGCTTAAATTTAAGCTCTGGTAAGTGCTTATCTCGAACACCCTGTGTAGTAAGAACATGTTGCTGAGAAGTATTTAGTCAGAATTAGTTCTACTTTTTTTGCTATTGTGGGTAAACGAACACAAGCAGCAGGATGAAAGTATTAAAAATGTTTATTAGTTACATGAAAAATGTATTTGTGGGAAGGGCATTAGTGTTAGATTATGTATAGGTGCAGGTAATTGGCTGTGAGTCATTAATTTCAATGTGATAAGTCACTTGCAGCAGATACCTCCAATTGGCTGGATTTCATCAGAGAAGTGACTGAGCTCCTTCAACCAAACTCATGCCACTAGCTGGTACTGGGAAAGAAAAGAGAAATACTTATTTCACCTTTAGCTTGCACAGCTCCAAAGGAGTTAGAAGAGCAATCGGCCTCATTCATAAAAATCCAGTCATAAGTTTGACATTCCGTAGTATGAAGCATTACAAAGTAGATTTAAGCCTTCGAAAAACAGTATGGCGACGAAGGGTAGGGTCCCCACAGTGGACTGTGTTGAGTGGTAAATAGCAACATGCTCTGCCAAGTGAAATGGATGGATTTGTATGATCTGGAACCTCAACTATAAATACATTCATATCTACCTCTGATTTTTACGAATGTGACCCCATGACAATGTCTGATGCAATTAAACTTTTCTACAGGTTTATCAAACCTTAAATGTCTTCCTTCTCCAGTTCAAGGCCAGTGGCTTCCACATCTAGGGAAACAGGAAATGTACTGAATCAGCATTGTGCACTTAGACTGTAAAAATGAATTTAATCCTCACATCTAATGTTTTGTACATGGAGAAATACCCATACAGGTGGAGTATGTACTGTTAAAATCTTTTCTTTATGAAATGTCAGAGAGTTGCTGATTCAGCTTTAGCTAGTTGTGATATGTTAATATTAGCAAACTAGTAAATGGGAGCTGAGCAAAATACGAGTCAAAATAATGCAGTTCACTACAATAATTACTCAAGTCTCAAATTATGAGCTGAATTAATTGAGTCATTTTCAGGGTTGGCAATGCTACAATGCTATAAGTTTCCTTAGATTGTACAGGTGTATTTAATGAACATTTTCTATGTCTGTGTAACGTACCTGTGAGGATGCGGTCAATACTGTGTACCACCAGCTCTGCATCCTCCATTGTGAAGCACATAGGAGGTTTAAACTTTAACACATTATCCCAGGGTCCATCTGTACTAACACAGATTCGGTCCTCCACTTTCAACCTGATTGAATAGACATAAAAGTGCTCTCATTTTGGTTATTGAGGTTACAAAAAATATTAATTTCTATTTCGCCCTTTGACCTCTTACCTCTTCACCACCTTTGCGGCTATTTCTGTGGCAGGAGTCTTCTGAGCTCTGTCTGTCACCAGGTCCACACCCACAAACAGTCCTACCCCTCTGTAGGAAAGGATATGTGTGTTTATTATCATTATTATTATTTTTTAACCATTTCTGTCTTTATTAAAACAGTTCATAGTGTCCAGGAAGCATAAACTGGCTTGTCTTCAGCTGCTGAGATAACAGAAATGACTAATGAGGATTTTGAGTAATGTTAGCAAAAATATGGATAATGCTTCAATCATGTATACAGAGATACAAATACCTAGGTGACTGTATTTCTATGTAAACACCACATCCTAAATATGATGAGAACATAATCAGATCCCAAAATTACTAGTGTGCATGTAAATGTACACAGTAAATAGGACAGTTAAGACTGGGAGAGGCATGGATGATAGATGGCAAATTTGAATTTGTGAGGTCATCAACATGAGCCACCAGGAAATTTCTGATTGCTGATTCTTATTGTAGTCAGTTAAGACTCAGACATGTATAAACATGTAAGTATGTGTTTGTGGGTGCTATGGTACTGCAATAGGACACATTTTCATTGGTGGCACTGCAACTTCTGAAAAGATATCTGAATTAAATGGTAAAATTCATACTTATATCACACAATTTGTTTAGTGTAGGTGAACTTTGGATTTTGATTTAGGTACAACTTCATGCATAAACTGTAATATTAATGGGGGAAGCTTACTTTTCTAAAAATTTATAACTGCTTAATAGCTCAAGATACAGAGTTCAGATTAATACAGTCCATAGAAGTTTATCAGGTTTTCTTGTCTTTGACTTTAGGAGATGGTTTCTCAATGATGGCCAGACAGACAATATACTGTATATGTACTGTCAATCAATTAATGTTTCTGATTCAGGATGGCATGGCCTTTTGCATCCAAACTAAATTTGAAAATAATGACAGCACTAGTCATTGCATCCTTACCGTACATTTCCAATTACTTCATGCCTTGTTTGTAGTTTTGTAAGCAAGTCTTTGAGATGTGCTCCCACTCTTATTGCGTTGCCTTTGAGGTCTTCTTTCTCTATTATATCAAGGACTGCCAGGCCAATGGCACAGGACACTGGGTTCCCTCCAAACTGCATGAATCAGAGGAAAAAAACAAAACAAAACAAAACAAAAAAACCCTGACATGCATATTTACATAAAGCCAGACTGATTAAAAAGGATCTCAACAGAAATAAACATAGGATTTGTTTTCTGAAACAGTAGAAATTTTAGTATATGCCTTTACATGCATTATATCTGAAGATTTATACTGTACTTAATTATTCATGCAGTGATGCAGCAAATTAAAGGGCAGCTAAACAACCACGAAGACTACTGATGTAAAATGTCATGACCTATGTCAGACGATAAAGACTGAAAAGTTTATTATTTGTAAAAGAAAAAAAAACTATAAACTAGGTATGATTTTATGTTAAAAGATTCTGTGAACTTCATTATGTCAGCCATAGTCACCGTATTGAAGTACTCCACTCCATTAGCTGTGAATGCATCAGCAATTTCTACTGTGGTTGCCACACATGCCAGGGGATGCCCATTTCCCATTGGTTTGCCCATAGTCATTATGTCAGGACAAAAACCCTCCTGTAGCTGGAAAGCCCAGAAATGACTTCCCACCCGTCCAAAACCTGTCTGCACCTCATCTGCCACAAACACTCCACCAGCTGAGTGGACATATCTGTGGAAAGCACCAGAGAGGCAACCCATGTCACCACTGTTATTTACTGGACTGAGAACAAACTTGGAGCTAAGTCGTTACTCACTCTGCAACTTTAGATGAGTATCCTTGTGGCAAAATGATTTGTCCTCCCACACTTGGCAATGACTCGGCAAAGAATGCACAAATCTACAAAAAAAAATAGCAAAATAAATTAATGCAATGAATTGATCATGTTTATTAAGTGCTATTAAGGGTGTGTTATGTATGATGAAGAGCATTCTGAGTGCTACTGATTTTACTCAGGCTGCATGGTGCTGTACTAAACGCTACCTTACGGCCTTTCTGGTGCGCCTTGTCGATCACATCCTTGACAGTGTCAGCGTATGCCTGAGCTGGGTTAGGATGGTCCTCTTTGTACAGGCCTCTATAGGTGTCTGGTAAGGCTGCCTATGAGAATGAAACTATTTTTTAGAAAAGCATCCACTGATTGTGAGCAGTTGTGAAATGAAGGTTATGTAAATTTACAGACCACATGAACCCATTCTTTCTGTCCTGTCAATTTCCGGAACTTGTATGGACTAATGTTGATGAGGGACATGGTATGTCCATGGTATGCACTAGTGTAAAAGGAGAGTTGCATTGTAATTGATAATGCAGGGGCATTGTCAGAGGGTGAACTGTAGCATTCAAACAGAAATCTTACTGGTCAAGCACAATGACGTCTTCATGTCTGGTGTACTGCTGGGCCAAGCGCAATGCAAGATCATTGGCCTCTGAACTGTCAGGGGAACAGAAAATTAAAGAAACAGAAAATTAAAATTAAATGATTGGCATTATACTAAAGGGATACTCTCTGGGTTATTGTACTCACCCAGAATTAACAAAGTAGAACACACACAATTTCTTAGGCAGGGTGGCAGCAAGGCGTTCTGCATACTGGACAATATTATCGTGCAAGAAGCGTGTATTTGTGTTCAGGAGCTCCATCTGTGCTGTTGAGGCCTTTGTAATGCTTGGATGACAGTGGCCCACTACAAAATCAAATTAAGTTACTCCAAGAACATAGACAAGTTAAGCCAGGACATGTTATATCATGGACATATTGAGCCACTAGGAGGCAAAAGTGTCATGTAATATATTTTTAAAGAATGCAGGCTCAGCAATTTGAATGGAACTTTTACCATGCTGGACATTGCTAATGCAATCCAGATAACGCATGCCATTTTCGTCGAATAAGTATTGTCCTCTTGCTCTCACTATTTTCACTGGATCGTCTGAGTAAAAGAGTCTGCATGATTTCCTGTAATCGAAGAAGAACGCGGAATTAACCTTTAGATCCAGAATCAGAAAAAAAATGACTCAGACATACAACAAAAAAATAAGGCATCTCACTTCTATAAGATAGTCCCTTTGATACATACCCAATCAATTTGTTTCTCAATGTGAGAGTCTCTTCTTTTCTGAGTTTTTGTAAATCCATGTCCTCTTTATTTTATCTCTATGCATAACTTTTACTACAGATTATAAAATCAGTTTTAGGGCAGACTATGAACCCTGGTAATAGCTGCTCTATGTCGTCATCAACTACGGATGTGTCGTAGCCTCCGTCATGTTCTTCTTATTCTTCTCCTGGATTTTCGGCGGTTGGCAGACCAGCTTTGAGGTGCATTACCGCCACCTTCTGGCTGGATTATGGAGCAGAAGATTGACAGGAAAAAAATAAAAAAAATTCTGTCAAGTAGGCCAGTTTCTTTAACAAAGCTGAGTAATTCATGTTTCACTTTCGCATAGTTTCTGTGGAAGTACATCTGTAACACAAACTATGTATTAATATTCAACATTTTCTTTATTTTTATTTCTATTTTATTTGTTTTATATTTGTTGTTGTTCATACGTGTTATCTGTATCTTATACGTTGTTGAGCAAAATTTTCTGTATTGTGTAAAGTTCTGGATAAACTTTTTTTTTTAAGTATAATATTCGAGTTGCTATACCAGAAATAACCCCACGTTTACATTATGATGTATCAGTTTTATTTTATGGTGTGGCTTTATTTAGGCGTTAAGAGAAATATACGTACCCGATGAGTATAACACATATAGCTAAAATTAAGTTTTAATGGAGTAGCTATCCTACAAAATTATCACTCAAATACCTTTATCGTAACAATCTCCTCAAAACTCTAATGTGAGACTCATTCTCAGGATCTTAAAACCACCTGTGTAATGGTATCGTCCGGAAGCTATAAATACTCGCTGAACTGCTGCCCTTGTGCTGTGTGTCGTTTTCGGTTGCTAAGGAACCGCAGAATGTAGGTAATACATCAGGACCCCTCTAGCACGCTATCTCTCGAGCAGGCTAACGCTACATGTGATTTAGATATTTATTATCAGCCACATCACTATCAGTGACATCATTTTTTCATATTCTACGTTTATGAGTTATGTCACATTATGGTAGAATGGCAAGCAATAAACCAGCAGTGTCAGACTTAACGTGAGAAATGTAAGCAGACTAACGCTAGTTGTTGGGGCACTTGTCCTATCAGCTAGCTAAGGGAACCAGCTAACATTGTGTTACACAGGCTACATCGTGCTGCTGAGCTAACTATTTTAACTTGACTTAACAGCTAATATCTCAACTCTTTGAATATTGTAAGATTAAAGTTAAGGTGCCATATATTGCCAGAGACAGGCAGTGGTCCTACAGCTAAAGTTGGAAGTTACTGTCAATTTGCAAACGACTAATCTGATTTGATGAGGTCAGACTGTGCAACAACGTCTTAAACTTGTTTGCTCGTTCGTCAGCAAAAACGGACAGTGATTAAATCTGGCATTCAGCCAGCAAACTGTCAAACTACATTATCAAGCTTTTAAAATTATACTGATGTTGTTATACATTTAGCTCTGTAATCATATTGTTAAATGCATCTCATTACATTTTACGGTTTGTGGTAACGTCAAACTTTGTAGGCATGCTTGAATACAGATTAAACATTTGGAATCAGTTGGAGGTTGACAGCAGACAAAATCTACTTTCTGATTGTGAACTAAAGATATCAGTAGCTGCTATCATAAGATGATGGTTAGCATCAAGTTCTGTGCCAGTTCCACATGCTAGAGTACAGGTTTGTACTCTGGCATGTGGAACATTTATGCTAGCATTGTAGCAACACTGTTTATCACAAGGAGGAAGGCCCTGAAGGCCACATCTGTCAGGACAAACAGCAAGTGCTGAAGAACCAGAGTATCTCTCTTTTTAATGTCTGGACACTAACAGACAAATGAAGATTACCTTTTTAAATATCTTTTTGACTGTCTTTCAAATTAAGAGCTGTCATTTTCAGTACTGATATAGTTTATATATTTATTGTTTACCAAGAAATATTTTGTATGAGCATGAGACATACTCTACATTTATGTGCACAGAAATTGTAAGTGGTGCAAAGGCTGAATGAGTTTTCAAGATTTTATACTATGTATGGACCAGTACAAGTTCATCTCAAAGTGTAAATATACAATGGTTAATTATAATTTGAAGAGTTGGATAGAGTTTATATTTTCTAATATAGCATCTTTCTGTTTTAGTTTCAGTTTAAGATGGACAATTGTGTGGACAAGAATTTAATAGAGCAGTGCAAAGGTTGAAACAGTTTGCTCAGGTTCGTGTGAGAGTCCGTGCAGTTTAATCTTCAAGATTCAATCCAAGATACTTATTTTTACCTCGTCGCATCCAAAGAAAATGTGTAGTTTAGTTATAGGGACACTTAGCCTGTCTTTTGGTCCACTGCTATCATTTTTTCCTTCTCACTATAAAATCTCAAGACCAATCACTTTGTTCTCTTTCCCCCTTACAAAAAAAAAACAAAACAAAAAAAACTGTTGTGTTTCCAGCCTTTCTCCCCATTCATTTTTCACACACTACCCCCATCCTCTTCCTCTGTCCCTCCCTCTTCCTTGCCTTCATAGCCCTCAGTTCTTGTCTGTTGTTTAATTGGACCCAATTGGCTTTGATTGATGTATTACCCCAAATGGTTTCACTTTTGATCTACTTTGCATTTTCTTCAATATTACACTAGCCAGTGTTTGTGTGTAATTCTGATATGAAGTAACTGTGTTCTACTATGAAGTGTACATGGTGGAATGTGAAGCATTTCTTTGTTCTGGGACTGCTAGCATCTGTGTGTGTGTGTGTGTTCTCTCTGCTTTTGTGAAAGTGAACTTATGCCACTGCTTTTGATTGGGCAATGAAGCTTGTGGATCTTAAGTCTAGGTCTTATAGCAATGTTTAGTTTTAATTTGGAACCTTCTTTATGCATTTTGTTTTTCTTGTGGGCGTTTCTGAGGGACTCCAATCGTGAACATTTCAGTTATACTTCTGAAAGATCTGTTAGATGACTAACAAAACCACTGTTCATTGACATATTTACTCATGTATGTTTGTGATCAAATTCAGTTAATCACTGAGTTTTTTTTTTTTTTATACTGATCCGTATTTATGTGTATCTCTCTAGGTGTCATCAAGATGTTGGTGGCATAGTGAGAAAGGTGGTCAGTCTGGCTGGTTGCGGTGTGGAGGGGACACCACAAACCATGCCAGGAATCTGACAAACCTCCCACTGCCCTCAGTAAATCTCCCCTTATTCATGCCTATCCCTGGATCATAGCTGCCATTATGGTGACACTTATCACAGAGCAGCTCCATAAGCAGAGTTTGGAAGAGCCTTATCACAAGGCTTTCTCATTCAGTGTGAATGTGGTGAGTTTTATGCAATGGCTATAATTTTGCCCTTTGATTTATTTATGCGTTCTAGTTCTGGATTAAATATATCATACTGTTGTTCCAGTCTTTACCCACAGTGGGCTCCAGTCCCACAATCTCATGGAGTGCATATGGATCAACACCAGGCAAGTCTGCTGATTTGGTTGAAGTATGATTTTTTTTAACTTATTTGTGAGAATGTGTCACATGTTTACCTCTTGGAATTTTCAGAGACCAGTTTAGTTACTCATTCATCCAAAGCCCAGCTTCTGGATGCTTCCAGTGGCTTAGACCCTCTATGGCCACCTTTGCAATATGGAGAACCTCCCCACAAACTGGACGTTCTCAGTGCATCAATCACAGATGAGGCCTTCCAGAGCTCTCCTCCACCACCTCCTCCAAAACGCCACTGCGGCTCCCTTTCAGTTCCAGAAGACCTGTCTCGGTGCTGCACCAACTGGCATCCCAGTGCCTCCAAGATTTGGACCCCCATCAAACGTGGCTGCCACAGCGGAGGAGCAGCCAGTTTAGGGTCTGGCACAAGATCTGTGCAGCTTTGTGGTCCCAGTTCCTCACTCACCTCTTCCTCCCTGCACTCCTCTTCCAGCCCTACTTTCTTTAGCTTAGCACTGTCCTCTGACTCTCCACTTCCCTGGAGTTTCCCATGGGACCCCTGTGACACATTGAAGGGCATCTGTTCTGCCTCATTTGCCACCCCTTCTTCCTGCTCCTCTTCACCGGTCCCCCTGGTTTCTCGCTCAATACTGCAGCGCCGCTTTTCCTTCTCTCCTGTGCACCTTCAGGATACTTCTGTGCTGCTCCTACCCCTCCAGCCTTCTCCTGCTCCTGCTCTGTCAACTGACTGGCCTGCCATCCCAACCCTTTCTCCATCTCCCACCTCAGCCTGCAGTACACCATCTTCCTCCAGGCATAACCTGCACCCAGTTCTACCACGATGCCACTCGCAGCCCTGTGACATGCGCAAGCCTCGCTTAAAGAGACGCCATGACTCAGAGGTTCTGCCCTACCCCAGGCCAGGTCTTGATTTCAGCAAAATGACACAGGTTAGCAAGAAACTGCAGTTAGCTCTCAAAGAAGCTACAATTTCTGTCAGCCTCTTCACATTGGTGCATAATTTGAGATACACTTAGTTTGTGTAAGTACTCAACAGGTAGTCATGTTGTCTTGCCCTCTGCTCTTTTGAGAGCAACGGCTGATGTCCAGCAGAATGCCATCCTCACAGCTCTGGCTCAGCACAGTTTAGCTCAGTCGCTACACAACAACTCCAGCTGATCTTTCAAACTGGCATTTTATGTTAGGTTCATTAGTGAGAAGTAACTCTCTGTGTCCAGTGTGTCTAATTTAGATGCAGCTGTGATTGGCTGATTGCAGTATACTGTTAAAAAATAAAATGAAGGATGCCTACTATTGTATTTGCACCATGCTTATGACCCTGATTATTATGTTTATGTCATTGATTATTAGTTTATTTGAATCAGTGGGTAAGATAATTAAATTCCAAGTCACATTTCTAAAATGTTCAATGACGTCATTTCTGCACCACCAGTATTTTACTGGGTGTTGGACCTGGAGATGTGTGGATTTGATGAATATAAGACAAGAAAGTGACAAATAAATTATTATTTATGCCGTAAGTATCCAAAATTACCAATGTATAAATGTCAGCAACGGTGTATAAAAATTCACATACATTTTAATGAGACTGTGATTCTTTCACATTTATCACACAACTGTCGCATAATCCTGGTGCTTCGTTCCTCTCCCTAGATTGGTAATGGTGACTCCCTAGTGTGTGAAACAATTGGATGCATAGTTCCAGCATCTTCCCAGGAAGTGCCACACTCAGCCTTCTCCCCTGCTGAGTTCCTGGGATGGGCCAGCATTGGACCACTAAGTGAAAGTGAAGAGGAGGAAGAGGATAAAAGAGAAAGAATTGTAGTGGATGGGGGACAAAAGATTGTTTTTGAAAGAGACTGCACAGAACTGGACTTGAACCTCATAGAAGAGAACTGACTTCTGCTTGGTGCTCTCTGTGATTGGCTGCACCTATTACCATGTTAACCACACTTGTAAGCTATGTATGCTCCTCTTGCAGAGTCCTTGCAACCTGCTGCCCTACTAAGGCATATGCTAGGAGTTCATAACAAGCAAGAAATGAGACACTGATATCAAAATACAATATTATGATTGTAACACGTCACTATAATGTCACAGTGCCTTGCCATTCAGCTCTCCAAATGAAAACATGCATGAGCAAATAATGGCGCTTTTCCATACAGCTTGGATACCCATGCCATGCTGTACTGTGACAATCTCTCATCAGAACCTGTAAAATGTTTTTCCATACAACAAGAATGGCAAGATAAATGGTGCTGCTTTTATCTTGCCCACCTTGATCTCATATCAGAGGTTGATTCTCCAGGGTTTGGCCCTTTTATGCTGTTTGGTCTGCTCGGTTATCCTGAGCTGAGAGGCTGAAGTGGAAAAGCATGATTACAGGTTAGCACGCATAGCTAAAGCGTGCTGTATTGAACCAGTGGGAAAGCACCATAAGTGAGTTTCCATGCACGAGTCTTACTCAGCATGAGCCATTTATACTGTATGCATCTTGATATTCAGATACATACTGTCAAAAATACTCCATACTGAAATAAGCAGAATAATATGAATATTGCTCCAGAAAAAAACTTGAATATAGAACAGTAAACAGGACAGAGGTAAATATACCTCAGTGTCCTTTCAGCTATTGGTTGTGGTAAGTGCTTTTGTATTCAGGTCTCTGAATTTGGACATGACATATCAGCTGTTTAAGGTTGATGTAGCGTTTACATATCTAGCTGAAAATAATTAAGTAGTCCAAATGGCATAAGAACATGAAATTGTTCATTATGTAAATCCCTTCCTGCAGGTTTTTTTCAGGATACATTCCAGGAAGCCACTGCAGTTCCTGAAAGTGCACATGGCCCCTGAAAAGCCACATCTACTTTTGATTTTTCTATTATTCATTTAATTTGCTTTTCTAAAATGTTTCTACATCATCAAAAGCAAACTTTCTTGAAGCAGTAAAGCTTTGGCTCATATTTCTTCTCCAAGGGAGATGACAGTTGCTTGAAATTAATACAATTATTGTCTGCAGTAACACTTGCAAATTACAATGTCTTAAGCTTGAACACATTTCTTGGTGCTCTGGTCTTTTTCACAGTTCAACAGTTCCTTTGCAATCTCTGTTTTTGCTGATTATTTTGTCTTTGAACAAGTGGCACATGCAAGCTATAATCATTTAATAATAAACCAATGCTGCAGCTGGACTCCATAGGGCACAATATAATGTACTACACAGTGGTTACAGTGAGTACACATGGGGGTCGTGTGTGTGAGAGAGAGAGAGATGAAGGCAGTGGCAATGCAGATGATTTGGTGGCCTTTCAGAATGATTTTCATGTGTTTTCAGATAGAAGTATTCCTGCTGCAGTTTGTGTACAAATAAAGTTTAATAGAGAATTTTTTTTTTTTTTTCAAATTTGTGTCTGTCTTTCACTCAAAAAGCATTTAACTTGCTCTTCGTCAAAAATGTAAAGGACTCAACGGCCCAATCGGTATAATGAGGAAATGGTGATTGTTATGACACCTACCGGTTAAGTTCAGTTTAATTTCAGTGCTCCAGAAATGCATAGTATTTCGTCAGCTGACTTAACAGCAACAACAGATGTGTATGTTCTGGTTGAAAACCAGTCAAGACTTTATTAACTCGAATTAGACGTACGCAAAGCAATGATATTGCAATTTGGCAAGGAAACGTATTGCTTAGAAACAAGAGTGTGTCCTAATCGTAACAGTTGGCAACGTCTAGGTCGCAAGAGTTTCCAAAGGCAAACACTGTTAGATTAGCCATTCCGCCATGGAAGGCGAGGGCGCTCCTTGCAGCCCGCTGATGCTTTTTCACAGACGCTCTGACCCCCAACAACAAGCCACTTCCTCTTTTGTCTGATTTCATGGCGATCGGGAGAGAGGGAACACCACCGACGCACGCACACTGTCTCAGCACTCCTTTAAAGAGTTTATTCGGGGTAAATAATCCACAATTTTTGCACGATTCGGTCACCGGGGTAAAATGTAATCATGCCTAAATTCAGTCACGGGTTTTATTCACGTTTCTATGTAAAGTTAAGCCAATTTGATATCTTCTGTGCCAAATATTTCACATTGTAGCGCCACTCGCTGATAACAAATCGGACGAAATAGGCTCCCCCTCCGACTGCATCTCCCACACAGCGGCACGCTAGTTAACGGCGCTAGCTAGCTAACGTTAGCAATGCTGCAATCCTTATGTGTGATGAAAATTTGCATAATTTGTTACGAGTCAAGTAACCAAATGCTGTATACAGAAACGACTTGCTGATTATCTACAGTTTTCATTTAAACACCAACTATTTGGCTAATAACATTATCTGCAAAATGTTTGTGTTTGGGTTAGCCAGCCAACATTGGCTAGCTAGCTGCCCTGTTAGCTAGGATTGCGATTTAGAAGTAAATCTCATCTAAACCAGTTTAGATGAAACAAACTAATAGTTTAGCACAGAATTTGAAGTTTATGCTTGGAAAAGAACTGTTCTCCCTTTTAAGGAGCAGTCATGTTTATTGATAGTTAAGAAATGATTAGTATTCTTAGGTGGTTAGCTAACGGTTAGTAGTCTACGGTCACTAGCAAGTCTATTAATTTGGGAAATGTTACAGTCAACTTTCCCTTAAAATTAGCCACACAGTCTGTCTATTAATGGGTAGCGAAGCTGCTAAGACGTGTTTTATATTGTTGAAGTAACAGTATCAAATAATGTTATCCGACAGTCGTGGTCAGGAACTTGGCCAGGTTACAGGTTGAGATTCTAGAGAAGTAGTCTGTAGAAGTATGAGTTTCAGTAGTTAAATTACTAAAACTTGTATGTGAACATATTAACTTTAGTAAAACAAGTGTTATAACCAAAGTAATCACACAATATCCGCCTCACTGCTGTGTGTCAACCATACAAACGATGGAATTGTTATCTTTTTGTATTACCTAGTATTACCTGTATGACATTAACACTTTCTTTGTTTACAGCGTAAACTAAGTTGTCAAGCCGGTTGCACAAAGAGCATTATTCTTCAGGTGAGCGTCAAAAGTGTGAATGTTAATTGTCTTTTCATCATACTTTAAGGTTCTTCACCATTATCATTCATATTTTATATATATGAGTGACATATTTTTATGCCTGATGCATTAGCCAGAGACCAATTTCCAACATTTAGATTTTATGCACAAAAAAATAATTGCTGAACATATATTCTACCAGGCACAGATCTTTTATATAATTTCAATCCTTTTTCCTTCAGAACATCAACTCATTAATTGCATTACAGTAACAAATACACAGTTATAAATGGTGTGTGTGTTTACTGAGTACTACCTACATGTTTTCAGGTGTATTTGAGTGGACAATATCAAAGGAGCTCCCCCGCACTTGGATCTGATCTTTTTCGTCCCAGGTTCAGACTACTTGTGGTCTATGGCTCTGATGGACAAACACAAACAAGTGAAGCGGCAGAGACTTGACCGCATTTGTGAGGGTAAGATTGCATATCTATTCATATACAGAATAAGAATAAATAAAGCAGCAGATGCATTCTTATTGAATTTTTTAATTTAAATCATTGAAATACAATTTTATGGAAATGTTTTTTGCTTAGGGCATCGTACCTGTTTAGCCATGCTTATTTATAACAGTGAAAATTATTTTTTCATTTAATTACGCATAAAAAAAAGTTGATTTATTTAAAGTAAAAAAAATATCCTCTAAGATTTGTGCGTTTCCATAATACCAATGTTATATCAAGGACTTAGTTGCATTTCTACAGTATTGCCTAATGGTATTCTGAATATATTGTTACTGGCTCCGTAGGAAATCTGTGTTTTTGTTCATGGTACTTATTTTGTTTTGGGGTGATTGTTCAAATTTTTATGCAAAGGATGTGTAAAAAAAAAAAAAAAAAANAAAAAAAAAAAAAAAAAAGTATTTTCTGGTTTCTGTTGAAGGGATTAACATGAACACTTTGCGCAACATTTAAAACTGAAATCGCAAAGAATTTGTTCAAGTTGTGTCTCCCCATACGTGAGTGCACAGTGCAGATCTCTGACTGTTGTGGAAAATTGAGTATTTTGAGCCTGCAGAGAGTTGTGTAGATTACAGAGATCAGACATGATAGTGAGCTAAAATGGAGGGAACAGTCTGGGAGAGTCTCTGGAGACAGGCGAGAGGGAGAGGACAAGGTGAAGGGTCGTGGCTGTGGCTACAGGGAAATGGGCCAGCTGTCTCTTTAAAAAACGACAACAGCCAAAACCGCCCTTGGCCTCGGCTATGCTAATGAGGTTAGTGCTGGTTGGCTGGCCCTCAATGGAGCCGCCTGTGATTGGAGGTTTGGTGTGGGGGAGGGTCTGGGTGTGGATGACAGCTGGGAACCAGCCAGCCAAGAGCAGGCTGACATAGAGAGAGGGAGAAAAAAGAGCGATAGAGGGAGAGCGAGGCAAGAGAGGGG
The DNA here is from genome assembly GCA_014773175.1 of Lucifuga dentata. NCBI lineage: Eukaryota > Metazoa > Chordata > Actinopteri > Ophidiiformes > Bythitidae > Lucifuga > Lucifuga dentata. The sequence goes on along the minus strand of VXCM01001035.1, from coordinate 125,284 downwards.
GAGAGAGAGAGGAAGACAGGCTGACAGACTTCATAATGCAAGGTTAGGCCCTGCGCTCATGTGTTTTTGTTTTTTTAAAAATCTGTTTATGAAATTTGTGAACTGTGCGGGGAGAGAGATCTGGGGTTTGGGTGTGGTGTAGCAATGCATGTGCAGTTTCCCTTTTATGCTCAGCATGTATTTGTGTTGTCGTAGCTGCTAAAAAGGAAATGAATAACCTTGTGTGTCTGTGTGTGTGTGTGTGTGTGTGTGTGTCTGGCTGCATCTGGGTNACCTTGTGTGTCTGTGTGTGTGTGTGTGTGTCTGGCTGCATCTGGGTGGAGTAGCGCTGCTTGCTGCAGTATCATCAGTTGCTGCCCCTCCCCCCTCACCTCTTATTCCTCCAACTGCGGCCAGAGGGAGAGAGGAGGAGGTGGTGGTGGTGGTGGAGGAGTGAGTGAGGGAAAGAAAGGGGCGAGGGAGGGAGAATGAATGAATCACTGAATGAATTGTATTGTGTGTGTGGCCATGCTTGCGCTTCGTAGGCCTCGGGTATGCCAGTGTCCTTACTCAAATTACTGTGTGTGTAGGCCTGCTAATATATTTCCACAGCACCTTTATCAGAGGGGTTCTTTGTGATGAATTTGTTTTTCTCCACATAGTATGAGTCTCTTCATGTTTTCATTGTGTCGCAGGGGGCTTGTTAAAGGGATATTTTTTAAGTGTTCTGCAGCTGAGTGCAAATCACTGCGAAATGGAGTGTGGTAGATTGTGTGTTAGTGTACCAGGCTGTGAATTTTTTTCTCCTTTATATATATATATGTATATATGTTTTGTTTTTGTTTTTTTTTTGCCTATGCGTATTTTCATCCGTGCAATGGAAAATGCTCCGACGTCAAAGGAAGTGTTCACAAATATTTGTTTTCCACCCTCAGCTACCGGCTCCCTTTCCTCCTCAGCAGTCTCACCATTACCTCTTGCCTTCTGTCCAAGTAAATGTGCCAGATAGATAGNCTTTCCTCCTCAGCAGTCTCACCATTACCTCTTGCCTTCTGTCCAAGTAAATGTGCCAGATAGATAGTCTCCCCCACCCGAAGCCACACACACACACACCTGTCATGCTGAAGGGACAGAATAGCGCATGCAAGTGTATTGGTGCATGTGTGGGTTAGTCTGAACCAAGAGCTGGTGAGAGAGAGACAGAANCGCATGCAAGTGTATTGGTGCATGTGTGGGTTAGTCTGAACCAAGAGCTGGTGAGAGAGAGACAGAAAGGAGAAGTGTAAAACAAGGATTTTCAGTCATTGTCACCTATGTAGTATTAATTTGCTTTAAGTTTAGCAATATTTCATTAGCAGAGATGTGGCATTTATTTATAGTAGTGTTGAAATATGACTTTTCTTTTGAAGATGTAACAGCAAATGTCCGTGGTTCACTTATGCCATATGTGCAGATGTGACTGTTTGCCAGCAAGGTGTGTGTATCTGTATATACCTGAAGAGAGGAAGAACCAGTGAAATGGAGAGAAGACGAATCTATCTTCTCTTCTGGAGAATTTAGGTCATGTTTCAGATCCCCAATGAACCACCACCACCTCCTCTTTGAGACCCCCCAGTTTTCTCCACCCCTCCCCCCCAGCTGTCAGACTCTAACCTCTCCCACCCGGGACCCCTCCTCTCTGTGTACTTTTCTCATACAGTAGGCAGGTCAAGTTTCCAGAGAGCAGTTATAGATTTATCAGAATGGCTCCCCTTCATTTTCCAGAATATTAACTTCATCTCATGGTCAATTCTGAGGATGCGTGCAGAAGGGGGACGAAACCAGCAAAAGCCAGAGGGAGTGAATTGGTTCCGCGCATTTCTCAACACAACTGGAGTTGATGAGTGATGGTGTATACTGAATATGCCAGGATGCTGGAAGCCTCCCACGTCCCACCGTGGATTCAGTTACAGGTTTCTTTTGTAACCATAGAACACATAGCTACTGTGGGAACACAAACACCACATTGTGATAGTTTTCTTAGGGTAGGGTGATGGTGGAGATGAGTGGTTTGCAAAAAGAGTCTTAAAGATCTGAGATATTATTGTCTTAAGCCTCCTACACTGTGATTTTGGACTGTGCAAGATGAAAGATAACAATTGTGAGAGAAATGTGAAGACATCCCTGAAGTTGTCTATCCAAAATGGTGGTCCTACATCTCACTAAGAGTCATGTCCATGGATGGCGGATTGTGCACTCTTGCAACCAAAGACAGCTTGCGAAAAAATTCTGACGGTGGCAGAAATTTAAACCAACTAATAGAAAATGGGATCATGAGTCACGAGGATGTTGCTGAGGTTCAGACATTGCAGTAACCATGACAACTCTCTGTGTCAGAGCATGAGAGAGAGAGAGAGAGAGAGAGAGAGAGAGCGATCTGCTTCCCTGCTTGTCGTAGCGCTACATTTCACCAGGCCTTTCATCTCACAATCTGAAGTGCTTCAAACTTGATCACGTACAGTCTGACACAGATACCGATCTCATGTGTGATGTATGATTAACTTATAAGATCGCTCTTATCACACAGTCTGTTAGAGCAGCTTTTTGTCATTTCACTCAGTGTCAAGTGATGTCATTTCAATATGAATGAAATGAAAGACATTTTAGTAATGAAAGTATTTTTAGTGTCACTGGTGTCTTCATTTTCTTTTGAACACTTTCTTCTTTTGGGAAATTACATGTTACTACTGTTGTGGTTTTTTCCTTCTTCACTCAGGTATCCGCCCCCCCATCCTGAACGGGCCAATGCACCCACGGCCACTGGTGGCCCTGCTGGACGGGCGCGACTGCACTGTGGAAATGCCCATTCTCAAAGATGTGGCCACAGTAGCCTTTTGTGATGCTCAGTCTACACAAGAAATTCATGAGAAGGTAGAGGAGACATGTTTGTTCATTAGGGCCAAACACTTCAATGTGAACTTTATTCATGTGTAGGAGAAAAAAAGGAAATTAGCATCTATAGTATACCCCAAAATAAACTACAGTCTTCATTCTTTGCATAGAGTCTCTATTTCCAGAGGAACTAGGATCTCAAGCATTGTCCCAAAACATTGGCACAATTCTGTCCAGCACTGCACCATCTGGCAGCAATAGTAACCAAACTCTGTCGACTAAATGTCTTTTACCCTCTTTGCAATGGTTTAATACATAATTGTTAAAGGACCATACTAGTGATTTTGCATGTTTAAGCCCAATAAATACTACCCACATACATGTTATGTTACTAACTACCATTTTCCAAAACATAAAACCGTATTTTAGTTTCCCTGTTACTGTTGCCAAATCCCATAATCTAATGGAGAGATGATGAGCCCATCTTAAAATTCAGTGTTTCACCTGCTAACACGTACGTCCAAATATTGAAGGGGTCATTTTTAATTTCTCAGTAAAGGCCATCTTTTCCTGGGACTTTGTTTTCTGGCAGAGATACGTTTTCTTCCATGCAGTTACTCATTGGACTGGGTAAATAAAGTTACTTGGACAAAAAAATTTAACAGATGTCCTGTTCGCTGTGATAGATTACTTACCTCAAGCACGTTTCAAATCTCCAAAAGTTAATTTTAATAACGTAGTGAAATAAACTGAAACTAATGGCCGTCTTGAAGGTAAGAAAAGTAATTCTAATATTTATAACACCAGTAGTATGTTTGGAAATGTAGTCAGTAATGTATCGTGTATGCAGGTTGTATATATTGAGCTCAAACATGCAAAACCACCAGTATGGTCCTCTAAAAGTTTAATGCATGGATGTTCAGAGTGTGTATCTAATGCAGAGGTGTCAAACTCAATGACAGAGGGGGCCAAAATTAAAAATTGGGTCCAAGTCAAGGGTCAAACAGGGTCAACCTTTATTGAAAACAGACTTAAATTGGCCTCGTTTTCAGCAGAGGTTATGACAAATTATTTATACACATATGAACTTAACTTTAACCACTTCCAAAGACATCTTATAGAATTCAGAACAAACCAGAGGTACGGAAAAAACAGATAAATGAGAGATGAAATTCAAAATAAATAATATCAGCATCATTCGTTTTATTTTTTTTTATGTCTTCCTCTATCAGCAGTGTTTCACTGACTCATTTCCAATGAAAATGTTTTATCACAGGTTCAAAAATAGCCAGAAAACTATCATTTTTCTCAAGGGAAATCTAAAATCACTCTTTGTTTTTCATTAACAACAGCAGCAAACAAAATGAGAATAAGATTTTAAATGTGATCATGCCTTCTTATGTTATATTCTTTAATTACGGCCACATCAGCTCTGCAAACNTTTAAATGTGATCATGCCTTCTTATGTTATATTCTTTAATTACGGCCACATCAGCTCTGCAAACAAGACAAACAGGTTTATCCCTAATGGCAGTAAACAGGTTCTCTAACTCCCACTTGTGCTGAAAGCCCATGTTTTCAGTGTGTACCTTTCATTTGGCCATTTCTTCCACGGGCTAGCTTAAAGTTCATTAAAAATGACTGAATGGGCACGAAGGGGAGGGAGGGGAGCTGGTGTTGTTTAACATGCTGGCTGTTGCAGTGCATTCTGGGATTTGTAGTATCTGTAATGTGTGCACTCTATACCGGGCGAGCCAGTTATTATAGAAATTAGATGTTATCTCGCGGGCCAGATGCGGGCCTTGAGTTTGACATATGTGGTCTAACATATGTGTCTAGGTGCTAAACGAGGCAGTGGCTGCCCTGTTGTACCACACCATTACTCTGTCCAGAGATGACCTGGAAAAGTTTAAAGGCCTTCGTGTAATTGTCAGGATTGGCTCTGGCTTCGACAACGTTGACATCAAAGCAGCCGCAGAGCTTGGTGAGTCAATACAGCTGTCAGCATAGAACCAGGACATACACATATTGCATGCATTTGTTCTTTGAAAAAAAAAAAGATCCAAAAATCAATCAACTATTAGATAAGATGTAGACTAACAAAGTCAATGTTTCACAATTTGGTATACATGTTGAATGTTGTGTGTACCAGGAAAATGTCTTGCCAGTGTCTGAGTTGGCATTGATCTTCTTTCTCTCTTTTCCACTCTTCCATGAAGGCATTGCTGTCTGCAACGTGCCAGCAGCCTCAGTGGAGGAAACAGCCGATACTTCGCTATGTCTGATCCTCAATTTGTATAGGCGGGTCACCTGGATGCACCAGGCCCTCAGGGAGGGTACCCGTGCCTCCAGTGTGGAGCAGATCAGGGAAGTGGCTGGTGGCGCAGCTCGTATCAGAGGAGAGACACTGGGCATTATCGGCCTCGGTAAGTGTACTGTATGGAAATGAGCAGTCCAGGTTATTAGGTAATGCGGGTTACAACTCAAACAGTATGCAGGAGAATTTCCACTCAAGATCCATTGTAGTTTACTCCAGCACTGCACTGGCTGTTAATAACTCGACTGTTTCCCTTGGCCTTCTAGGACGTGTTGGCCAAGCAGTGGCTCTCCGGGCCAAGGCTTTTGGTTTTGGCGTGATCTTCTATGACCCCTATTTGCCTGATGGCGTGGAGCGTTCACTAGGCCTGCAGCGCATGGCTACCCTGCAGGACCTGCTCATACACTCTGACTGTGTGTCCCTGCACTGCAGCCTCAACGAGCACAACCACCACCTCATTAATGACTTCACCATCAAACAGGTGAGGAGGATGCCATCTTTATGTGCAAAACACAAACCTTTCACGCATGTCCTGTTGCTATGTTTCCATCCCTCCAAGTGCACAAGTGTTCAGACATGTCAGCTAGTTGTCATAGCATTGAAGCAGATAAATTGGTTGTCATGACATCCATGACCCGTTAAGCTGCAAATGAGCATTTACAGGAGAACAAGGACATTGATGTCTCTGTATGTCTCTGTTCTTAATGATCATGATCCTGACAAGCCTCCTAGTTCCTGCTGCTGTAAAATCCCCACAGCATAAAGTTATCAAGAAGATGACGGGCAGTGCCTGATAACCTTCAGATATTTGCTGGCATTCAACTTGGAGTTTAATCATAGCTTCATCACACTATGGAATCTTGTTTCCCATGGCCAGAGAGTATTTTTTGACAAACTCCAAGCGAGAGATGAATTCTATCTTGGTGGAGTATTGCTAAGATGGTTCTCCTTCTGGAACCTTTTCTCTTACCAACATGGAGGACGTCTGCAGTTCTCTGTGGCTAGCAAGTTTTTGTTCTGTATATAGAAAGTCTCCCCAGTTTTGGCTGGGCAGGAATAATTTTTATGCTTACAAATGATGAAAGCCACTTTGCTCTTTAGGACCTTCAAATCTGCTGATATTGTTGGTACCATTGTCCAGATTTGCATTTTGACACAATCCTGTCTGAGAGGTCTGTGGACAATTCCTTTGATCTCATGGGTAGATTCTTTACGTATAGCCTGAGGTCCTGAATGAACTTGAGCAAGTTATTATCAACAAACTCTTTGTGTGTTGATCCGTTCATCCTTCCCTTGACCTAGACGTGACTCCCAGTTCCTGCTGTTGAAAATATCCCCATGGCATGATGGCACCACAGTGCTTCATCAGTCATTTGATCAGTGTCAACAGGATGCCCCTCAGCTCAAATTCTGGTGTTGTAATAAAGGATTTGATTACTTGAGGAAATCTAATATTTCTGTTTTTGATTTTAATACATTTGGGAAAAAATTCTAAAAGCTGTTTTTTTGTTGTTTTTTTTTCTGCTTTATCAAAGTGTTTAGTTTGAGAAAAAAAAATTAGTTTGATTCATTTTGGAAAATGACTGTAATTGTTACGTTCCGGGCTAGGGGTACCAGAACAGTAACATAGAAAGTGGCAACACCTGTTTCCCGTCCCTGCTCTCAAGGATGCCCAGCAGCTCACAGTCAAACAGTCTCAAAGTAACAAATGTTTTATTTGTCTTAACAAAGGACACCAAGGGCGTAAAGCCGATACACAACCAATAATCACTAGTTCAACTAGGAAAAACTACCAAAACAAAAGAAAACAAACAGGAAATAAATGTAACCAAACATAGCCTGTAGTAAAAGTGTACAAAACTGAAAGTGGCTTCTCACCTCTACTCAACAAAAAGAAGCAGGATACATGTTTTTAAAAAAACACAAAATACAGGATATGTACAAGATATGTACAGAGTGGGTCAATCTGAACCCACACACATATTCAGCCAAAACTGCCCCAGTCTACACTGAAATAACAAATTCTCACAGCAATCAAACAATCGATCGATCTAACACTGAACACAGAGCAAAGAACAAAACTGCATGGACCGTTGGGAGCAGGACCGAGTAGTGAGGCATCACCCATGGGAAGTGCGTCTTCAGGAGTGCGTCTTTATATACCCAGGAGCGGAGACGTGTAGACCAATGACAGCTCTCATTATCTTGGGTGGCCAATCAGCAGACGACACCTACACAGACGGACACGCGCACACTCACACCCGCATGCACACGCTTCACGAACGGACACGCGCACACATGCACACACACAGAGCCACACAGCACACAACATGCTCTGGAAAGGAAAGGTTTTGCACAACACAAAGCAAACAAACACAATAAGACCCAGGGTCGTAACAGTAATGTAATGTCAAAATTAGGGAAAAAATGCAGAAGGAGGAATAAAGAACATTAAAAAATACACAACAAACCAAAAAACAACTAATTTATGGTTTATGGTACGCATTGTACAGTGTCTCAGCCTTCTCTGCTTTGGTCTGCTAAACACAGTTTATGTTGCTTCCTGTGTTCTATAGATGCGTCAGGGTGCCTTCTTGGTGAACACATCAAGAGGAGGTCTTGTCGACGAAAAAGCATTGGCTCAGGCCCTGAAAGAAGGCCGGATACGAGGTGCCGCCCTTGACGTCCATGAAACGGAGCCTTTCAGGTAACCCTGAGTCAGGGCTGCACTGGTCCACATGCACTTGGAGATATTTGTGGTACACAACCTTTGTGCTCCTTCTGTAACAGCTTTCCCCCTCTATAACAGTTTTTCAACAGGCCCTCTTAAGGATGCCCCCAACTTGATCTGTACTCCTCACACATCTTGGTACAGTGAGCAGGCCTCAGTGGAGGCTCGTGAGGAGGCAGCCAGGGAGGTACGCCGTGCCATCACTGGTAAGACACACACCCATGGATGGAATTTTTCACTGTATATACAGGGATTTACAAAACTAAACTTCTTGATAAATGAGTATTTTTTACTTATGAGTGTTAATTTACAACACCAGCAACACAGCCGTGTTGGTGCTTTTCAGTTATCTGATAATAATGTACACCATCCATCCAGTCAGACTCAGGTCTTCTGTGACCATGATATAAATACCCAAATTTTATCCAAATCTATTCATAACTTTGAGATATCCTGCTAACAAACAAACAAAGGCCAGTGATCATATAAGCTCCCTGGTGGAGGTAATAACAAAGCAAATCTTTACAGAAGTCTGAAGGTGAATTAAAGGGGACAGATAATGTCGCGAGGAAGAAGTTGTTAATTTTGTAGGTGATCCAGATCATATTCTGGATCCAGGCCTCATAAGAATTTTTTTTAATTATTACTAGCCAGTAAAATCAAGGTTAATGGGCTGATTTCAGTGAAATTTAGCTGTCACTTTTTAACAAAAACATGATCTGACCAAAGACCAATTTTCAGCACAATGGACAATAAAGTATTGTATCTGCTTATTGGGGATTTTGTTGACCTTTGGAGAGGTATGTGCTCTCGGAATGCGTTCTTGTTTTGTATTTGCAAATATTATGAAAGAAAAGTAAATAAACCAGAAACTATTCAGGTAGCCCAGAAGAAGAGTGTAACCATTAGCATGAATGCTGTTTTGCTTTGGAAAACCTCTTTCTGTTTTCCCTCCTCTAGGGCGAATCCCAGACAGTTTGAAGAACTGTGTGAATAAGGAGTATCTGATGGCAGCCTCTCAGTGGCCCAGCATGGAGGCAGCCACTGTTCACCCAGAACTTAATGGAGCTGGTGGTTACAGGTGAGATGACAGGGCCAAGAAGAGAACAAAGAAGAGAGGTCAGACTAAAATATGATACCAATTATGGATGTAGGTGATGTATTTATAACTAAATAATTGCATTAATGAGAAAGGTAAGACTTAGATCACAGTTTGTTTTTGTATTTCAGATTTCCACCAGGTCTGATCAATGTTGCAGCAGGGGCTGGTGCAGGGGTTGAAAGCCTGGTTACAGGGACCCTGGCGCATGGCATTGCTCCTGTCTCTCACCCCCCCCATGCCCCATCCCCTGGGCAGCCCACCAAGTCTGAGGCCGACAGAGACATCCCCTCCGACCAATAGCATCCCCTGCCACCACCAGCACATTCCGTNACCCCCCAAAGCATCAGACACAGCCCTCACCTCCAGTACATTGGCACACCAGTTTGACCTGACATGGATCTACACAGTCCAATTTCTCAGATCATTTAACCAGCCCAGGAGTGACCTATCCACAGCTTCTCCCCCCCTCTCCATCCGCTCCCCCTTCCGTGACGGAAACTCCAGAACACGCAAATCCCTCCTACCCACCGGCCATCCCCTCTCCCCTTCATTCCTCTACAACGTCAGCAATAACTCTGTTCTCAAGGATTCAGTGATTGGATTTGGTTTATTTCCTAGTTGGCTGTTGTTCTTTTAATGGAAAAATCAATCTGTTATGGTTGTAGGTGTTAATGTTTGTTTGTAAAAATAGCATTTCTTATGCGAGGCTTTTCAGTCTGCTGCCTCCTGCTGTCCTGCTCTGACCAGTAGAGGCACAGAGGCAGAAAGGTTGAAACCCCCACCTCCCATGTACATTAATGGCTGATGTTACTGCTTTCTTCTTCTTTTCTTTGTTTTTTTTTTTTTTTTTTTTTCTTCTTCTCTTACCTCTGCCTTCTTGTGGTGGGGAAAAGTGTACTAACCTAAATCAGACAGAATTCGAAGCGTACATCTTGTCCAACCACAGCCCAGTTTTGCCCCTCGCTCTCCCTGGTACTGTTGTCAGTATGTTCGGCGTAAGGATCCATAATACGGTCTGTATGGCGCTCTCTCAGCCTGGCAGAGTGCATTTTATGGTCCTCAGCTCCTTCTACTCATCTTTTAGTGAACAATGTGATCCTCTGTCATCTCTGCTTTGCTGTGACGCTCTAGTTGCAGGATCATCTCTATATTTAAATGTGTATTGGCCCAAGATGGCTTGTTTTGTTTTATTAAGGCATCCTGAGAGTTTTAGAGCAGCATCAAATCAAGAGCACCTTGGCTTGAATTTCAATTCCATGCGAAACATTGTGTGTGAGGTGTCCTTTAGAGTTACATGCCTCTACACACAGTGTACACCAGGTGTCTCGCCACCAGAGGTCGCTGTCTCAATGCTTAGAGCTGAGAGAGCTGCTTGCATTAGGCAGATAGTAAATTACCTTTCAGTGACAAAGATGGACAATTAAAGGTAAGCTTTAGTAACGAAGAGCAGATAGTGCATGTGATCATGCACTATCTCATAGTGCATGATCACACACTGCCTACATTTCAAACACAGTCTGGGCGACCAGGGATCGACTACTGCCTTATTGTTTAAGATCTCACCGTCCCATCCTCCATCCTGACCCCCTCCACTATCATGGCCCACTCTACATACCTGCTCAGTGAACCAGTATGTATCCACCAATCCCTTTAAGTGTGAGGGGACAGGAGTGATTAAATTCCCTGTAGAACCAGTGGGACAGTGTTCTTGCATGCTGGCCTTGTTAATGACAGTGGTGCGTGTTTTTGTGTGTGTGTGTGAGTGTACAGTACTTGTGTGTGTGAGTTTGCGTGTGCGTTTCCTCGCCCTGTTATAACAAGCTGTTGTCTTTCCAAAGGAATAGTCCCTCGGAGTAACTCTTTAATGCCGTTGCCCTGGTGTCAAGGGAACACCTATCTAGTACCTCAGTAACAGATATTGAATGTACTGTGCATACCCTTTTCTTTTGTACAGATTTTCTATATACATTTTGCTATTCTTTACCACAATGATTGTGAAGTTGTAGCAATCGTGATACAATGAAAAAAAAAATTGGCTGATAAAATTAATTGACAAAATCTTTGCTACCAGTCACCGTTGGATACTCAGGCTTTAAAAAAAAAAAACAATGTGTATGGCTTTGCCTTGACCTTTTATTTCCTCATTATGAAAAATTGAGCACAAAGCTTTCAGATTATTAGAAATTTTGACTTCTGACTGTATTTGTGTGCATTGACCTGCTTCTTACTGGCTAATGAAAATGAGGAAAGACAAAAGGCAGTCGTGGTCTGCTAGATTACTAGAAATTAGATGTTAAAGCTCTTTAGTTTTTTAAACCCCCTTTCATTGTCATGCTGCTCTATCTTATAGTGCATGTGAGGTAATTTTTAGGGGAGATGCTATTGGCTTAAAGAATTTGTGTCATCTTGCTGTTTCCCTCTGCTCCTTGGCCTTTCCCCTCAGAGTGTTTCAACCCAAGTTGCCATTTTGTTGTGGTCAGTTTCCAGTGATGTACAGTTTTCCCACCAGAGTCTATGAGCGACATGGAGCATGTCTGTGTCCTGAGATATTAGGCTCCTCTGTCATGTGATGAGTATATATTTTTTAAAAATAACCCCATAGTTTGGATAATGAGCATAATAGTAATCTTAAATTTGCTGTTGTTGATGATATTTTTTTCAGTTCAGCAGTGCACTGTTATATAAACCATTCTGTTTTATTGTAGAATTTCATTTTTATGGATATGCTGTCTGTGTTCTACATGTTGTACTGAAACATTTCAGAGAGAACAAGAACTCCTGCTCCCTTTAATGATTCCCCCCCCCCCCCCCNCCCCCCACACACACACTCTCCTCTGGGCCTTATCTCTCCCTGTAAAAGTAGCTATTATAGAAAGTTGCCATGGAACCACTCACTGCCTTAATACAGTTGACCACAGCAGGTGAAGTCAGGAGACACACAGTCTAAAAAAAACGGGGCCAGAACCAAAGCCCCATCTGCAATGCACCTCACACCCCAATAGGCCTGAACCACTTGCACCTTGCATTTCCTCTTCTGAGATGAAACGCATTTCGCTGCGTTCAGACAGTTTAATTTTGTCTTGGCTAAGGTCCAGAAATGTGTAATGTGTATGCTAACATAAGATAAGCACAGTGCAGGGGCATATTACACTCACAAAAAAAGCCACAGCTGATATTTCACTCTTGGGTGCGAGAATTTCCTCCATCACCTTTACCACTACTGCCACTCGGGGGCTCTTAAAGCTTCTTTCATGGTGCGGACGGGAGCCCCAATGGGGTTGTGGGGGGCACAGCGGATACTGGTGTGGTCTGTCATAAAAGCAGAAATTTGGTCACTTTTTCTCTCTCTCAGGGTTCAAATGCACACATATCCTCCAGCAGCCGCCCCCTCTGTCCCTCGTACAGTTCCCTCCTCCTCAGATTGTAGAACCTCCTGCATTTTAGAACCGTTCTCTCCTTGTTCCCTTTGTACACAGGTCTGAGCTTTTCTGTTTGCTTTCTTTTGGCACTGACATCTAACCATCTAAAAGGAATGAGTGAATGAGTGTTTGAAAGTGACTACGTGTGATGATAAAATTGGGAAATGTATTTTTACAACATGTGAACGTGTTTTTCCACTCACTCTCATTGTGAATTGATTTTTCTTTCACCAGACTGCAAAAAAAGAAAAAAAGAAAAAAATGTCCTGTAACTAGGCTCTTAAGCTTTATTTTTTGTTTTGTTTACTTTTTTATTAGAAACAATCATGTTTGTGATGGTAACTTCCGATGGTAAACTCCACACCGTATTTTAATAAAATCTTAAAAATTGACCATTTATATTCTCGTTTTTTCCCTTATGAGAGCAAATCTAACAGGTCTGCTTCGTCACATTTTGCCATTCCGAATTATTGACAGAAATTGAAAGTTTATTTACCAAGGTTTCATTAAATTGACTTAAATATATAGCCAAGACAGTAATTTTGTGAATGGCAATTACAGCTGGAAATTGCTTATTTGTAATTCAAACAAAATTGCAAATCCCTATTTTCATCCTATCCTAATGAAAAGCAGTTTTAGCTCATTAATTATGTTAAAGGTGTCTTTAGTAATTAGCATTGTGCACACCTGAAACCCTTTACTCTGTTCAAATAAGCAGGTAAATCGTCTTTATTTGGGTTGAAAGTTACCAGCATTCCTAAAGGCCAATTCTTGATTAAAAAAATGGCCAAAATGAAACGGCTTTCTCATGAAACATGTCAGTCTATTGCTGTTTTGCGAAATAAAGGTTATTCCATGTATCAGATCGCCACAAAACTGAAGATTTCATACAAATGTGTTAGAGAAAATGGCAAATTGGATGTAATCAGAACAGGAAACGAAGCGGAAGGCCAAGATGCACATACAGTAAGTACATCAGTCTAGTTTTGAGAAACTACATCTAGTAGTAGTTACTACAGTGTCATCTGCAACTGTGAAAAGATAACTCCAGGATGCTGTTATGACATTGTTCATGTATTGACTAATTTTTAATTTATTTTTTTATCACATACTGTACATGAAAATTTCTGGGTGATACCAAGTTTTTGAATGCCAGTGTACATTTGCAGCCTGTCTTTCTGGATAAAGGGTTATAGTGGTCAGTGAGTTGGTGACAGTTCACGTCAGTTGCTAACATGTTTTCCCACTAATTACATTTTACAGCTTGAGGACAGGAGCTGTTTACAGAGTTTCACCATAAACAAAACTGTTTACTATAACTGTTTCTCTGTGGTTTTATATGAGACCACGGGCTTACGCAGTGCCAAGATGCGCTCAGCTTTATGAGTGGGCAGACGTGATGTGGGGGGGGGGGGGGGGNGGGGGGTCTGCATAGTCTTTAAACCCCCAGGGCAGAGCAGCAAGGGAGAACATGAGCCTCAAAATTGTTACCACATGCATATAACCATAAGTTTGCTCTTTAAATCGAGTGAAGTGACCAACAAGCTGAAGTCCAGTCACTTAAAGGAACCTTTAAGAGCCTACTAATAGCCATCTACTGGCTATTGGCTAACAAACATGTGCAGGGAATCCACATTGAAAGTGAATCCTATCCCATTATTTCAATGATGCTCTATCACAATTTTAATTTCCAAGACTTTCCACTCCTGACACCAACACATGGTAGCTAAGGATTGTGATCATGGACAAATGGATAGATAAATGAAGAGTGTAAGTGAGCCCTCTTTTTGGAAGAGGGCTCACTTACTTGCCTAGTTAATTCACTCTTATTAATGTTTGTGTCATTCATGGATACTGGGAATGAGTGTCCAAAAGTGTCCATGGCTAAATATTGCACATGCCAGTTTCTGTCTAAGTGACAGACAGGAAGATTACATAACTGTGTGTGTATGTAAGTGTGTGCAGTTGTAGGAGGCCCAATATGCAGACAGCACTTTACCAGACCCCATTCACACATTCTTCAAACACACTTCGGCTCATTGCTTCCCAAGTTCCACCTGGGATTGCGCAACATAGCAACAGAGTAAAAGCAGGATCATCCAACCTTGTCAGCTCCCATGCTGGGCAGGCCAGATCTTTAGGGGTTTCTTGGTAGTGGTGGGTAGGTTGTTTATTTAGTTCAGGGGGAGGAAGGTTGGGAAACCTTAAGGGATTTGATTAGGTCTAGGAAATGGTCAGACCTGTAAAATGGATTCTGAGTGTACTTCCCATAATGTTGAGTACCTTCACTTAGATCACATGGGTTTTGACCTATGCATTAAATCTGTCATCCTACTTTGGAAACATCTACTACAGGTACTACTACTGGTTTGACAAACCACAAAAGAGAAAAAAAAAACAGCTCAAAGTAGGTCAAAGGTCATGCGAGACAGTCTGACTGGGGCCCTGAGCTGAGGACATCAACCAGGTAGCTTTGAGCTTTGATGGGGAGAAAGAAGAGAGAAATAGAAAGTTAGCTGTGCATATGTCTGTGTGATGAATTAGTATCCAGACAGATGACCTGTCCTACTTGAAGGAATTGTACCTGCAACCCCAAAGGCCAGAGAATAAATACTTATCTTTGGCCCTCTTTGGAATGAAATATTCTTCCAACCTCAGGTTGCACCAGCTTTATTCTGCTTTTCAAAAATGTTTCAGTACATCTTGTATCAAAAATTAAAGGAACACACACTGGCAGGATGTTAATACTCTACCTGCATTTATTTGCTAGTATCTCATACTTTTCTTAACACCACACTAAATATTACCATCTGCTCATAATGCCAGTATTTTAATGTGTGTGTGTGTGTAGGGATGCCTAGATGGTTTGAGGCGGAGAAGTGGAGACACTGGAGTGAGTGTGGCACTGGCCCAACACGCTGTGCTTACCTCATTGTTTCCTTTTATTGCTTCACTCACTTGGATGGTTCAGCTCTGATGTAAGCACGTGATTGAAAGGAGGAAAACTTTCAGCTATCTTGGAGAATTGCGTCAGTCAGGCAACCAGCACCCACCAGCTTCTGCTCCTGTATCTGGTGTCCTAATGTTAGTTTTGTGTGTGTGTGTGTGTGTGTGCGTGCTGCAGAGTGCTGTTAAAGCACTCTATAGATGTGTCCATTGTAGTGACCTAGAGCAGAACAGGCCTGAGTAATCATCAGTTCCAGCACAAGTTTGTAAGTGTGCATCTGTGTGTGTGTGTGTGTGTGAGAGAGAGAGAGAGAGAGAGAATGTACACTGTATATTTGTGTATGATGTGGTTGTGTAGTTCGCATTTTGTTCAAATTTTGTGCGCATACACACACACACCAATATTTTTGTGAGTGTGTCTATGATGTTTCATTTTGGCCAGCATGAGTCAGTTTGCATGGTGAGCTCACTGTTATTAATCAGCGTGCAGCAGAAAGGGAGTCGAGGTTTTTCCCGCAACCTACTTTCAGCTTTATGCAGACAGGACAGACAGACAGACAGACAGACAGACAGACAGACAGATAGATAGATAGATATCGTATATATTCGACTATAAGCCAATCTCGACTATAAGCTGACCCCCAATTTTGACCTGCAAATTTAGATTTTTAAAGAAACCCGCATATAAGCCCAACCCCCTGATGTTGATCCATCAATTTATTTGTTTAGGAAATTACCTGTTTTTTTCTGAGAATTGTCATAGTATTCCTGTGATTTTCTGAAAATAATCCACGTACCGGGAAACATGATATTTATTTCAGCAGCTGATTACTGTAACTGACGGATTACGGCTTACTGGCCGCCGCAAAATGTGCCAAATAAGACGTTTAGTCAGGAAATACTTCATTCTAAGGTGCAATTTAAACTATTTTCCATGGGTAGTGGTAA
This sequence comes from Lucifuga dentata, assembly GCA_014773175.1. Classification (NCBI taxonomy): domain Eukaryota; kingdom Metazoa; phylum Chordata; class Actinopteri; order Ophidiiformes; family Bythitidae; genus Lucifuga; species Lucifuga dentata. The sequence goes on along the minus strand of VXCM01001035.1, from coordinate 108,971 downwards.
TGGGTAGTATTTCTACCCCTGGAAATTTCGTTCTCTGGGATCCAATTTGAATTACTTGTTTATAAGCCGACCCTCGATTTGCGTTGTGAAATTTGGTAAAAATAAAAATAAAAATAAAAACTCAGCTTATACTTGAGTATATACCATAGATAGATAGACAGATAGATAGATAGATAGATAGATAGATAGATAGATAGATAGATAGATAGAGGAGCAGAGGAGTTAAGAAAGAAAGAAACAGCTGGAGAGAGGATTTGATTAATTGTTTATGACTGCAAGACACAAAGCCCAAATTGTTATCGGATCTAAATCTCACTTCTTCTTTTCCTCTTCCCCCTTTTCCACCATCTGCTCCTCCTCATCTCTCTCTCCCCATTCCTGGAAGGTAAACAGAGGAACCCGACAGTGACGTGGCCTCATCAGTTAAAATGTCTTCTCTCTGTAGTCCTCTCATCGCTAATTGTCTTTTAGCATACATATATAAAGATTAAGGTGGCTGGTTTCAGGTGTGTATGTGCGTGTGTGTGTGTGTGTGTGTGAGAGAGAGAGACAAGCAGATTGTTCAGTAAGTTGCACTTTTTAATATTCATTTTAGCTAGAGGCCAATTGCTTTGTTGTGTCATTGCCATGAATAATAATCAGGAAAATTACCAATAGATCTTAGGAACATTCACACACACACACACACACACACACACAAGCATACGAGCACGCAAAAGACACACATTTAGTCTGAGCGTTGACACTGATAAGTGAGTGGCGGCCGGTAACAGAAACCTCCCTGGTTGTCCATGTGTGTACCAGCTGTGGGAACTGGTGACCACATCTCTCTCTCTCTCTCTCTCTCTCTCTCTCTCTCTNCCCCCCCTCTCTCCCTCCCCTACACACATGTGCACACTCTCCTTCTCTGACCTAAGGAAAAGGGGTATCTTGGCTGAGCTCACAGCTGGACCTCTCACAGGACGGGAAGAGCTGTTTGAAAGGAAAAAGGACAGCTTGCATTGATTCCCTGAAATGTCCAATCAGTAAATTAACTGCAGGAATAAAAGATATCTCCTGCTTCTGTCCAGACTCCACTCGTCAGCCCTATTTCTCATTACTGCAATTATTCAGCAACTCTATACCTCTGCAATCTGACAGAATGAGCTGAAGTGCCGCGGTAAGAAAACACACCACAAGTGCAACGCTGAGTGGCGTATGTTCAAAAAGGCCAATGTGGTGTTGATTACCTTGTCAGCAATGTGAAACAGGGTTGCTGGGTTTACACAGCTGATGAAAGAGTAGAGTGTGTGCATGTGTGCAAGTGTGTGAAGAAAGAGAAAAAAGAAGATAAAGAGTGGGAGACAGAAAGGGACAACATAGGAGAGGAGAGAGGCTGTTAACTGCCTTTCCGTACAAGGAGAGGTGGGGGGGGGGGG
>VXCM01001035.1:58067-107543 GCA_014773175.1 Lucifuga dentata | reverse complement strand
GAGAGAGAGAGAGAGAGAGAGCAAGAGAGGAGGGGGGGTAATATGAGTTGATATAATGAGAGAGAGGGGAGGAGGAGAGAAATTTGGAACCAGAGATAGAGAAGAGTAGGGATAGAAGGATAAAGGTTGATAAGGTTTCCTGAGGTTGTACTAGACGGCCTGTTATAGTAGAGAGAGAGAGAGAGAGAGAGAGAGAGAGAGAGAGAGAGAGAGAGAGATCTTGAATCACTGTCTTCCCTGAGGTCTCAGCAGTGTAAATCTGACCGATCCAGCACAGGTAGGACACACACACACAGAGTGCTCCATTCATTCTCAGGTGTGAATACACTTGGATACATGCATGCTTTTAAAACTCTGGTCAGCTTTTGAGTTTGTCTTAGGATGATATGATACTTTTGAATTCATTTATGGTAACATGAACAAATGACTTTTTTTTTTTTTTTTTTTTTTTAAAGAATCATGTCACATTCTTTTCCACTGAAAATCTCTCCTGATTTATCTAATTATCCAACTGTATCTGACTTGATTTTTGAATAATTTCCACATTGTAATAATTCACCTTCATCAGTGCTGTATGTGTATGTCCTTCCTGTTTTGTCTGATGGTTGCTATAAAAATGTAGCTTTAGTTAACTTTCTCTCCTCACTTTCCTCTCTGAACTGCTGCCTAAACTTGCATTCCCATCAGTCTAAAGTTTCTGACCTCCTGCTGTGAGGCCACTGGACCGAGTGTGTTTGTCTGTCTGTGTTCTGTGCATGTATGAAGCACAGGTGTGCACATCATGCATAAATGTGTTTATGAGGAGTGTGTAAAAACGCTAATTCAGCAGCATCTCTATTCTCAACACATATTCCTGAATCCACCAGTCCCCACTCTCTCCGCTCAATAACGCTCATTTAAAAAAAAAAAAATCTTAAAGAAAAACAGCAAATTACCTTCCCACTATCTCCTTGTTAAAATTGAACGTACCTCCTGCTGTGTACACAAATCTGTGCCTGTGCGTGTGTGTTTGAGCACCAGAGTGCTTGTGCATGCATGCCTGCGTGCCTGTATATATGAGGTTAGGTAAATGTGTATATTATCTCTGCATGAGTCTGCTATAATTGCAAAGTGAAGGTGCCTACAGGGCGGTAGCCTTTACATTTGGCACCAGTCCACATCCCTTCATTTTATTGTGTCTCTCTCCTGAAAGACAGATGCATGTGTGTGTGTCTGTGTGTCTGCATGTATTAATAAATACAGTATAGCTTGTTATAATTGTGTGCTCCTAGCTGTAGCAGACTTAAGCAAGTTAAAGCTCTGGATGTTGACTGATGGGGTTCAGTGTGTCGGTGTGGGAATGTAAGAAATGTCTCTTGACTGTGTCAGCACAGAGTCAGTGTTACAAGTTCAGGCAGAAGGTCTAAAGGTACAAATTCAGTGTTTCAGTGTAGCTTAAGATCGTCTCATTATTAGTCTTTTTTGCCACACAACAGCACTAACTGGCCCAGCACCAGCTCATGATGCAAATTACACACAGGGACACTCATGGCTCTTGTTGGCCGTTTGTAGTCAGGACTCCTTTTTGTGTGTGAATGTGTGTGTGTGAGAGAGAGAGAGAGAGAGAGAGAGAGAGACAGTAGCCCACTATAGGACTGACCTCTTTTTCCCATACTAAACGTTGCAGGCAGGAGAGCACAAACAGCACAGTAGTAGTGAAGATGTGAAAAGCCTCCACCTCCAGGTGGTGACTTCTGATGAACTTTTATGAACTCAGAATCAAAGAGGAGAATCAAACTGGTCAAACACTGCATAGCTGTCAGCCTGAAAATAATATTAATAATATCCCATAATTTAAAAAAAAGTTAGAATGAACAGTGTTTAGTGGCCGTTAATCATCTCAACCTGGAGCTGTACCTGCCTCCTGCAGTGCAGCCAGAGTGAGATGATCGGATGGCTGAGCAGTGAGATCAAAGCTGGTCTGTCTGTCTCCATACTCCAGGTATTTTTATGGCTGACTGTAAAACTCTGCACTGGTTAATATACATTTAACAGAGATGGGGAATTAATAAAATGGCCAATGACATGCTGTATAAAGCTGTGGTCAGAAAAATGGCAGTGTTGGAGTTTTGCTGCTATTTTGGCAGAGTAATACTATCTGACCTCTGTAAATAGACTTCAGGCCAGGGACAATGTGCTGCGAGATATGAGTGTTATGTGTGTTGGCTGTGTGTGTGCATGACTGTTTGCTCATACGTGTGTGTGTGCACGTGTGTGTGTTGCTGGTCAACTTGCCTAAATGAACTGTCTGCATTCTGCAACTGCCTGGCGTTTCAGTTACAGTGTAGTAAGTCATAGAAAGAGCAAGCTATGCTGCAGCAACAAAACCTCACTATCCTTTCCTGGAACACACACACCATGAAAAAGAAAGATGAGATAAAAAAAAAAACCAAACAAGATAATCAAGTCAAAATATCATATTGCTTGAAAAGAACAACATCATTTGCCAATAAAACAGTGAGATGGTGTCAGTTGCTATTACTGTACTTGAAGTATTTCAAGAATTTTTGTGTCATATCATTATCTTTATGCACGGTAATCTTCTGTGAAACTGTCAGGACGCCAGCGGGTTTATTTTGGATGTTTTCATGTAGAGTTTAAAAGACCATACCGGTGGTTTTGCAGGTTTGAGCCCGATAAATCTATCCGCATAGACGTTATATTACTGCCAACCATTTTCTGAGAAATACAACTGAAATGGTACATTTAAAAAAAAATGTCCATACCTTCTGGACAGTTATTTGTTTCAGTTCATTCCAGTATGCTATTAAAGTCAATTGTTGAGACTTAAAACATGATTGATATAGGTAATCAATTACAGTGAATAAAGTGTTTATTACATTTTTTTTTTTAATTGAAGTTACTTAACCACATGCATTATTATTTTATTTTATCAAAGTGACTTAATTTAACTCTGCTCCAACTCAGAGCTACAAGGAAGAAAATGCAGGTCTCCATCAGAGAATATAGTCCCAGCAGAAGACTGCTTCTACTAAGAAATTAAATCAACCATGCCTTCTACATGCAAACATGCATGTTAGCAGGTGAAACATTGAATTTTAAGGTGGGTGTGTCACCTGGATATTTGATTTTGAAAGGTTAGGGGATACTACATAAATAATACAAATACTAAAATATGGTTTTATAGTTTGGCAGTAACATGATGTGCATGACACAGGTAGTACTTACTGGCCTCAAACATGCAAAAAACACTGATATAGTCCTTCAAATCACACACACACACACACACACACACACACACACACACACACACACACGCACACAGTACAGTATTTAGAATGCATTTTCAGGTTGTTGTTCTGCTTATTTGAATTCTGTAAGACAGCTCAATTGCTGCAGCGGGATGAGAATAATGGATAAAAAGAAAGAGGAAAGGAGGGAAGAATGAGATGGAGGATTGAGAGGATGAGTGCAGAGCAGCAGAGAGGAAAAAAAACACAACTTATGAGCAGAGAAATAAAAACACAAGTAAACACACCTTCAGTGCTGTGAGCCTGACTCAGCAGCCGGTGGTCCGTGGATGGTCAGTCGGTGAGGTCAGTAGAGCAGAGTAGGCAGGATTTGCATCTATCCTTAGGGATGTCATTCATGGTGTTTTATTTTCGGGTGCCTTCTGTAGCCGACATCAACATGAGAGCTATGAATGTTAATCATGCAGTTTACCCACAGACTGGCTCTGGGCCATCACATTCAGCTCTGCCCAGAGTTTTTTATGGAACGCTCGAGGGTCACCAGGTTTAATAAGCTTTGGTCTTTGAACACTGATAAAATTGATCTATTGTGATATAATTTTTCTGTACTGTCTGGATTTCATTTCCTAAACTTTCATGTTAAAAGTTTCATTTGCTTGCCAAAAGACAAAGATTATGCTAATGCTGAGCTATTTCTGGGAGACCAATCTTCAATGGCTTTGTGACTGCAAGGTTTGTCACATTTCATGGGATTGGAGAAAATTCAAAAACAGGGGTAACATTTTACAGTCATTATTACTGTGTGAGTGAACATGAGCAATATATGCAAACTTGATACATCTTTTTCTACCTTGGACAAGAGATATTTCTACAACCATTTGTCTTTCCTCCATGTCTTTCAGATGATGTCATCAGAACACCTGACCTGTAGTTGGCTGCAGTGGTTACTCATTGTTCTCTTGAAGCTCTCGTTGACTTTTGCTGGGCCTTTGCAGCCAATCAATGGGACTGAATGCACAGCCAAGGGTCCTGCTTCCTACATCCTGGTCTTTACGGGTCACTGGAGCCCACAGACCTTTCCCAAGCAGTATCCGCTCTTCCGCCCCCCTGCCCAGTGGTCCAAACTCATAGGTGAGTAAGACTGCTTGGGTGATTAGTCATTCCAGAATGCGTAATTGCTTATATTAAATCTGACCTGTACACTTGGCAATTGATTGGATGTGAATGTTTTATGATCCCACTCACTCTTGGTGACTGAACAGTGGAGAGCAATCAGACAGCAAGCAGAACAAAACTCACAGATTCATAGGGGACAGGGGTGGTGACCACAATGAGGTGAAGGGACATGTCTGGATTGCAGGGACACTGGGCAGCTATAGCTTCAGACTTGGAGAAACACACTTTTCAACTCATCATGGGCACTTTTGCAAGTTCAGAACTAAATTCGGAGCTACTTTACCTCAAACTATCTGGACAAATAACTGTAATGGTTCCTTCAGTGAGTTTGCATCAAGATTCAAGTACTATGAAGATTATGGAAATTTAAAGCCGCATCATTTCCGCAACACAAAGTCAACTTCCTCATTCTGAGGGACAATGCTAAGGTTTAATGTCACCAACAAAAACAAATCCAGTCTCATACTGATATTACCCAGTGTTTGCTGGTCAGTTACCCAGAATAAGATCCCTTGTGTTGTACCACTTACTGCTACGTCTTTCAGAGCTGCTTCTATCATTATGATCGTCGGTCTGATAAACACAGCAAGAATCTTTTGTTTCTCTGTGGACAAAATCAAGCTAAATGTGAGTATTTTAAAATGGTAATTGAAGCTTGCGTCAATCAGTGATGTTGGTGTTGCGAGCTCCACCAAGCACTTCCTGAATCATCAGAGAATAGCTAACCTGGAGTTGGAACGAAACAGTGGTTCGTGGTTCCTTGGTGTGAAATGAAGAAAAAGTCCCTGAAAAGGTTTCTGGTTCTTGCACAAGTTTCTGGGATGTGAAAAGGGCTCAAGTTTCAGAGGATTAGAGCCTCATCATCAGCATATAGATACATCCACATCCAAAAATTGAGAGATGTAATAAGCAAAGCAGTGAAAAGCAGAGAGAAATAAGAATGACAGAATAAATACTACCAGATGGGGTTCTTTCAAGACCTGTCTCCTAACTTTTGTCCAGCCATAGTTTTAACATTTTTCAATTTCCTTCACTCTTACACTCTTTCCCACATTTCTGCTGGTTTACCACAGTGTTGGCGGTAAATACTGGAATGGAGGTTTGAGGACTGGTGAAGGTGGGTGATGATAGCTGGGGTGTGGTGGGGTCAGACCACTTACCTCAGAGCCAGGAAGAGGAAAAAAGGGATTCAGGCCCCTCTTCTTCCCATTTTTTCCAAGCCACGGAAGAGGGGATGGATGGCAGATGTTTGCACATGTGTGTACATGTGTGTGTTTAAAACTACTCTTGTGCATCACCGTCTGTGGCAGCTGTGGGTTTGTCTGGTTTCCAGCTCTCCCATTGGTGTGCTGTTGCCCTGCCAGAGGATGATGGCTGACTTACTCCATATAGAGACAGGAACCAGTAATGGCTTAAGATGTCCCAAGAACTTTGTCTTGAACTTTGGACTTTGTCACAAGATCCAGGGGCCTCAGTGGCTGATAGTCTACTGGTAGGGGACTAAAGGATACAAAAAAAAAAAAAAAAAAAAACACAGGAAAATTTAGTTTTTCACAGCACAATGAAAAGCATAACCTGTCAAGGGGTTTGGGGGCCTGTGAAGTTTTGTAATGGCTTTATTGTGGAGACAAGGGTCCAAAGGACCAAGGACACACTCAGAAGGAATAGAGTTTGTCACAACCAAACAAAACATATGAGGATTGTAGAAAAAGCAGAAAGTGGGCTTTAATTTCTTGGTGGGGCTTAAATGTGACAGGTTATTGAATTTCAGGGAATTCACAGTTGTGGGAAATTTGTTAGAATGGAAATGCAATTAAGTGCATAAGTAATGGTAGTTTGGGGAGAAACAAAATTGTGCGTGAAGTGTGCTGGGCACATGGTGTGCATGCTCAATGCAATATGTGTGTGTGTTAAAACATGTGTCAGGAGTGTTGAAGTATGAGCGCATACATGTGTGCCTGTGCATAGCTCTGAAAGTGAGGTAAGGAAGAACCATCAGAGCATTTGTCAGCGTGTTTCTGGCTAACCTTACTCTGCCCTGAAAACCACTGGCTCAGGTCAGTGGCTCTGTGGGTTTCAATATGGAGCTCCATGACTTGCGGTGCAAACAGTTTAACCTAATTCAGTCTCTTGATTCTCCACAGATTTCAGAGATAACCAGAACTAAATATGAGAATGTGATGCAAATGGCGCAGTTGGACCAAGACATAAGAAAATAAATCTCTATGGTTTTTTTTTTTTTTTTTTTTTNTTTTTTTTTTTTTTTTTTTTGTTCACTGCCTGGCTGCCGACACTCAGATCCTGACCTATTCTGTCAGCTCTAGCCTGTGTTATGTTTTCATCAGTGATAGATGAAAGGATGAAGAAAGGATGTACCTAACCATGCTATAATGCCAGAGACATACATGTGGACAATTCCTTCATAATGAGCTGTTTAAATACAGGAAGTTGGAGGCAGTCATAGAAATACATGCAGGCTCCATGGTGGAAATGATCTCACTGTCTGGCTGAGGTTCTGTGGTGCTTAAATGAAACTGATATGCATTCCAGTCAATAAGCATCTTACTCCGGTAACTGTCTGCTTCTCTTTCTTGTGTTTCTTCTCTCCCTTTAGTGGTCAGCCATAACAGCCATTTTCGGCTGTGGGAGGAGAGTGCTTCAGCCAGTGCAGGGGTGCAGAACTTTGCTGAACTCGGGGTAACGGTGGAGCTGATGAAGGAGGCCAAAGAGGCCAGAAGGAGACGCACAGTTGGCGCCATGTACCGAACGGCTGGCATCCCTAACGGCATCGGGCACAGCTCCACGGAGCTGTTTATGCAGCCCCGTAGCTCACTGGTAGGCATGAAACTTGAGCAGAAGGAATATACTTTCACAAATGCACACATATGGTCAGATACATTGAGTCATACAAACCATCTGTTTAATTACGTCTCTTTAGTCATCTGGTGACCTGGCCCTGTCCGGATGTCCCCATAATGTAGTCCATTTGCCCTGGCCAAACACTTCACCAGTTTTTTCCACGATCCAGTCAGACTATGTTTAGAACCTGAAGCCCTGCAGCCTCATCTATCCTGTGTGGTCTGCACTGTCTGCTGCCTGTGCCACTGAACTCCATGAGCTCAGAAAAGGGGCCCAGACTGAAGTTTAGGTCTATATGCTGAGGCTAGTGCTGGGGCATGGCTCAGGCTGGAGTTAAAGGACCATACTGATGACTTTGCACGTTTAATTTCAATAAATGCAACCCATGTACATGTTATGTTACTGCAAACTATTTTACAAAACACCAGAGCAGTAAACATTAGAACTGTTTTTCCTACCTTCCAAACAGTCATTGGCTTCAGTTTATTCCATAACGCTATAAAAAATCAATTTGTAGAGACATGAAATGTGCTTGAGATAGGTAATCCATCACAATGAACAACATGCCATCATTCATTTTTTTGTCAAAGCTACTTAACCGAATTTAACCGATCCAACATGGGACTACACAGAAGACATTATGTCTCTGCTAGGGTTTATAATCCCAGGAGAGGACTGCTTTCACCAAGAAATTAAAAGGACCATACCTTCTACAGTCACGTGTAAGTGTAAGCAGGTGAAACATTGAATTTTAAGGTGGGTGTATCACATGAACAGTTGATTCTAAAAGATTAGGGGATTTAGTAAAACAACAACAAAACAAAAGTTTGAATTTATATTGTGGAAAATGGTTTGTAGTAACGTAACATGTGGGTAGTATTTATTGGGTTTGCTCAAACTTGCAAAATCACCAGTATGATCCTTTAAGGCTGCAAAGACTCTGGAATTGCATGAATGTGGTGCTTGATAAGGTTAGTTTCTTCAAGCAGGAAAAATACGATTGAATATTTAAAGTTAAAAGAAGATCTTGAAGGTTGGAGTGAGGTATTGCACTATGGAAAAAAAAGTAATGTATGTGAAGTGAGAGGGAGAAGGATGGATGATGGAAGGAGGTGAAGAGAAATGGTGGGCAGTTGTGGAGGTTTTAGAAATGGGAGTGTGCCTGCTTGAATGTCTGGTGACCTACATTTATTTAGTGGTTGCCTGAACTAGAGAGCCCTTCAAATCATAAACAACTCTGTCGGAGGGCATATTTGGTATTGTAAGCACTCTTCATGGACCCAGAAATTTTGATAGAAATTGACACTTTTATTCACCAAGCTGGCATTAAATTGATTTAATATATAGGCATTAAAAATGTTGCATGGTTATAACTGTTGGAAATGACTGATTTACAACTGCAAAGCCCTATTTTAGCACCCATTACTCTATCTGCAAAACAACAAGTTGATATGTTTCTTTGGAAAGCTGTTTTGTTTTGGCCATTTTGAACCCAGAATTGAACTTTAGGAAAGCCAGTACTTCAACTCAAGTAATGATAATTTGCTTGCTTAATTGCTTAATTGAACAGTAATAATGGGTTTCATGTGTGCTAACACAATTACAAAGGTGTCTCTAATAACCAATTAGCATTTAAACATGATTAATTAAGGATGAGCNTAACACAATTACAAAGGTGTCTCTAATAACCAATTAGCATTTAAACATGATTAATTAAGGATGAGCTAAACGAGTTTATCATTAGGACACTAGAGTAATACTGCTGAATATAATCAGTCATTTGTAGCAGTAATAGTCAATGTGTTCGCTATATATTTACATCAATTTAGTGCCACCCTTGCGGAAAAAAATGACCAATTTCTGTCAACACTTCCATCAAGTATTCTATTGAAAATTTCTGGGTGATTCCAAACTTTTAAATGCTAGTGTAAATCCTTGCCTTGTCTCTTTCCCACAAACTGAAGCATGCATATGCAATGCCCAAAAAATCCCAAGCACATATGATTCCTATCTCCATATTCATGAGCTCCCTGTAAGGATAATTCAAAACAGATAAGACTGATCAAGTAAGTATCATCCAGGGTCTAACTGGCAGTCATTTTAAAGATGTGGTAATGGGACACCAGAGAAAATCAGACTGCTTTCCATAAATTTACTTTTGCTACCAAACAGGGTCACATGTGTTCTGGGATTGTTTGTTCTCTTTTAGGAAAAGGGAAGATTTGCAGTGACAGAGAAAGAGTGAGAAGGACCTTGGGGGCTTTGAGTAATTATCTGTGTCTCTAGAGCCTGCATGTTGTAAACCAACATAGACTGGTCTAGCCAGTAAAGAGAGATGTCCAAGCACACATCCTTGCTAAGTAGCCCAATGGATATACCAGGATGGTTTCTTGGGGGGGGAAATTGTTTTTGAAGAGCCTGAAAAAAATGACAGGAAGGAAGAGTATAAAGCAAAGATGAAATAAAAAGAAGGAAGGAAGGGATCAGTGGAAGATTGTGAAAAGGAGCAGAGCTGCTTCTGAGTGGGTCTCCTGTCTTTCTTGCTGTGCGTCACAGGCAAGAAACAGAACCCATGTGTCATGCTGACTCTACCTTCCTCCTGTCCCAAGTGTTCTGTTCCACCTCAGTGAACTGGTTTGATGTCTGTTCCAGCACTTCATCCAGCTCCTCTTCCTAGCCTATCCAACTCCAGCCCACTCTTTCCTCAGCATCTAAATCCTTCCAAGCCCACCCATCCTAACCTGAGCCGTGGCAGCTCAGCACAGATTGTTAAACATTAGAGCCTGCCAGAAGGGACACAGCACTTACTTTTCAAAACCACTGGTTTTTGGGTGTTTGCCACCTCAGTGTGTGCTGACCTCCAGGCCACTTCCTGTATGAGGTCACCAACTCTCAGGAAACATCGATCACATAGGAGACACATTCTAACCCTGCACAGGAAGCCGAGTGGGTAACACTCAGGGCATGTAATTCCCCTTACTCACGTTTATAAATTGCAACGTTAATGTTGGTCTTAGTTTATTTAATCAAATTTCCCATGTAAAATGGTGAAGTTAAAACTTATTTCTCTTTCTCTCTCTCTCTCTCTCTCTCTNCAAATTTCCCATGTAAAATGGTGAAGTTAAAACTTATTTCTCTTTCTCTCTCTCTCTCTCTCTCTCTCTCTGAACATCAGTTGTCCCTGATGGTGAAGATGATCCCGAGCCCTGACTGGTTTGTTGGTGTGAACAGTCTAAATCTTTGTCAGGGTAGTCAATGGAAACAGGAAGTGACCCTTGACCTCCAGCCTTATGATGCAGGGACAGACAGTGGATTCACTTTCTCCTCTCCTAACTTCCCCACCAGCCCCCAAGAAAACATCACAAAGGTAAGTCAGTCCTTACCACTCCTGTTTAGCTTTTTATACTAAAAAAAAGTCCTTAAATCACTGATTTACTTAACCATCTATGCATGAATTGACTCATTTATTTAGTCATTCAGGCAGTCATACCATCTTTTTACTTCTATGTAAAAAGTGACAAGACAGATAACCCTCATTTTATTCTTTAATTAGTTTTGAAATAGGTTTGGAAAGGAATATCATTCTTAGCTGTCCCCACTTAAGTGATTATAGGCAGACCACATGCCTGAAAAGAAGTGTATGTAAAAACAAAACAAAACAAAAAAAAAAGTTTCTCTTACGTAATAGACCGTCTCTTGCCCACTCACGCATGCTATGTGTTTTAAAGTAGGCTATTGTGTTTGAACTTCTGTTGAGATCCTGCTGGGTCTCCTGATGAATTATGGCTGGCAGACTGTCTGACTGTTCTTTATTTCTGTTTCTTCTTAGATCACCTCTCAGATGCCCAATCACCCAGCCAACTCCTTCTACTATCCACGCCTGAAGGAGCTTCCGCCAATCGCCAGCATAAAGATAACACGACAGAGTAGATCACCTGACCGACAGACCCCCATGTCCAATCATATTCTGCCTAATTCCATCAATCCATATCACTTCTCAGGTAAGACTACAGGAGTCAGGGCTGCCAAAAGTAATTTCTCAGAGAGCCAAAAATTGACCTTGATGATTAACCTGTGTGGGGTGTACAAATATGTTTTGGAAAATGGTTGGCAGTAATGTCATGTGTATGCAGATTGTATTTATTGAGCACAAACATGCAGAATCACTGGTATGGTCCTTTAACTTATTGCATTCAATAGACTCACAGAGAGGAATGGTTTAAAAAAAAAAAAAANGTTTAAAAAAAAAAAAAAGAATTTCAAATCAAAGACTATCATGGGTCAATTCTGGCCCTTAGGCCACAGGTTCACACCTTAAGAAGCCTTGTGCATGGACTGCTGATACTGGCATCTGCAGAGAGATGTCTTCATATACACAGTAAATTCTGCTGTGTTGAATTAACACTATAAGAATTGAATGGGACCAAATAAACTGAGTCTATTTGGTCCCATTCAATTCTTACAGTGTTAATTCAACACAGCAAAATTTACTGTGTACTTATTCTCATCTCAATCATTCATCTTTCCCCCTTTTTTCTTTATTCGTACTCAGCGACACCATTGGACTGTGAGGTATCTCTCTGGTCCTCCTGGGGTTTGTGTCTGGGCCCCTGTTCCAGAGGAGGTGTTCGTCACCGCACCCGCTACATCCTCTTGCGGCCGGCCAATGCTGGCACCCCCTGCCCTGAGCTGGAGGAACAGGCTGAATGCATACCGCACAGCTGTCTGAAACGCCCCTAACCCATCAGAGCAACACTTGGACTATTACTGCTGGACTGAGAAATGGTGCGGCATCTTAAGTGTGTCCTTGAAAATATAGGGAGATTTTGTTTTTGTCAGTCAAACTGTGGAAACAATATGCATTACCTGTTCAGCCCATTGGTATTAGAGACACTCATTTGGCTGGTTAACTTCCATGGCAGTACAGGGAAACGAGATTCCGCAACCTACAATATGTGCTGAGACTGGCACACATGCACATGCATGCATTATTGAACAATCTGCTTCTCTCTCTCTCTCTCTTTCACACACACACACACACACACACACACACCTAGTTCAGATATACTGTATGTGTATATGAGTGTGTGAAATCGATAGTTCAATAAGTTGAACATTTCCATAACCACTCTACCTAGAGGCCCTTTACTTTGTTGCATCATTGTCATGAATAATAATAATTAGGAAAAATGTCCTGGGAACACACACACACACACACACACACACGAACATAATTCTCCACACAAATGTCCTTGCACATACTTCATACTTTTGCAGGCACTGAGGCATTAGTTTACATAAGTAACCTATACATGCTTGGCACATGAAGCTCCTTCAAAATAACTTCACACCCAAATTATAAATATCACCTTTCACAAGAAATAACTGACGGCTGACTTGAAGCTTAGAGCTCGTCTAAAGAAGCTGGCCTATTTTACAAGAAGATGCAGTTTTTTTTTTATAGATAAAAAGTAATAGAATGTTTGTATTATTATCTCTTTTGATATTTTAAGATGTTGAGATTTTGTATATACTGTATAATGTAGCTTATCTTGAACAACTCCTGAATAAACGTGGAAGTGTGTTTTTTTAAAAAAGAAAAGATTTGTCTGTTACTTTGCTTCTGCCTTTCCAGGTGGAAAGTGTAAAGCCTAAATTTGAAACTCTTGTCAGACCAAAGAACATCATTGATCTTGGTCTGGAAATGCTCCAATCACACAAGATGAGGTCAGTTTATTTGTATATGCCAAAACTTAATTTTATCAGTACTGACACTTCTTTATTTGCATCCAGAGTATGCACAGCCTAAAGCAAAAATATTGTGATAAATATCACAGTATGAAAGGGATGCAGTATTTTAGTTCCACCAAAATAGCTTTCTTGTACCGCATATTAATAGATGAAAGTTGTATCTGTCCCAACCTATTTATCTATCTCATACTCTTTGATAACTCAGCACATTATGGTCTTCAATAAACATGTACAATAGGATATTAGGCACTTTCCTTTTGATATTTTAATGATAACTACACTGATGTAAATGTCAGCTTTTCGTTGGTTAAAATTATGAGTGACGGTGAGTACCTGACAGGAAAAAACTTGAACACTCCGCTTCGCTGCAATGAGTTCATGGCGGTGTGGCGCCTCCTAGTGGTAAACAAGACTTGCATTACTTACTGAATGCAAATGCTATAATAAGAATAAGAATAAGAATAAGAATAAAAATAATGAAGGAAAATACCAAGGAAAATAAGGAAAAGAATGAGGGGTTTATTAATGTGTAGACCCCGGTCAGGGTTTTCAAAAAGCTGCCAAATATCTACATTATTATTATTATTATTATTATTATTATTATTATTATTAATAAGCAGAAAGAACATAAGAAAAACACGATAATGTGATGAGGAACGCTGCCAGTAGGGGTCGCTATTTCCACAGGTTTGCTCCCAGTCTCCGCAGTGCCGTCTGCCTACGAGGAGTGCGTTTGATTGTTGCAGGGCTCAATG
This sequence comes from Lucifuga dentata, assembly GCA_014773175.1. Lineage (NCBI taxonomy): Eukaryota > Metazoa > Chordata > Actinopteri > Ophidiiformes > Bythitidae > Lucifuga > Lucifuga dentata. The sequence goes on along the minus strand of VXCM01001035.1, from coordinate 93,751 downwards.
GCGGACAGAGCGGGATAGTGGCGTTAGCACCGAGGACAATAACATTTCTACTGCGTGCATTCCTGGCGTGACTCGGTCCGCCGCTGGGTATCCCAGTGTGCACCGGTCGAACGGTGGTCTCTTGTGCATTAGGTCCAAAACCGCAGAACGTATTTTCACGGTGTTTGTCGCATTCTTGAGTTGCCATACCGAGCTAAGAAGTTACCCTGTTCATGGTGAAGGTAGCAGGCTAGCCAGCAACCATGGGAGACTCTCTAGAATTGATAGGGAAGCGTCTGCTTTTGCTTCTCGACGACGGCAGGTCCGCTAATGGATCCGAGCCGGAGCAGGCTGCCTGGACACGCGACTGGCTCCGGGGAACGGTGCGAGCGGTCAGCGTTATGGGCCTGCCAGCCCCCGAGGTTACCGGAGTGGGGACAACAACAAGCCCAGCTGCAGGGCTGACGGTCAGTGTTTACAAATGAATGCGGCCGTACTATCGAACTAAACACCCACCACTTTAAAATGTAATATGTCTGCTAATGTTTGACGGTGTTTTCATTTTATTCTGCTCGTGTTGTATAGCCAATATCGGTGCATTTGACGCCGGATACAGCGTTAGCCTAGAATTATATTAGTTTTTTAGAAGACGCAGGCATTCGGGCGAAGCAAAACTCGAGGTCGGGGATTTTCTGGCCTTGTTTTGTTAGCTTTTTATCTAATCCGTGCATATTCTGCTCCGGTGATATTCATCTTAACCCAGTAGCAGTCATTTGCATAGCACAGTTGCGTTACATGTCGTTAACAGTTACCGTTTTGCCGTTATTTTACTTGTGTAACGGTTGAATTGCAGGTAATCAGTAGTGAATAATAGCATTAGCTCGTCGTTAGCTAGTTCAGTCCATGGCCTCACAAGTTCAGATGAGGGTGAAGCAGGAATGCTTCTCACTTTATACGTTATCCACTTTGTTATGGTGTGTGAAGGATAATAGAAAAAAATGCCTTCAAATAAAATAGCAGAAGTAGTCTATTCTGTAATTATCTATTTTGTGCAGGACTGCCAAATTGTACTGCTAATTTAGTCAGGATTTGTAAAAATTTGGGTGGTGGTGCAGCCACACAGTTACACAGATGCCTTTAAATGCAGTCTGTCATCATTTCCCAGGTTTTAAATTTAATTCAATAATCTATCCGTGATTTTTTAAATAGTGTCATCTAATGTTTTAAGTGACCCAGTCAAAACAGGATGAGAAGCATTGGAAAATAAAGATAAATTTGTAATTACTTGGTCAGTATGGTTATTATATGTCTGTTAACATCTGTGAAATAAAATGAGCATGCCTTTTTGGAATACAATTTTTATTGTGAATGTTTAACATACTTTATTTTGGTACATATTTTGACTTTAGGAAACATGAAGATGAAAACAAAAATGTAAAAACCCATATATATAAAGGAGAAGAAGCACCACCTTTTTTTTTTTTTTTTTTTTTTTTTTTAAAGAAGGCAGCTTCTCTCCTCAGTTGTGCATTCAGTCATCAAGTCAAATCAAGTTTCTTTGTATTGCCCAATATCAGATATGATGATGTTTCAAAGGGCTTTACAGGCCCACACATCAGTGGTTCGGGAAACCAGCCCAAACTCTCTGACAAGACAAGGAAAAACGCCCGAAAAAGCATACAAGGAGAAAGTGTGGGAGAAGCCCTGTTAGAGGCAATACAGAGTGATTTCCTCTTCTTAATATTCACCACAGTGGATATTTGTTAGTGAATTCAGATCCACAAAAAAAAAAAAAAAANAAAAAAAAAAAAAAAAAAAGTGGTTTGCTTTAAAAATGGGAACAACCCAAATTCTGCAGTATAATAATTACATACTGGTGCTTTAACGTCTCTCTTTCAGTGAGAGAAAACAATATGAAAACAATATTTTCTGCTCTGTCACAGCTCCACTACAGCTAGACTCCTGCTAAGGTGTAAATTCTTTGATTTCCATAAATAAAGAAAATCAAGCAGCCCATATGACCCAATTTCTACCAGTCAGCAAATTCCTTTATTCAGATGTTGTATGATATAATATCAGATGCTGTCTGAGAATTTGGTTATAATATTATATGTGTTAAATGATGCATTTCAGTTACCTTTTTCTGTTAACTAGAACAATCAAACCGATTGCCTCTGCCTGCTTGATAATCATTTCCACTTTACTGGTCTTGTGTGCATTAATATTCATCTTGAAGATATTGTCATATCTCAGTATATATCAGTATTTGTCCATAGTTAAGTGGGACACATAATGAAGGGTTCACAGTTCAGTCCTCTGACAATGATTTTAACAAAGTTTGATGAAAAAAAAACAGACAGTAGAAGCTTGCTTAATGTAACATCTAGCTTCACCAAGCTTACTTCTTAAAATACATTTCAGTCCAAAATATAATTGCATAATTACATTAAAAAAATCTTTAATTACAATCAGGGTCTTATGTAGATAAAACGAAACCTAAGAGTAAAACATTAATTGTAGAGAATATCCTTATTCATTTAAGGAATATTTTTCTGATCAAATACAGCTTTGCCTCCATTCAGACAGAAGTCATGCTTGCATTAGCTGATTGACTATCAGATGTTTCATTCATGGGTCATTGATACATCAGCTGATCAGCCATCAGCTGACTAGAAACATCCAGTCATATTCATACAAGAGCACAAGGTGGCCTTTATATCGAGACTCTTCTCAGTCTTACTCCACTATCTCCCCATATAACCTCCGCTTGCTCCTGCAGCTTCTTCCATCACCCAACCTCCACCTTCTTATGAATTGAGTCTTTTGGAGATGTTCATAATGTTTTTGTTTTTTTTATACTTTATTTATAAATTTTCAATAAACTACAACAAAACAAAACATTTAACAAAAACATACACACATATCAAAAAAAAAAAAAAAAAAAAAANAAAAAAAAAAAAAAAAAAAGGAAGTTGCCAGCCAGACCTTTCATAGCAATACCTCCGCATCAAAAGCAGGCACTGAAACTCAAAATTTGATTATATACAATTCAACACAAAAAAAAATAGCTCTCTACTCCTTGAGGCCACTCAAAAAGGGACCCCAAATCTTGTTAAACTGTGCCATGGAGCCTGTCTTTATATAATGTATCCTTTCTAGATGTAAAAAAGAAACCATATCATTTAGCCATTGTTTAAAAACTGGTGCAAAGGGAGATTTCCGTTCCTTTAAAATGACTCTCTTTGCCACAGCCATAGCAAAGGACCATGCTTGCTGTTCAGTATGTGAAAACAATCTAGTATTTTGAGAACATCAACAAAACCAACTGTTCATCAAAAATAATGATCTTTTCATATATCTTAGACATGTAACTGAAAACATCCTCCCAGTATTTGACTAGTATAGGGCAGTGTAAGAAAAGATGTGCAAGAGTGCCTTCTGTATGTTTACATCTGTCACACAGTGGTGAAGTAGATGGGAATATTCTATGCAGTTTAGTTTTGGAGTAGGAGATGTTCATAATGTTAGTGGACATTGTTTTCTTACCTGTGTATTCTTTAGAGCGCGGACCTTTTTCCCAGTAGAAGTGGAAAGAGATGTGAAGGGAAAACATGTTCTCTGATGAACTGATTGTTGTCTTGTTTTGAGACTGGTTGATGTGCATCCAACCCAACATATAAAGTGCTCCACTCAGCGATCCATTTGGCAGTCCACTCCAATAGTCTTACCTGTGCAATATTTTTGTGGTTAATGTGGCAGCTCTGCTGTTTGCAGAGACAAATATTCATGTGCATTATTCCACTCATTATGTAGATTCATTACCACTACTGGAGGGCAAGTTAAACAGAGTCAAGAAAATTGAAGTTAATTAAAGAAAATTAAAATTAAAGCAGTAAGTTTGCACGTTTGAGCCCAGTAACCTACATGCATGTTATATTAGTGCCAACCATTTTTCAAAACATGCAATTGGAGTGGGAAATTTTTGATTTTTTTTTCCTACCTTCCAGGCTGCTATTGGTTTCAGTTCATTCCAATACCCCATAAAAACCAACTTATAGAGACTTGAAACGTGCTTGATAAAGGTAATCCATCACAGAGAACACAACGTTTATTAAATTTTTTGTAAAGTAACTTAATTTAACCTATCCATCACGGAGATATGCAGAAGAAAATGTATGTTTCCACCAGGGAATATAGTCCCAGGAGAAGATGCCTTTTTCAAAGAAATTAACATGACCATGCCCTTCTATAATCATGCGTGTTATCAGGTGAAACATTGAATTTTAAGGTTGATGTATCACCTGGACATTTGATTTTGCAAACTTTGGGAATTTGGCAAAATGACACACAAAATCTAAAATACAGTTTTCTGTTTTGGAAAATGGTTGTCAGTATAATGTGTACGTGGGTTGTATATATTGGGCTCAAACATCAAAATCACTGATATTGTCCCTTAAGGTGAGTCAATTCATTTTTTAAAAACTGTCTTCTCAGTGGTGTTGACACAAGTATTTAAATCAGAATTTCATTGAATAACAGCACATATATAGGATATGCATGTTTTTCATGTTGCATGTTTTTGTTTTGCCACTGAGGTCCATTTAAACCTGAATATGAGAAAAAATTAGATTAGTTTCACAAAGGTTAATACAACACAAATGAAAACAAATTGCTGCATATTTGCTAAATGGCTTGGTGTGAAAAGGTTTATGGACAAAAGTTTACAACTAAAGGACAAACTATTAATGCAGATTATTTAGGGCATTAAGAACTAAATCCAATTTAAGCTTGGGTCAGAATTAACTTCTATTTCAGTTTTTAATTGAAGTATGTTATACTTTGCATTGGTTCATGGCGACACAAACTCTGTTCTTCCTGCTTCAGGTATTTGTGGAGTTTGAGAATGCTGTGCAGCGCTGCTCTTGGGTGCAGGTGTATGGGGATGGGGTGAGAGCCATCTTGGTAGAAGACTCTATAGTTTGGGCCAACCGGAGTGATTCTGGTTCTGGGACTACTGGAGCTCCGGCATCAGTCTCTGCCTGGCCTGCTCTGGTGAGTGCTCCACTGAGGACCTTCTGCTTATGCATTACTACAAGTCAAGCCTTGGAACAGTGCAGGCCTACCTGTTGAAGTGCACTCAAATTTTTATTATTATTGGGTTTTTGTTTTTTGTTCACATGGCACAGATCAAAATGCAGCTCAGTGGTGCAGTGGTTAGCACTAGGTGCATTTCCATCCGCCTATTTTTATGCAAATTTTGAATATGCACATAAGAAAGCCTGAATGGAAACACCGGTAGTTCGCATTAACTCCAAAACTAGCATTAAAAATTTAAGCGCTTGGCAGAGGTAGATTAACTGATTATTCGCATAAGACGAAATGTGAATAAAGTGGATAGAAACAGTTTATTCGCATTTGATGAGGATGCGGCGTGCAATGCCTGGTGAGCATGCACACACACACACCTCAGAAGAGCAGGTGGTTGTCAACAAGCTCCTGCAGAACGATGGATCCGTTATTCGTTATATCAGAAAAACGTATTAGTTTTTCACAAATAACTTGACACACTGCGTAAATGATTGTTTTACCCACACTGAAAGTTTCACCCACCACATGGTACTCAGCATACATGGCAAGTTTATAGAGCGCCATGGCAACGCACTCTCAGGCATCTATTGGCTGCATTTAATAAGGCTCTGTATAACTGCTTACGGGCTGTAATAAGTACTCTTCCCACACCAAGGGTTTCATTGAAACTCTCCATTGCTGTGTGTTTTGCTGTGGACATTTGTTTATGTAGAATTAAATTGTCCTCCAAAATAATTTGCATAATGTAGTTGATGGAAGTGCACATCAATTTGCATTTCCTTTAATCAAATAATTAGAAATGGGCTTTAAATATGCGAATAAGTTGGATGGAAATGCAGTTACTGTTGCTTCACAGCAAGAAGGTCCTGGGTTTAATTCCTGGCTGGGGCAGGACCTTTCTCTGTGGAGTTTGCATGTTCTCCCTGTGCCTGCATGGGTTTCCTCCGGGTGCTCCAGTTTCCCTCCACCATCAAAAAACATGTACAGGCTTTATTCTCCTGTCAGTGCCCTTGACCAAAGCACTGGCAAAAAAAAAAAACAAAAACAAAAAACTGCTACTCGGGGATGGGTCAAATGCAGAGACTAAATTTTTATATCTACTTGTGTGCAAATGACAATAAAGAATACCTTTACCTTTGAAAATAACCCATGTGAAAATTCAACAGAAGAAGCAGTTGGTAGCTGATACTTTCAGATGTGTTTTTAACCATAGTCAGATCTGGAAATCACTAGTAATCAAATATCTGCTGACGTGGCTTTAATCTAAACACAGAAATTTAAATTTTTAGTTCATCAAGATTTGCTGTAAAAGCCACACATTTCCTCTGTCTGGTGTCTCCTTGCTGGCACTAGAGGAAAATGAGCTACATGCAAATCACCACTATAACCTCATCTCACACTCTAGTATGAGTTATTGGCTTGTGTGCACCTTTGCAGATGGTATTTGGGCTTTAGGCTTGGCTTAACATATTTCTTTTTACAATGCCATGCCAATACATGGTATTTTCTTTTTCCCCAGGTCTTCCGCGCTCTAGTGGATAGAGTGGGTTTAGGAGCTTTGGTTCCAGTGGAGTATTTTGGACACAAGACATTTGAGTTCCTGTCTGATAACAAGGCTGTCCAGAGGTTTGAGGTGTGTGAATCTGCTTTACAAAGTTAATGCTTTATGAATGTTTTTGATAATTGACTAATTAAAGTAAACATTTGCTGGTTTACTTTTTCAGATGGGATTTGATTGCTGTTTGCCCATTAGTTATGATTGTAAATTTAATACCTTCTGATTGTTCGTATAAGTTTTAGTTGCAGTCGCGATGTTCTTGCCTTTCCACATCTTAGTGTATTGTGTTGCTTTGCTTGTATTTTTACTGCTCTGCCAGTGCTGCTGCTTCAGGACAGTGTGGATTTTTTTGTTCTTGTGCAGGTTGAAAAAGACATGAGACACCCTTTGCTGTTGGCAGAACCTTCCCTGCAGCCTGCCATCTCCAGCTGGCACAGTGACTTTGAGCTGCAGGAGATTTTCAGGAAGGGTGAGCCTTAACAAAACAACAACCACCCTACCACTTTGTTAACAAAATGCATCTTTCCACATCACTTGGCCCTCAATGACACAGGAATTGAGACATTTGTAATGGACTCTCCTCTTTTTCGACATCACTCCTGTTCAATTTTTAATCTGCCAGAATTTAACTCTGCTTTTTTTCCTGGTTTGTCCTCAGGGTCTTACACTATTCAAGGCCGCAGGGTTCGTGTATACCAGCCAGAGCTTGAAGGGTGCTGGGCCTTAGGACTTGTCTCACATCATGACCCTAAAAAAAACATCATGGAAATCACTTTGGATCAGGTAAATCACACTTAGTTTTGGTATAAATTTTATTATGATTATGGTGTGGATTAATATCACTTATATGTCACCTTTTTTTTTTTTTTTTTNCCTTTTTTTTTTTTTTTTGATGTAGGGAGATGAAAATCAGATAGTAGATCCACGTGTGATAAATGTTATGCTGGCAGAGGATGAGGTAAGCTGGTCATATCGATGAATGTATGATTATGCGTAGTGAAAATAGTTGCTTTTTAAATTTATTAATAAAATTCCCTGTATTTTCTCTTTTTCGTCTCATAGCTTGGTAAAAATGGGCGACGTAAAAAGGAGAGTGAAATGGTGAAGGGTGATAGTGGGCGCAGGCGTAGGACCACTTCTGAAGGTGAGGATGATATGAACTTGAAACGTTTTAAAGGAGCAGGAGAAATGGGAGCTGATGGACTAAATTGTGGCGATTCCAACAAAGCATCAATGGAAGGGATGGTGATGTGGGGAGGAGACTCAACCAAAACTGGAAGCTCTTCAGATGGGACCTTTGATCAGGGCAAAGTATCGTCTCCCAGCACCAACCCATCACTCCAGATAGACCATTCAAATGCTTCTTCTCCTCGCTATGCTGGTCACATCAAAGAAAATGGTCGCTCACTTGCCACACAAGGGGCAGCGGACTCCAGCACAGCTGCTACTCATACCCCCACTCCTCCTCCCCTCAAACCAGCCCCCTCTCCCTTCTCCAGCACATCTTTTCCCTCACTGGGCCAGATGCCAAGCCTTGTCCCTGGAGCTCCGGCCCCCAAGTCTTCCCCAACGCGCCAGGCAGACAGAGAGGAGGCCTCCCCGTCAGCTTATCCTAAAACAGCTGCTCTTGTGTCCCCGGGGCCTGTCACAATTTCTTGGTCTTCACATGACAGTGGCCCTAGTGTGGCACTTTCTGCATCCGTGGGTTTCAGCCCGAAAGCTCCCAGCTGGGGAAACCAGACTGAGGTAAGACAATCAGTATTTTCTGTGATGTCAGTGCTGTAGTAGGATGCTTTTGCAAACTGCTTGATCCTGATGCGTAGCGGTTATATTTCATTATCATCGTTCACAGTGTCACTGTTGCATCTACTGTTCTCTTTCATAGAGTTCGAAAACTATGTTGGCTTTCCGTGCACCCCAGGCCATGCCTGCTGCTGCCCCAGTATTTGGAGATGTAAACTCTCAGACTAATGGAGCCCTTGCCACTGCCACAACCTCCCAGGACACGTCCAGGCCCTTTGGTTTTGGCTTTGGAGGAGCAAAGACAGAGACTCAATCCCAACAAGACCAAAATCTGTTTTTTCAGTGTATGACCCAGAACCCTGGCAATAGCCCAAGTCTGGGTGCTGGTCAGGCCCAATCTAAGGATGCCAACTACTTCACTGCAGTATCCGAGAGCCGAAGTAAAGAGCCTCCAACTCTGTTCAAGTCTGTAACCTCCACTGAAGGCCTGAAAAAGCCTGCGGGCGTCTCAGCTGGGCTTTTTGGATCAGCTTCTGCCACTCTAACACCACATAAAGAGCAGCCCAAAGTGCCTGAGACCCATCTAACAGGAAATGGTGTGCTCAACAAACCTACATCAGCTTTCCAGGGCATGGGTGGTTCTGGAGTGTTGAGATGTTCTGGTCTGAGTATGGGTGGTCTGGCCACAGCCTCGGGAGCCCAAGCTGCAGGTAAGAAGACTGGCAATAATGGAACTTCTGCAGGGGGCTTAGGGCTGCAAACTGGCTTTAACTTTTCAGATAGCCACCAGAACCTTTTCCTTCAGGCATCCACAGAGCCTTCTAATCCATTTCTGACATACGGGGATAAAACAACCCACACTTCCTTCGCTGGCCTCTCTGGAGCTGAGCCACAATCCCTTAGTGCTGCCTCAGACAGTAAGCCAAATCTGTTCACTATGGCAGAGCCACCAAAGGGGATTTTGCCTTCACCTTTCACAGCACTCTCAACGGCTGCTTCTTCCAGCTCTTCCTCCTCTCCAACACCCGTCTTGTCTCAGATGTCACAGAGTGAAGGGACTGTGGCTAAGGAGGAGCAAGAGGATGTGGCGAAGCCTACCTCCACTTCAGGCTGCTCCGTGTTTGAAAGCACTGACCCTGGGGGGATGGAGGAGGTGCCTGTTTCCTTTGACCAGAGCCAGGCCCAGAAGTTTACCCTGGAGGAAAGAGGCCATTCGTCCAAACGTGACTCAGACTCCAGTAGCAACAGCGATTTGTCAGACCTGAGTGACAATGAGGAGGGCCTAGAGAAAGGTCAAACCCCAGGCGGACCTCCACAATCTTCCAAGGATGTGGCTATGCTGCAGAAAGCTAAAGTCTCTGGGGCTGCCAAAGGCCGTCCACGCAACAAACCTTTCAAAGGTAAGCCTTAAATACAGTGTGACTCATAAATCTTTTATATTGACATATACAGGCCAGGCAAAAAAAAAGTAATTTCTAGACGTGTGTTCTGTAGTGGGGCAGTCTGTGCTAAAGGACCAGACTAAGGTGCGTCGTCTGAAGCAGTCAGGAGAGTCCTTCCTCCAGGACGGCTCCTGCATCAACGTGGCACCTCATTTGCACAAGTGCCGCGAGTGCCGTCTAGAGCGTTACCGTAAATACCGAAATAATGATGACGACAGCGAAGATGATGACGACCCGAACGTGGCCTGTCGGTTCTTCCACTTCCGCAGGTGTGCAGTTCTTATTCTGTGTGCTTTGTTGTTCATGTGCGCAACTGTGTCTCTCAAAGAGGAAAATTCATATACTGTCACTGAATTTTCATAATTATATGAGCTTCAGTAAAAAAAAAACAACAACAATAATAGTAATCAAAGTTTTCTAAACAGTAATTTGTTGTTGACCTGATCTTTTTGATTGTCTTTGTCCAGGCTGGCATTCACCCGTAAAGGTGTTTTGCGGGTGGAGGGCTTCCTGAGCCCCCAGCAGAGTGATGCAATGGCCATGGGTCTGTGGCTACCTGCTCCGGCTGTCCAAGAGGGTCTTGATCTTGATACGTCCAAGTACATCCTGGCCAATGTTGGAGATCAATTCTGTCAGTTGGTCATGTCTGAGAAGGAGGCTATGATGATGGTAGAACCTCATCGTGAGTAAAGAGCTTTTTTTTTTTTTTTTNCTTTTTTTTTTTTTTTTCATATTTACTAAGCTCTGATCACCCATATTACCCCAAACAGGGAAACAACACCCACAACAAAAAAGTTAGGAAAAGTCATCAGCAAGCCTTTTTGGTCAGGCCCCTGTAAATCCTGGAGTCCAAACAAAAAAAGAATCAGGATTGTAGAACCAACCCACCCACATATAAGAAATAAACATTAAGTTTCTAACATTCGTTTTAGATCTAATCTTAGGTTTTTCATATCAGTGTTTTGTTTGTGCTTTTGTCTTAAAATTTCTCTCAAAACTTAATGTGGTCAATGGGGTGACATTTATCAGCAGTTTCAGCATAATGCTCTCTTTTGCCACATCCTGCAGAGAAAGTGGCGTGGAAACGTGCCGTGCGAGGTGTCAGGGAAATGTGTGATGTGTGTGAGACCACCCTGTTCAACATCCACTGGGTGTGTCGTAAATGTGGCTTTGGAGTGTGTCTTGACTGCTACCGGCTCCGCAGGAACAGGCCAAGGGAGGGTGAGTCATTACTGTGACTTCTGTGGAAGTATAGGTGACAGGTTTACCACAGTATTATTTTGTTAATGTAGCTGTTATTTTTTAAAATTGTATTTTGTTGATAGAATCTTAAGCTGACAAAATCAGTATTGAGTCAATACGTTCTTTCTTTTAGATGTAGATGAAGGTCCAGAAGATGAGGTCTTCTCTTGGTTGAAGTGTGCCAAAGGTCAGCCTCATGAGCCACAGAACCTTATGCCGACACAGATTATACCTGGGACAGGTAATGTGCACATTTTTGACATGTACACAATTGAATTATATAGATCTAATGTTGCCCTTTTTATGAGGAGTGTTAATTTTGATCGTGCACTAGTGCAGTCAGAGAAGTAATGACTGGATGTATTACTTCTCTCCTTTAGCTCTTTACAACATAGGGGACATGGTGCATTCAGCAAGAGGCAAGTGGGGTATTAAGGCCAATTGTCCCTGTGCTAGTCGACACACCAAGCCTCTAGTACGCCCTAGTGCCCCCAATGGCATTTCACAGGTATTGATATGCGATACTTTTTTCTCAGATCTGCATTTTTCATTATGAAATGTGTTTGATTCGAGCACTGTAATGTCTGTCTGTATTTGTCTCAGCAGTCCACAGCAGGCAGTGGTACAGGCCTTGCAGCTTCTGGTAGCTTCGCAACTCCCAAACCAGAGGGAGAAACATCAACAGTCAAAACAGAACCAGTGCAAACAGCAATGTCAACAGAAAATCGGACTGGGGAAAATGTGGGTAGTACCAATAACTCCACCAGTGGTACGTCATCTCCCTGTAATATCGCTCAGTCCTCTGCAAAGGAATCGCGCTCCTCAGGAGAGGGCAACAGTTCTGCTCTGCACTGGCTGGCAGACTTGGCCACACAGAAGGCCAAGGATGACACCAAGGGTGAGTAGGAATTAAGAAACACAGAATCTCTGTTACCTCATTCTGCAATAAAAGTCAAAGAAGTTACCATCATCGTCTGTTTGCCACGTCATTTCAGAATCTGGTTTGCTTCGCTCTATGATGAGTCGAGACAGTCGACCACCATTCAGTTTGGACTCACTGGGTGCCCTGTCAAAGCCGTCTGCTTCCAGTCCTAAGCTATTTAATAGCCTGTTACTGGGCTCCACCTTGGCCCAATCCAAACCAGAGGGTTCTAGTCTCCGGGACCTGCTCAACTCTGGCCCGGGCAAGCTCCCCCAGGGCCCTGGAGAGAGTGGAGTACCATTCCCTTCTGTATTTACCTCAGCAGGTGTAAGTATGCTTAAAGCTTTTTTCATTCTATACAACTTAATAAATACATGTCTGTAATAAATCTAGGCTGTAGTGTGAGACTGTCAGTGTCCATTTAACCCAAAATAAATTAAATGTAAAACCAAGTTGGGGAAATGGATCAGTTGTTTAAAAAAAAAAAAAAAAATTGCAGTTCAAATTTGCTGCTGATCGTGTTTGAGCATCCCATTGTCATTTCAGTTCCCACAGCTTTAGTTGAGATCCAACAGAGTTGAATTTAGAGTTGAAGAAGTTTTTCCAGTTGGATTGTTAATCCTGATTTAATAATTTCTTCATCTGAAGTTGGAGAAAATTGTGCCTGTCCAACGCTAAAAATCCCCTTTCGTCTATCAGAGTGACAAGCTGAAGGGCAGCCTCCCAAATTTCCTGGATCACATCATCGCCTCAGTTGTTGAAACCAAGAAGGCTGAGGGCCGTCGGACTGCGGTGCCTGAGGGTAGTGAAGTTGGCGTGTTGGGGACCCGCCGAGATGGAATAATGGGCCTAAGTGTTCTGGAACCACATACCTCTCACTCCTGGCTTTGTGATGGACGACTTCTTTGCTTACAGGATCCCGGCAACACCAACAACTGGAAAATCTTTAGAGAGTGCTGGAAGCAGGGACAAGTAAGAAACAGATTGCATAACTCCTGAGACATTCTGGCAGAAACATGATAATAAATCAAAGACACGGCAGTTAGGGAAAGGTGGCTGTTGGAATAGTAATTTTACTGATTTGACTTTATTGTTCTGTCATCACAAAACATTTCTCCATTGTGTCCAGCCTGTCTTGGTGTCAGGAATACATAAACGACTGAAACCTGATTTGTGGAGGCCCGAGGCCTTCAGTCAAGAGTTTGGAGACCAGGATGTAGACTTGGTCAACTGCAGAAACTGCGCTATCATATCCGATGTGAAGGTGCGAGATTTCTGGGATGGCTTCCAGATCATCTCAAGTGAGTACCTATTTTTAAGACACTTAATTGTTCTTTGGTTTGTTCTCACAATCTCTGCACTGATTTTTGCACTTGTTCCCCTCTGGTATACTGTTAAATAGTAGCTGATGTGTTTATTTGCGAATCTAGAACGATTGCAAGATAGTGATGGTCAGCCCATGGTGTTGAAGCTGAAGGACTGGCCTCCAGGAGAAGACTTCAGGGACATGATGCCCACACGGTGAGGAAGAATGAGAAACATTCTCATGTTGTTCTCATTCTCTTGCTGCTGGCACATTTACGCATGAACCCAGTAAATGCCAAACCATACAAATCATAAATATGAGGCATAACCCCATCCCTTGCCAGTATTTTGTCTGTTTTGCTGTGAAGATCTCAAAAATCCTCAAATGACTGCAAAAACAATTATTTTGCTAGTTTAATGTGAAAATTATTTGTGAATCTATTCCACGATTGGGAGATGTTTGAGTACACAAACATATTTGTGAACCAATTATATACAAATATGATTTTTACTGATGTATCTTAGGTTTTGTGAAAACAAAATTCATCTCACCTGAATTAACTAACTAGTCATTATATGATTTCGTATGAATGTCTCAGGTTTGATGATCTGATGGAAAACCTCCCCTTGCCTGAATACACAAAAAGAGATGGTCGTCTCAACCTTGCCGCTCGTCTGCCCAACTTCTTTGTGCGCCCTGACCTGGGACCCAAGATGTACAATGCCTATGGTGAGAAAGAATGGAAAAAAACCGATGCCAACCTTTTTCCCTCTCACTCACTCATCATAGTTGGATGTCTCATCTCTTGTTCCTTCTCTCTCACGCTTTCTTTTATTCCTCCTTTGTTTCCTGTATTTTTATCTTTGGCACTTGCTTTTTCCTTCCTTCAGGTTTGATCTCAACTGAGGACAGGAAGGTGGGCACCACAAACCTCCATCTGGATGTATCTGATGCTGTTAATGTCATGGTCTATGTAGGCATCCCTCAGGCCGAGGGAGACCATGAGCAGGGTGAGTGGTCTCTCTCTCTCTCTCTCTCTCTCTCTCTCTCTCTCTCTCACACACGTGTGCACACACTCTTAATTCATTTATTGCAAAGCACTTGCAGCACTCCAGCATTAGCTCCACTTGAGCCAGATGTCCTCCCAGCACACACAATAATTGTATACAAATTGTTGTTTTATTATGAATAACACATATACAGGACATTTCAAAATATATTTAGGATATAAAAGTTCATTCTAAGGAATAAATAGGGTCCTTCTAACGGGTCGCTCTGAGCAGTCCAAGAATATTCTCACAGTTTGTCCCACACATTCAGCATTTACTGTTTGAGCTGCTCCATTCATCAACAGCCCTGAAAAGACCCTTCAGTGGGTCTCATTCATTGACACTGTGGCTAAATTTTTCATTTACAGAGGCAGATATCTGTGGACGCAAAGGTCTGTAGACTTTCAATTGTATCACTTCAGTAGCATGCCCTTCTTGACTAACTCCCTTTCTTGACTCTTCCACCCCATCCCTCTGTTGTTATCTGTGCAGTAGAGGCCAGAGCACTGTGGCTTATCTCTGTAAATCTCTGCTGTAGCATGTTTTGAATCGGAATCTACATTTTTATATAAATGCAACCTGTATTAACCCCCGTTAAATGAAAATGTTAAAATCTCTGTCGTTCTCCTTTGTCAGCTTTCTTCTCCTATGTAGCTTTCTTGTTTGGGTTGAAATGTGTATTGTTTGCAATTAAGTCAATGCAGAAACTTGAATTCCATGAATTGGCATGGAGTTCAAATATGTTCCTTGTTTGACGTCACTGCATCTTTACTCCAGCACTGTCCTTGCTTCTGTTGATGTTAGGTGTATTTGGTTGGTGCTCTGGTCCTTACACTGTAGGAGATAAGCTTTGAATGAAGGGCATGTAGTACTGGAATTCCTGTTCCCTGTCACTTATCACAGCAACACACTGACATGCACCCAGCAGTATCCAAAAGTATGGCCAAGTCCATACTGTCTCCATTCAGCGGTCCCTCTAATCCGGAGGATACGGGGGATTTTACACACACATGTACATACACATCAAACCTAACACACAGTCAGCAATTTAGCCTTGCTTGTTTGGTCATGGTGTTGTATGAATCATTTGTGTGAGTAACCAGATAATGAAGACTTTATGTCAACACAAACACACATGGACTGGAAGGCCTGGTGCTTGCTTGGCACAGACCTGCAGCTGAGGCAGACATGGTTGCCTCCAAAACTTACTGTCCACATGTCCGGGCATTCATGTTATTGAAGGTCTTCATGCTTTTGAAGGTTCATTCTGCACCCTTAAATGTTGCTGCCATAGCTGGCCATTTCTGACTGCAGTTATGTCACATTTTCTGCACACCCGCCATTGCATCTGTGTCCATCTCCAACATGAACCAGGCCTTAATGTCAGGTACCTCAGTGATCACCTTGCTAAATACCTGCGCATGGTTACTGATGAGAAATACTGGGACTAAACAGATTTGAGCTGGTGGAAGCCATAGGTCCAGCCTGACTCACTGAAGCAAACATGTCATAGCTGGATGTGTTTCTGTTAATCTTTCTGAATCCCTGATAAATCATTACTGCAATGAGAGGGGGCTTATTTTCAGGCAGTAGTGCTGGCTTCCTCTGTGGCAATCTTAGGCTGTGGATGTGAACATTTTGTCTTTAACTTGTCCTTTTTTCTTTCCCAGTGGTTCTCCATTGGTGTAGACACAGGATCCATATTTGAGTCAAATAAGGGAAATCTCAGTGAATTCAGTGACTTTCAGTGACTTAATCATACTGGGTTGTGCCCAATCCTGCATATGGACTGAAGCATATAGACTGCTTCAGGATTTGCTCAGTGTGGTTTGCTAGCTAACTTAATAGCAACCTCTGGTTAGTAAGGACTGTCCAACTCTGCAGTTGGAAATATTTTGAAAAAAACAAAAAAAACAAAACTAAACTAAACATAACATTACAACTTCAGTACACTGGAAGAAAACGTGTTGCTTTTACACTTAAAATGGACCCAGAACCCTTTGGGTTATGACTTACCAGTTGAGAACCACAACTCTATATCATTCTTATCAAACAGTATGGTGGAAGTACATTAAGTGGATTGTTCTAGGATTATGCTATGTAGGAGGAGAAATATGAATTTGATGTGGCAGGCCAAAATGTTGCCATCCCAGGACTGAGTTTTGATTAAAAAAAAATTAGTAGTCGAAATAGACTTAAGCAAAGACTCCAGTCCTCTAATGTCAACAATCACAACTCAAGCAACTCATTTAGTTGGGTCACATTAGGAAGAAATACCACTGTAGAATTCTGGTGATGTCCTTCATGTGTGTATGTTTGTGTGTATGCACTTGTTTATGTTTGGTCCTCCAGAGGTCACGATCACCATTGAGGAGGGCGATGTGGATGAAATGACAAAGAGGAGGGTGTACGAGGCAAAGGAGAAACCTGGAGCACTTTGGCACATCTATGCTGCCAAGGACGCAGAGAAGATCAGAGAACTCCTCCGCAAGGTCTGGTTTCTGTCTTGAATGGCATTTGATCACTTGAGCTGTAATACTATACTATATAACAGCAATAGTTTCATTGGCTGACATTGGAATACATTTTAACCAATATAAAATACTTAACCTGTAGAACACTGCCATCATTTATGCAAACTGAGTTTATGTAGGTTTATCCTCCAATACATCTGTGTATATTTTACTGAGACATTATGACCTGGTTGGCTTAAAACAGAAATAATTTTATAGCTCAGTTAATGAAATCCATTATGCCTTGTCTGTCAGGTGGGAGAGGAGCAGGGTCAAGAGAACCCTCCAGATCACGACCCCATTCATGACCAGAGCTGGTACCTGGACCAGGTGCTCCGCCACAGGCTATATGAAGAATATGGCGTCCAGGGTTGGGCCATTGTACAGTTCTTAGGAGACGCTGTGTTTATCCCTGCTGGGGCTCCACACCAGGTCAGACATGTCATTATTTTGAAAACACACAAACCTTAAACTAATCCTTTGCAGAAATGCCTAAAGAGTAAATGTCTGTCTATTGTTCCATGTATGTAATATCACGTTTGCTCTCTGTCCTCCCCACAGGTCCACAACCTGTACAGCTGTATCAAAGTGGCAGAAGACTTTGTCTCTCCAGAGCATGTGAGGCACTGCTTCAGACTGACGCAGGAGTTCAGACACCTGTCCACCACTCATACAAATCACGAGGACAAGCTGCAGGTTGGTGTTTTCCCTCAGCATGTAGTTTAAATGTAACATGTCAAAGTGAATTACCTTTTTTTAGTAGTGACCCTAAGCATTTTGCCACAGTTTATACAGCTATGTATAATTTCAAAGCTTAATAATCTGCTTGTTTGTTGGAAAAGAGAAGTAAGTAATTCACATAAGTATTGTCTGGGATAGCCAGTATTTATGGTAATAATTGCACAATCTGTCTGTCATTGTTCTAATAAATGCATTTCATCATTCTCCTCAGGTGAAGAACATCATCTATCATGCAGTGAAGGATGCTGTTGGAACACTGAGGGCACACGAGTCTAAACTAGCACGCCCTTAGTTCCCCTCACTTCTTTCCAATGAAAAAGTGAGCCTTTGAAGAGACCACTCGTCTACGTGCACACAGTACACGTACACATTACATACATACACATGTACACGCTGCAGAGTACAAAGATAAAGTGTAGGGTTTTGGGGAAAGAGACAGTTTGAAGTGGGGGGGGGAGGGGGATTAGATAGGGAGGGGCTAGTCAGTGCTTCGATGAAGGAAATCCTTTATCGCTGTTACACAATATGCTCAATTATGTCTAGTTATTTTCCAATTTTTTTTGGATTAACTCTGTATTTAAGGTCAGTGTGTTTGTTCTGTTGTTCACTGTATATGTAAGATGTGAGACTAAAAGGGGTAAAAGCTGAGGTGCCTTTGGGAGCAAAGAGGTTCAGCTACCATATAAACGACTGACAAAATGTGAGACCTGGGCTGACTTTCCTGTTTTGATGGTGTTGGTATTTTTCTTCGATAGGAGAGAGGTTAACCTGTTTTTGTAGGGTTATTTGAGTTTTTAAACAACTGATTTCTTCTGCCCTCTGTGGCTGAAATAGATTTGTGAAGCAGCCAGCGAAGGGAAGCAGACCAAAGTTTTGTATTTTTAGTTTTCTTATTTCATGTTTAGAGCCAGAACTTCAAAGGCATGTTCTTTTTTTTTTATACACCAGAATATATTGAAGATGTTAGGCATGATCGACCACTTCAGAGAGGGCTTCTTTCTTTTTCCTTTTTTTTTCATCATTGATCGATTCACCCATCTCTCTTCCATTGTCTGACTTATAACATTGTTTAAGAATCACATTTTGGAGCTGAACATAATTATTGGTCATTAACGTTGTATCAATACATATATTGATCTTAGCAGTCGGTTTGATTTTTCAAAATAAAGTTTACAAAATTAAATTTTGCTGAATAAATTTTTTTCTCACAAATGACTTATGCATATGTTTGCAACCCCGGGAAATGTGTTAAAAGGACCATACCGTGATTTTGCATGTTTGAGCCCAATAAATACCTGCTGATGTGTTACGTTGCTGCCAGCCGTTTTCCAAAATAAGAATTCATATTTTAGTTTCGTATTATTTTGCCAAATCCCCTAATCTTTCAAAAGCAAGTGTTCAGGTAATACACCAATGTTAAACTTCAATGTTTTGCCTGCTTATACTTAGGCATGATTATAGAAAGCACTGTCTTTTTAATATCAATTTATTAATATCTATCTGTTTAATATCTTGGGATAGGTAATACATCATCGTGAACAACACATGTATTCAGTTTTTTTTTTTTTTTTTTTNTTTTTTTTTTTTTTTTTTTTAAAGTTTCTTAATTTTAGCGTTTAAATGCAATAAAAAGTGCGAAGTGAATGTATGTCTCCACCGGGTAATATAGTCCCAAAAGAAGACCAGCGTTTTATCGAAAAATTTTAACGACCCCGTGACTTCATAATGCTGCATAACTATTAGCAGGCGAAACATTGATTTTTAAGGTGGGTGTATCACTTGAATATTTGATTTTGAAAGATTAAGAGATTTTGCAAAAGATCAGGAAAGCTACAATATGGTTTTATCCTTTGGGAAATGATTGTCAGTAACCTTATTTGTATGAAAATTGAATATATTTGGCTCAAACATTCAAAATGGGTGATATGGTCCTTTAAATTCAAGGCCTTCAGTGATCTGCAATACAGACAGTGTTTTATATCTCAAATTAATTTTCAGAGGTATTAAAAGGTAGGTTTTGTTGCACACAGTTGATAAACTCTATTCATACTCTCCTGAAGGGTAAATTTACTTCATTTTCAATTTTTCTTCAGCGATGATGATCATATTTTCTCTTTAAAGGTCATGGAAAAAACTCACTAATTTTTTACAGAACACTTAAAGTCAGATTTTTATATTGCTGCCACATGGTCTCATACTTTGTCTGAATTTTAAGTGGATTACATAAATGGGGCTGGGGAGCGTCAGTGTCTCCACAGATACTGCATAATCAAGGAATATGGAAAGTATGAATTCATTTCGAGTAAATGCATGTCAGCATAATCATCTGTTCCCTAAGTTGGAAGATGCATAGATGTAATAAACCAGAGACTCTACAAATAGAACATGTTCGCTGCTCTAATGCAAATCTTACATAATAGAAATCACGTTTCTTTGGTTGCTTTCACGTTGCTGTTACCAATTAATTCAGCTAATTGGATCACGGGTGGGAGGAGCAACGTGAAAGGGATGTTTTTGGACGTGACTTATTTCCCAGCGTGGCCGTGTCCCTTTAAGACTTGTAGCGTGGATCTTGACTGCAGCAGAGCTTCGGCTGCTGGTCTACTTGAAAGCAGCTTCTAGTCTCCCGGTTCACATCACAACAAACCGCGTCCTGGAGGGAATGGGGGCTACCTAGTCCCTTAGCTAAACTAGCTAGATTCCAGAGAAGCGTGGAACGTTCGCAGACGGCAGTCCACCAAGATGGTCTCGTGGATAATTTCACGAATAGTTGTGTAAGTATTTGCATCTGTTGTGTGTTAACGGTTTTCACTAGCAGCGGTTCCTCCATTCATCAGCTGTGTGATGCAGAGCCAAACGGTTCGCCGCGCACTAGCTAGCTGCTCATTCTGTCTGTAGCTACATTTCAGAGATAGAAAATCTGCAAAATCTCACTTATGAACTAAATTAAGCAGTTGTTTGGAGCAACTTTGGTTCCCATTGTTGTGTTTCTAAAATTTCAACAATGCAGTACATTCTGCATCAAGCGGTGGCTAGCCGCTGTTAGCTAACAGTCGTTGGCTAACATTAAGTAGCCACCTGACAGAGATGTGCTGGCAATGAAAGCAGATGCTAGCCTGCCTTCTACATTATTATAAACTGAAACTTTATTGATATGAAAACCTCGCGACAGACTTATTGTATTAGACTCAAAAGCGCCAGCCGTTGGTATTAAAAGCATTCACAGCCTGAATGTGCTGGTCTGTTCCATCAGCGTCTCAGAACCATATGGTAATGATAGGAAAAGGTGATGCTGGCAAAGCTAAGCCAGCATCCATCCATCCATCCATATATCCTCCTATCCATTCATCTTCTACCAGGTCCATTAAATGCATATTTTTATTACTGAATAGAATATTGAACTGACTCTGACTCTTCTGTGACAAGACAAGCCATGTATGCAGTTTAGGCCTTTGCATCTACCTGTACACAGACAGTGTGATGACTCAACTAAAGCCAGCAGATACTGTCATCGTCCTGTTCCCTAATGCAGACACTAGAGGTGTTTTGAATTTTTGACAAATATTATGTGATTCTGGTTAGTCTCTTATGTAGTCTCACCACCTGATGTCTAGCAGTGATGCTGCCAATTTTGCATTGATTTAACTGGGCTGCACCTCAGTTTGGTAGTGTAATTTGCTTGTTGAACCAAACGCTCAAGTGCAGAATTACCAGGATTATGTAAGCATTACATTACATTAGCATATAGTTGCTTCTTTCCAGCTGGCTGTTACTCTTAAGTAAACCTCAGGCAGTCATGCGTCGGTGGGAGACAATGTGACTGGATATGTATCATAAAGGATTATGCATCTCTTAACACAAGCTATTCCTCATTTGGATGCTGTAGTTAAAATATACAGCTTCCTCTTTTTCTCAGCTCTTAGAATGTTAGTGAGCAGACTTAAATGTATATAACACACTCAAAACCTAGAAAATGGTATTGTTAAGACCTTGATCAGTTCATCACAAGCAAAATTTGAAACTTTACAGTATACAGTATCCACCATCTCTGATCTGAGAGTCTCAGGACATTAGAGAAATCAGCACAGAGAATTGAACCTGAGATGGGGACATGAAGGGACAAAGGGCATCTGCTGAGGCAGTCTGCACTTCTACATGCCTGCGATGGGTTGTCTCTGCTAACTGTACAGGGAGGTGGTGCACACATGACTGAACAGCTCAGACACACTGGGGCAGAAGACCTACTTAAATGCTGAGAAAAATGGGGGGTGGGGAGTGCTCAGGCTCTTACTGACAGCTGGGATGCAAGATGCTCATATGGAAACTCATGTTAATATGATAACATTTAGACAAGCTTGCTGTAGTCTAGATGAACAATTTACAGTCACAGTCATTGGCAAAGTCTATCAGAATACAGCTTCACTGCTAACTGTGGTATTATGGAACCCTGTGCTCCCTGCTCCCCCTTCAATCAACATTCAGCATCCTGTCACATCAGCACAAACCACCACAGTGGCACAGGATGCTATCAGATTCACACACACACACAAAATAGCTGCCTGCAGATATCTGCCCACCCGATGGTCTTTGTGTGTTTTTTCCACTCTGTCTCACCGGTCTTCCTGACTTCATAATATCCATTATATGTCTTTTTTGTTCTGATTATCAGGCTAGTGTGTTTGACAAGCCACTGCCCATCAGTTCTTTAACGTGGCATTCCATTCAGATCAAACCATGTGCAGACTACAGACATTTTTTCAGTTTATAACCACAGAAAGCTCGTAGTGTTTACATGAGCAAACACAGCTAACCTGCTTTTTAGTGGAAAAATATTAACTTTTGTTAGGTGTCAGAATAGAAACCCAGAGGCCACGTGGCTGAACCTCTCTGACCCAGGACTCTCTGGTTCTGTCTTCTACAGCCTTGCTTTTGGGACGCTCTACCCAGCGTACTCCTCGTACAAAGCAGTCAAAACGAAGAATGTCAAGGAATATGTGAGTATCAACTTTTAAATTCCCTTTGAGAGAAGGAAGTAAAACACAGCCATCAGATGCAATTTCGACTAATACCTATAGCTCACTCTTGTGTGTTTTAATGCTTAAATATGAGCTGTGAGCAGTGAGCTGGAAGGAAAATCACCGACTGCACGCTTCAATAACGGAGAATAACATGCCATGTTTTTAGGACGGGACATCCAGTTTTATCCAGGACATGAAACCAGGACATGAAAATGGCAGGTTCCCACTCTGTGATAGTCTATTTTTAATTAAACGGGGTCCTCCCTGGTTACCTCATCACTGCGATGGATGGGAGTGTTAGGCTCCAGGAGGAGGAGGAGGAGGAGGAGGAGGCAGCACTCTGGCCCTCTGCTAGCGTTGCAATGGAGCGCAGTCTCCTCCTGGCAGGTTACCATAGCAACCCTTTCTCAATAGCTACTCTAGCAGACAATCACAGAAAGGGTGAACGAGGGAGAGGTGGGACGCCATTTTTAGAACTGTTGTTTTTATTAACCTTTCTTTTGTGTGTTGAGTCGAACGATTGAACCTTAGAACTGCTTTTGCAGTCTCTCTGTGGCCTTTTAATGCTTTAAGCACGTCCTTACTGTCCTTTGCATTTCTCATTTTTAATATTCAGAATGGTTTCTTTACTCATTGCATTTCAAACCCAGCTGTGACATTTGGTGTCAGTTTTTAAGATAAAATGAATTTGTTTGTAAATGCCAACTGTATGGCATTCCCCACATTTCCTTTGTCTCTGGGAGATCAACCACGCGTACTGATGTGATCTGAAAGGACTGACAAACATATGTTGTGTTTCTAGCATGTTCGCTGCTGAGTGTCTGTTAGATTCCACATGCCTCAGCACGTGTGCGCTGGATGCTGTGGTTTGTCATGTGCTATTTATGTGATCATTCCTCTCCTCTTGTGTGTGTGTGTGTGTCCAGGTGAAGTGGATGATGTACTGGATAGTGTTTGCGTTGTTCACTACAGCAGAGACGGTCACAGACCTCGTCCTGTCATGGTGAGTCAGAAGCTCGTTATGGTCACGACCCTCGTGCCCAACAGAGTGCTCCGATTCTATCACAACTTGCCTGGAATAAATAAACAGTGTGTATATCTAATTCAAGAGTGTTTTGATATTTTTAGCACAGTATGTTATTCCAGCATCTCTTCACTTAATGAAATATCGAGGTTTTGTTTTTTGTTTTTTTTTTTAAATGCTATGTATCAAAGCTTTTTTGCTGATGGTGTTGTGCTGTGTTTTGTTCCCCAGGTTTCCTTTCTACTTTGAGATAAAGATTGCCTTTGTCATCTGGCTCCTGTCTCCGTACACTAAGGGCTCTAGTGTCCTCTACCGCAAGTTTGTCCACCCCACTCTGTCCAATAAAGAGAAGGCAGGACCCTGATCCATGAGCTTTTAGATATTTAATCATACTCTCAAATGTGAAGTGCACATCCTCACTGAAATATTCTAATTGGTCTCTTGTAATTTTCCCTTCTTTGGCCTGCATTTCTTGTCTTTCTTCCTCCCTCCTCCATTGTCTTTCTGTTCTGCAGGAGATAGATGAGTACATAGCCCAGGCCAAAGACAGGAGTTATGACACCATGATGAGGTTTGGGAAGAGGGGACTCAACCTGGCTGCTAATGCTGCTGTCACTGCAGCCAGCAAGGTGAGCTGTGGTAACTTTATTTGGGAGCTTGTTTGGTAACTGGGAATTTAGTTATATGATTTAGTGATATATTTGTCATGTTTATGTTTGCTTTTCCTTAATGCTCAGGGGCAGGGTGTGCTATCAGACAAGCTGCGTAGCTTCAGCATGCAGGACCTGACTCTCATCAATGCTGAGGACGAGCTGGCACTGCACGCTTCAGATGCCCGCATGAGACGGGACCACATGGATGACATGAGCTCAGGGGCCAGCACGCTGCCCAGGGCCCGGACTGCTGCAAGACAGAGTAAGGCCACTGAAAACAGCAAATCCTATATGCATGTATAAACCATACAGATGCAATTACACTGTGTACAAATCAACACAAAAAAAGTACGGTTTCTTGTGTTGATTTGTAACTTTTGATCTGCTGAAAATGAAGATAATACAGTGCAGTGTTGAGACCAGTTAGCTGACTGGGCATGATTGTCACAGAATGGAGTGGGGTTAAAGCATGTGATCCCAGTGGGAGGAAACGCTTGGAAGGAGGACTCTTTGTGTCTGTCACCCCACTGCTGGCTGGCTGGCTGTGTGGGCCTGACAAGCTGTGAACTGAATACAGAGAGAGAGAGAGAGAGAGAATGCAACAACAAATGAAAAGAACAAGCAGCTTATTTCAGTTTACACCAAATTCTAAAATTATCTTCAAAGGCCAACCTGAGAGGGGGAAGGAGCAGCAAACAGAATTAAAACACTCAACTGCAGTTAAAGTTATGATTTCAGACTACATAAGCTCATTTTTATTAGCTGTTGAAATGTTCCTGCATACCTTTACAGCTAAAAAACTGTAACGGTAGTGATGATTTGCCTCGTGATTCTTCCATAACAGTGGTAACCGAACAAAGAATTAAGTGTTTGTATTTTTAATACAGTAACTTCAACAAACAAAAAATAATTCATGGGCATAGACCGAATTTGATAAGCAGATCTGATGTATTCTTTTCATTGTTACTATAACCAGAGTGGGAAAAGAATTTATTTTCTTGGCCTGCCCTCCCAACCCCAACATGCTCCACCAGTCAAACCTTGTACAATGTACCATAGATGATTAAAGTTAATATTTGGAATGTTGCCTAAACTCAGCTCATGTTACAGAATTCTGAGTTTCCAGTGGTGTAACAGCAGCCAGTGAACAGAGTGCTTGCTGCTGCTCGTAAAGCACTAAACAGTTCAAATTGGTGAATCCTTCACTCTGGATGGATTTTCTCCTTTACCTGCAAGAATTTAGTGGTCTGCAATTACAGTGTTTGAATAGTTACTTCAGGTTTGTTGTTCATAGTGTTGCAGTGTTGTGATAATTTAACATGACTCCGTGTTACATATACAGCACCTGTTAACACAGATGCCACCCTTTACTTTCTTTGTAAACCCACATGGGGCAACGATGCAGAATATGTCTTGTAGCTGTTCTTCCACTGTTCTTACTGTAATGTAAGAACAGTGGTTAGTGGATAGCCATTGACATTGGCTAGGTGAAGACATTGACATTGGCCGGGTAGCCATAGTGGTTAGGTCTTCAGGTGAGAAATCAAGGTGAATAAAACACAAAACACTGCTGAAATCCAGGGAAGCACTTCACATTCACTTTAAAGGACCATATCGGCCATTTTACATGTTTGAGCTGAATATATTCAATTTTCATACACGTAACTTTATTGACAACCATTTCCCAAAGAATAAAATCGTATTTCAGCTTTTCTGATGTTTTGCAAAATCTCTTAATCTTTCAAAATCAAATATTCTAGCGATACACCCACCTTAAAAATCGATGTTTCGCATGCTAATAGTTATGCAGCCTTATGAAGTCACAATCATTTAAATTTTTTGATAAATGCAGGTCTTCTTTTGGGACTATATTTCCTGTTTGAGACATACATTAACGCCGCGCTTTTTGTTGCGTTTAAATGCTAAAATTGTGTAGCTTCTAAAAAATCCTGAATACATGTCTTGTTCGCAATGGATTGCAATCAAGAATCAAGTTGATTTTAATAGCGTAAAAGAATGAACTGAAACCAATGGCGATCTGGAAGGTAGGAAAAAAAATTTTTTAATTCATCATTAGTAGTATGCTTTGGGAAATTATTGTCAGTAACGGTACATGTATGAAAATTGAATATATTAGGCTCAAACAAAACGGCTGGTATGGTCCTTTTAAATATGTTGTGCCATTATATTGAGTGGTCCATTTAATGTGAAACATGACCTGGATGTATGACAGTCTGCTGCAGTCCTCCAAACACTGTATTTAAAAAATTTAAATTTTAAAAATTCTAAAATTTTAAAATTCTGAAGAAATGTGAAGCTTTGAAAAGGAAAGGCTAATAAAAATATGAATTTTGACTCATTGCCTGAGTTTTCTTGGTCACTCAGCTCTCTGAGAAATAATTGATATCCACTGCGTTGCTGTTGCTTGGGCTGCTCTCTGTGAGTGTCAATCAGTTTTTTCTGTCCAATCACACAGCTCGCTCTCTGGCAGCTGCGTCCCATCCTGATGACACGTCATCCCAACACAGCTCTGACCAATCAGACGCAAGAGCTGAACACTCTGATGAAGATGTAGCGGAGAAAACATCCAAGCGCACCACCAGCACCAAGACAACCAAGAAACCTGCTGCTGTCAAGACAGAGGTATGGGTGCTCAATAGATGCGCATTAGCTCAAAAACAGCTCCTGTGAGGAAGATCAAGCAGAGCAATGAAAGTTTGGACATGAGGAAAGAGATCCTCTCTTCCTCTTCATAATAATAAAAATATGAATTTATGATTATAAGAAAATATTACTGCACTGTTACTATATAGATCAGGGTGGTAAACAGGACAAATCCACTTTTTTTTTTTTTTTTTTTTTACTCAACTATTAATTTATGACTAAATTATGGTAAAACACACAAAGACAAAAGACAACATGAATAGGTAAATCAAAGCTATTCATGACCAAATAATTTGATCAAACCAGCAGACCAAAATTCTTTGAATTGTTACCATATCCATTTTTCCAATATATTAGAATATTTTTGACTTTGCATCATATTTGGGATTTTCATAATTAAACAAAAGTTGGCTAATTAATGAGATTGCTGAATGGAACATTAATTCTATAAAAGTAGTTGGAATTCACATGCTGAAAATCGCATTTATACACCATAACGTATAAACCCATACTTTAAAGGACCCTACCTGTAGTTGTGCATATTACTACCAATATATACATCAAATTAATCCCAACCATTTTTCAAAGCATTCTACTGGAGCGGTAAACGTTATAAATGTTATAATTGGTTTCAATTCATTTCAGTATGCTATAAAAATGTACTTGTAGAGCCTTCAAATCTGTTTGAGATAGGTAATCCATTACAGCAAACTGCACATAAGTTTTATTTTTTGGTCAAAGTTACATAATTTTCACATTTTAATGTAGTTAAAAGTGCGCAGAGTGATCTGAAATGTCTTCCTGATGGTACATGTACATTCACACATTCTGGTGAAGAATTGAGAACATCGATTTAAGATTCAGCTGCTGAACAACATTGCAGTCACAAGTTATGTTGGGAACCTGAACAAAGAAGACAAACAAATAAAAAAAAAGATATCATGGATTAGAGTTGATTGCAATGAAGATGCAGCAGAAATGAGTCGTAAAACTTAAATAACATTCTTTCTACTCAGACGTTAAGCAGAATGATTTCAGTTGCATCTTAACTGGACCCATGCAGTTCTTGGGTTGGAAGGAGAGCTTGTGTTTCATTGAGTAGATGAGGAGGTTCTGTGAGACAGTTGTCAGCTGTTTAATGTGTTACTCATCTGCTCTGAGGCTAATTCTACATCTTCATCACTCATTGCACTGATGGATGAAGGCTAGTGGTGTTTGTGGTGATGAAAGCATTAAGAAATGTTCCCTTCCATTGTGAGCCATTTATATTTAGAATCTTTTTCCTATCACTGGCCTTGGCTAACTTCCAGACATCACACATTAGCGGTTATGAAGCTGCATCAGGAATAGATGTGTATGAGTGGTCATTATGTTAACATCCATGAATTATATACAGCTGAGCACAGCATAGCTTAAAGCAACATCATACTGTAGATCCCTTCCTGCCACCTCTCCTTTTTTCTTTTTTTTTTTGTTTTTAAACCTGTCCACTGCTCTCTCCTCCTTTTCCTCTGTCAGCTGTGTTAATTACTCTTTTACTTTTCTCCTCCTTCCCTTCCTTTCCTTCTCCTCCTCCTCCTTCTGGAAGACTCAAACCAAGATGGTGAAGAAGCAAACAAAGAAAAAAATCACGACTAATGCAGAGACGCCGCCATGAGGCCTGTCGTCTCCACTCACATGACCTACTGCACTCTCCCCGCCTACGCCAGCAGGCCCTTCCACTGTTTACTGTCTACACACACACACACACACACACACACTACGCACTGAGATCATGTCACTTCTGCTGAGNTTACTGTCTACACACACACACACACACACACACACTACGCACTGAGATCATGTCACTTCTGCTGAGTTACAGAGCAAAATGCAGGTTTAGTTTTTAGCAGTATGTGGCCATTATTACATTTTCTTATTTTGTCGCTCTCTTTACTGTGAGCTTATCTTACTCTTACAGCAGGACAACGTTCATCCTCTAAAACCTTTTAATTCTCAGAATGATTAGTGATTTCTTCATAAGTTTTCTTGGTTTCCTTTAGTCCTCAGACTTATAGGTCTCCATAGTAGATAATAATTTTAGCTCCTCTTCAGACTGTCGAGCTTCCAGTCTCATAGTAATCTCAGCCTGTTCCATTGGCTGTAGTTCCAATAGTTCCAAGCACCATTTTTTTTTTCTTTTTTACATAAGGCACGTGTCAGATATGCGATTGTAAAGATACAGATACATCACCAGTAAAATTTTACAGTCTTAACTGTAATCTCTTCTTTTGGCAGAGCTAACATTTTTCCCAGTTATAAGGAAAAACAATCTTTTTCTCTGTACAGGCCACACGTCTGGGTTTTCATCTTGACTTGTACAAAACAGTAGATCTGTGGAGAAAGGTCAACATAACGGAGAGAGTTGGATTTAACTGAACTGAGCCCTCGCCATGGTTGCTTTTTCTGACTTTTTAGATTAATGCAACAGATTGCGAGCTGCACTGAGAAACTGATGTATACATGCATATTACTCTCTTAGACCTTGACATGCTCACATTTTGTCACAGCTCAGCTCACGACACCTATCAATCTACAACCATAATCACAGATCATATATGCAGTGGTTTATTTTTACAGGGCCGTTTGATATACAGTTTAACCTCTTTGGTTGCATTTTAGGCCCCACAGCTTATTGTTGCAGTTGGGAAAGTGTAGAGTTTAGCTTCCTCTCAAGTATACCGCTGAGTGCTCCTGCCTCTACGTGGTTCAGGTCTCACTTCCAGCTTCTTACTCGGTCACTAACACCAGTGTGGTTATCATGCACTAGTGGAGATGTTTGTTTAGTGTGGGCTTAGCTATCCTTTATCTAGACATCTTTCCCATTTGTAGTGTTATTTTATATGATAATTACTGTTATCCAGCTGATTTGGTCATGTCTAACGCTGTTATTCAGTGATGTACAGTTGCAGTCGTCACAGATGAGCTGCTTGTATCTACATGAGGTAACATCTCCTTTCTCTGCAGTAATCATATCTTTATTTTGTGTTCTACATTAGAAAGACATAAAGCAGCTTTACTCTGTGGGCACCTTCGCACAGCTGTCTCAGCGCTTCTTTCTAATATTCACAGATTTTGTAACAAGAATAAAGCAAAAGCAATATGGAAATAGTTTAATCAGAACTCACACAGAGCAGCATCATTTCCATGATGTTGTTTGAGGCGTGGGGAGAGTATCAGATGTTCCTGGTTTGGCTGGTTTGGTTGCCTGCACTGCATTGGGAATGATTTCTCCTGAGAGCTCTGTTAATGAGACATTTTAAGCATGACGCTGCTTCAGCATTCGTTTCTGCTGTCTGCAGTGTGATACTAGTTATGAACCAGTAGGGGGAGACATACCCCACCACAACTGTTGGTAAAGTTAGAAAATAATATGTAAATAAGAAGTTTGACTGTAAATGAGCTTGCTTGCCTTATTCATTCTCTGGGTTTAAATCCATTTTTTTTTTAATCATTTGTGGGATTTTTTTTTAAACTGTTTTGACAAATCATCTGTTCAGAAGTAGGAGGAGACTCAGCTTTCGCCAGTAAGGACTTCTGCTGTTAGAAATGCTTCTGGATTTTAATATAAATAATTTTTGTGCTTTACTTTTTTCTTCTTCTTAAATCATTTTAACTGAACTGATCGTCAACACAACGGCAATGCTGACTGGAAATCCTCAGAGTTGTTGCGTCAGGTCTAAACATGTTCTGCAGCTAAGCCTGCCTCTGACTCTACTTTCATTGCCTCTTATGTTCAAGTTTCTTTGAGAGGCAAAAAGTTTAAATAAGCTTCTTTTTTTAAATTAAATATTTGCACTGAGGAAAGAAAGATGGCACATACTTCATTTTGCTGTCACCATGATACCACTCTGCTTTTTTATCTGAATGTTCATCTCATTTTTGTGTATTTATGAATTATTTTCTGTCTAAGATCAGTATTACTGTATACAGGGATGTTTACAGGTGGTAATATTTAACATAATTATATTGTTTGTGCCAATTTTCAAAGCTCCACTGTCATGAAGTTATGTGTGCAGGGATTATGGTATCTAACATGGTCATGTATCAGTAACAAATACTACTAATAAAGGAAGTTAAAAACACTATTTTACTATGTGTTTTTTGCAGATACCACACTTCTCTTCTGGTAATGCAGCACTGTTCATTTTAGTAAAGACAAAACAAATAGAACCTGGACAAAGATTTATTCCAAAATTATACAAGAGAAAGACCAGTACAACAATTACATTATATCAGAAATTATAACATTATAATAAAGGTCACCATGTGTTACCACATGCTACTCCAAACAGGGTTTGACATCTCTTAACATTCTATTCTAGAGCTTACCCAGTTCCTACTTTTTAATCTCTAACTTCACCTTGCTAGTCTTCGTTGGTGCACCTGAGCACGCCAGAGGCCACCTCAGGGCTACCACACAAAAAACAAAAAAGTGATGCTGCTCTCTCCAGCACCCGCCGGCTTACTTAACTGGGCAAACTCAAAAAACTACCTGACATGGCACCACATGGTGTGTATGGTTTCTAACCCTGAGGAGCTCCCATGTTACAGCTCAAAGATTGCAATATAACAATGGAAACAAGACCAGGGTTCATTCCTAATTATAATAATTATTCATAATATAAAATACTAATTTTTAAATTTGATGTCTAA
Organism: Lucifuga dentata; assembly: GCA_014773175.1. Lineage (NCBI taxonomy): Eukaryota > Metazoa > Chordata > Actinopteri > Ophidiiformes > Bythitidae > Lucifuga > Lucifuga dentata. The sequence continues at coordinate 62,114 of VXCM01001035.1, read as the reverse complement.
TATTATAAAAACTTAAAAATAAACATTCAAAAGGAAATTTAAACCAGCAGTAGAGTCAATATGGTAAAGTTGTAGTGGACAGGAATTTCCCAATAATGATTTCAGGCATATTCTAAAACACTGAACTACTGCCATATTGAATTCAGCGGTTATGTTTTCCTTCATGACTGCTGTTAAACTATTATAAACCATTTTCTCCCAGGCACTCTGCAGTATTTCACAAACTGAATGTTGAACTTCTGGTGAAAAAGAAAAAGAGCCTATCTTTTTTTCCCCACATTCCAAATGTTGTTCACACAGTCCATATGATTCTTTTGCCAGAATCGCCAGCTCATTTTTAGCTAATTTAATATCATCACACAGTTTGCCTTTTTTTCTTTTTTCAATAGAATCAATAATGTGGCGATGAGGTTTATACATTTCTTTCAACTTTTTATGATTGAGTTTAAAGGAGGTACTTTTAGTTTTTTTTATGAAAAACACTTTTGTGATCTGAGATGATGGAATATGTGAGGTATTCAAAATAATTTGATCCACTTAGTCCATATGGTTTTGTATAGATCACATTTGTTAAAACGCCATATTTATTGTACCATTCATAAGCTGCATTTAAAAGTTGATGCATGCCAGGCTCAATATTTTCTTCTCTCTTTAAACATGGACTGTTATATGTATAAACACTAACACACTGCACTTTGAGACTGCTGTTATGGAGAAAATCGATCATTTCTGGGATTAATTTTTGTTCACTATGTAATGTTTGTTGGTTCTTGCTCTTGTTTTTATAATCTGGATAATATGGTCCAAAGGTTTCGATTTTATTATCTTCCATTATTACAACAGCATCTGAATACTGTTTATGCTGCTTTATTTGAGACTGATGTTTTTCAGGCAACTGTTGTTTTTCTAAATAAACTGCAGAAGCATTTAATTCAGTTTCTCCGCATGAAGACAACTTAATTACCTCAGTGTAAAATTTTGTCCTATCAGAATAGTTTGCAAATTTTTGCCAAATTTTTTTAAGCAGATCAATTTTGATGGTCAACCTTAGGTTTTCTGTAGAATTCTGAACAGCATGTAATTCTTGATCATTGTTTACTGAATTCAAAAAATCAAATATCTTCTTCATAAAATTTTGCCCAATGTTCAATTTTACAACTTTCAACTTGTTAAAATTTGATTCACTAATTTCAAATTGTTCATTTGGATTTGCAGCTTGTGAGTCTTTATGTAAATGGAAAATAAGTAAATGAAAGTTCAGATTGAAAGATGTTTGTGCTTCCTTAATGTTAAAATCTTGAACTTCAGAATCAGGTGGATTTTGTTCCAGTCTTAAGGAACATTCCTCTTTCCGCTCGTCCTCATCCCTGAATAAGAAACATGTTACATTGAAGGCCACTCACAAGCAAACAGAATATTTTAAACACTTTTTTTTTTTTACATTTAGTGTATAATGTAACTATACAAGAAAAATGTGAAGCTTAATGTAATTTGTATGTCTACACAATATTCTGTGATATTTAGGCTATTATCATGTAACTACTCAGTTGCAAGCTCTTAAGAGTGGTGCTGCTGTAACAGCAGCATATTGTCACTAAATTTGCGTGATTATTGAAGAACTTACCTTTGTGATGAGGACGGCTGTGAATGAGCAGAGCTGTGCTCCGGGTCACTCCCCTCCGTGACCATGACTACAAATAAGAGCAGAGAAATTTTGTCATTTTTTTGCCAAATTTCCATGAGTCCATTAATGGTTTTTGATCAATTTTGATGCTAAGTGAGTCCGTAAAGCTCAAGTTTAGTTTTTCTTTTGAGTTCTGAGTCATAAGTGGTTTCAAGTACAGCCACCAGTTTAACAAATGACACCCACCTGGATTATATTACTTAATAAAACATTGTTTTAACACAGGAATTATTTAATATACAGCAGAACACTAGCTATTAAATGACATCCATTAATTCTGAGATTAAATTAGCAATAGGAATATATGTATTACAAAAATAAAATTAAAAAGTTTTTGAAAAGTACTTTGAAATCTATTTAAATTTAATTAATTCATAGGATTTGTTCATAACTGAAAGACATTCACAATCTAAAGACCATGCTGAATGATATTAGGAAATTATAGACGACAAATAAAATTGTCAAATGTAAAGGCACATGTATAAAACTTAAAAATACAAGTAGAAATTTGTGCAAAATTATGATTACTTACTGATTGGTGCAAGATGGAAGTTGCAGTCAGTTTCTACAAAGACAATCTGTTGGCTGGTAAACTTCTGTGGTTTTTTTCAAACTTTGTTGCGCTTTAATGTGCAAAAAACTTTTTGATCCACCTCACTAGTGCTGGAGTTAAAACAGGCCATTCTAAGTACTTTTTAAAAGGTTTTTTTTTTTAAGGGCATTTAAGGATATTGGTTTGGCTTACTTTTGATATTGTTGTATATTACTTCTTATCACTCTCTCGGCTTTTCATAGATAATTGCCCCTGATTGTTCTTTAATTCACTCCCTGTCTTCAAAAATCATGGACTTAAACCTGGATCGAAATTCCCTTTATTCCTCTTCTTCTCAGTCTGGTTTTTATTCTTCTTCTCCTCAGTCTGGTTTTTATTCCTCTTCTCCTCAGTCTGGTTTGAACTGAATTCACTGAACTTGGTCCTGGACTAAAATTTCCTTTTCGCCTTTTCCCAGTTACACATATACACCAACCACCTTCACCCAAATGATTAAAAGCAACTTGAGTCTTGTTTTTGTGGTCTGTTAATGTGTTTGTTAATTGTTATAGTGAGACTCTTGGGAAAACAGTGTAAATTATTGATTAAGGTCCATATGTGAGTTTTGTTTGATCTAATTTGAGTCTGGGAGTTATAAGAAAGGACTCAAAGAGATTCAAACAGTCAAGTTTATGTATATATATATATTTGTGACATCTTGCCAGGACTTTATCTGAGAGGAGGCCCACAGTACCACAGTTTGAAAACCCCTGTTCTAGGATATAGAGGAGAGCAAGAGCCACATTGTCATCCACAGGCCCGGTCGGGNACCCCTGTTCTAGGATATAGAGGAGAGCAAGAGCCACATTGTCATCCACAGGCCCGGTCGGGTAGTATAGGAGTAGGTAAACTGCGACGTGTCTCTAAGAGCGTTTTGACTCTCTGTCTGATATTATGCCATATTCATTGTTCACTTTCACGTAATGGAATGTTGATTGATGCATGCTGTTAACCGTTGTTGCCATGAGAAGAGCAGCGGGAGGCATTTCAAGGAAATAATGTGATCAGCACAGTGGATTTCAGGGAAATCATGTGATGAAGAGCAGAAGGATGAACTTTCTTTGCTTACTTTTCTTTATTATGTTAAATGAAAGGGAAATTTAAAGTACAACATTTCTGAATGAAGTTTGGTATGAACAGGGATTGACTAACATGAATTATTGTTTTTAATGGTAAACCCATTAAAAACAATAATTCATGTTAGTCATGAACTGCATGACAGTCATTTTAGGCAGAGGAAAATCTAAATATTGATGTCTTCATTGTGGATGAACACGTCTGCTTTGTGGATGTAGCTGAGAATCTAGCCTTAGAGCTAATACTCATGACTTATAATGAAATAACCTATGACTGTTCCTTAGCTTCTGAGCAAATAATACAAAGAATTGCAGAAGTCATAACACACAAATAACAAATAACAGTCCTCCACTGTTGTCAGTGTAACACGAGTTATACAAGAACAAGAAAGTCTTGTTCTATCTTGTTCCATCTGTAACATTAGCAATTTAACTATTAGCCACTACTTTATTCTTTGTATGTGGGAATGGTTTACCTTGAATACAACCATGAAAATTACTATGTAAGAAATATACAGTGATCCCATTAGATAATACAAATACATCCACTTGAATTGTGACTGTTAAATACCAGCCATAAAAAGTATCAAAGATTATAAATTTAAATGATCATCTTATATAATGTCTTACAAAAAAAAAAAAAAAAAAAAAAAAAAAAAAAAAAAAAAAAAAAAAAAAAAAAAAAAAAAAAAAAA
>VXCM01001035.1:17739-57980 GCA_014773175.1 Lucifuga dentata | reverse complement strand
TTTTTTTTTTTTTTTTTTTTTTTTTTTTTTTTTTTTTTTTTTTAATTAGGAATCATGTTTTAGCTTTTATTTTAGAACTTCCTTTTACAATGAAACATCTTATTTTGAAATCAGCATAGTGGTTAGCGGACTTTAATGGTAAATTGAAAAAGGCAAACATGCGGAGGTAAAGTTGTGATAAAGCTTCATTGTTATTTATTTTCCTTTGTTGTTATGTTTTATACAGCTATTTAGTGTCTCTGCCTGGCCGCCACATGTTCGTACCCAAATTTGAGGGTGTTACACAACTAAGGTGTGACTTCTCATCATCCAGTGGCCTTGTTGGGCAGTAGGCAAACTGCAGCAGGTAAAGTCTGGAACTGTGGCATGTCTCAGCCTGACATTATGCCAGTAACATATTTAATTGTTCACTTTCAAATAGAGGAGTGCTGCCAGTTCTGACAGACGCATGTTGCTGATCACCATGCTATCAGAAGAGCAGCAGGGTGGATTTCAGGGGAATCGTGATGAAGAGAAGCAGGACAGGTTTCTTTTGGTACTTTTCTTTCTTTATTTTCTACTTATTTTAAATGGAAACATCCAGTTCAAAGTGCAACATTTTTGAATGGAGTTTGGTGTGAAACTCCATTCTGAATAGTCTAATATGAGTTATTGTTGAACTTGTGTTTTCAGTGTATTTAATTGTGAATAATAATTATGTTAGGCAAAGGAAACTGTAAATTTTGAGGTCTTGTGCAACAGCACTGGTCTAATTAGAGAAAACACATGTAACTGAGTGGATGTAGCTGAGAGGTGAAGGCTAGTTAGAGTTAATATTCATGGCTAAATAAAACAACCCATTTCTGTGTCTCAGCCACTGAGCAAATAATACAAAGCATCTCAAAAGTCATTACACAAATAATAACTTACTTTTCTGAATAAAACTGATTGTTTTTTTATTCAAACAAAATAGCATTTACTTTATCCACTGTCCCAGGACCAATGACACCTTGAAAATTTGGTAAGTGGAACAATAACACTTCTATTTCAGTATCCCCATATGATAACTATTCAGTATTAGTATGACAACATCTAAGAGTGTGATACAGGTCAAAGGTCACAAAGTCCGTGGTTTGGTATGTATCACCTGTCAGTGCTTTGTATTACTTCAGGGTGATTGACTTTTTGTTTATACTTCCACCTAATGGCTCCTTTTTTTATTCAACAATGGGGGTTTATGTGATATTTATTTTCAAGCCCTAGTGTTTGCAATCAAGACAAATAAAAGTACTGGGGGAAAATATTCCCCCCTAATCATTTTTTTTTTTTCATTTTTAGCGACCTATGATTCGTCTGAAACCACCACTTGGTCTCTAAAAAGAATAAACCAGTGTTTCTTTTGGATCAAAAGCAGATGGGCATATTCAATATACTCTGTATATTGAAAATATAGAATATGCAGTTTGATACTAAAATATCAGCCTGCATATTGTCTTGATTTTGCTGTGTGCTGCTGTTAATGAACACATGTCCAACAATAAAATTAAGAAAAGGAAATGGAACAACTTATTGCTGGATAAAATTCAGATAAATTGGACAGTTGTGAGACAGCTACACACATAAACTGAACATTTTCTTTGTCTTTGTAAAGTTTTAAATTAGAAATTGTGGCAGTCAATTTCCAAAATTAGAATTTTTTTTTTTTTTTTTGACTGCTATATACCATCACACATTTGGTTTCATTTCCTTTCTGGTACAAAACAATGCAATATGTTGTTTTCAAACTAATAGTATATACTATGAAAATTACCGCTTAGTATGTACAGTATGTCATACTATGATCATCATATCAAGCTGATCTGCAGAACAGATGAAATATGGGTCCCAAACACTTGGTGGAGCTGTCTGCCCAGCAAAGAAAGACGAAGACTAAGAGGATGGCGAGTTCCAGTCTGCATGTGTTCACAGTAGATGTGGCACTTTGAGCTGTAGAGGGCACCCCTGCTCTCTAAAACACATCTGTCTTACTATGGCACCTCTTTGGATTGATAGTGTAATGCTGTTGGACACATGTTTGTAGGAAGTTGACAGAAAAAAAACTTTGATATGCTGTCAAGTAGCCATTCATCAATCAATACAAATTTATTCACACGTACAGCCTTATGTGTAGTAAAGTTTGCTTATAAACATGCACAGTATTTCATGTAGCCGCTTTCATGACGCTCATTTTATCACCTTACAGGTTTTACCAGTAAAGCAGCGTCTTTTAAATCAAATATAGCCCCTTAAACTGGTCAGTCAGTGGCTGCTTGGCCACATCTCTATTGAGCTGCTCCCCACCTCTGAGAAATATCGTCTTTGACACCTTATGTAACACATCAGCTAAACAGCGGAGATGTGTATGTGTGTGTACGTACACGTGTGTGTTTAAGGACATACAATATCAGTGTTTACGTGAGTTACGGGTGTTGACAGGAGCAAGAAGTTGGGTCAGAGTGTCAGTACTTGTCTGTGATACATGCAGTTTTGCATCTGTATTTAAATATGAACGTGTAGGGTAAAAGTGTGAGAGTGTGTGTGTGTGTGTGTGTGTGTGTGTGTGTGTGTGTGTGTGTGTGTNTAAAAGTGTGAGAGTGTGTGTGTGTGTGTGTGTGTGTGTGTGTGTGTGTATGATTGTGAGGTTGTCAGTGATACAGTAGGATGTCAGAGCCTATATGGGGCCTTTGGAAATGTCCAGACAGGTCTCCTAGAAGAGACAATCATAATGAATTTTTGCTTGTTGAGCAATTTGTTGCTTGGCTTTTCTTCTGTGATTCTTAGACAGAGTGAGTTTGCTGTTAAAGGACCATACTGGTGGTTTTGCATGTTTGAGCCTAATACATACTACCTGCATACATGTTACATTACTGCAAACCCTTTTCCAAAACATACTACTGGAGCGATACATTTTTCATTTGTTTTTCCTACCTTCCAGACTGCCATTGGTTTCAGTTTATTCCAGAAGGCTATAAAAATCAACGTATAGAGATTTAAAATGTGCTTGAGATAAGTAATCCATTTTACGTATTGAAAAATGGTTGACAATAATGATATGTGTATGTGGATAGTATTTATTGGGCTCTAACATGCAAAACCACCAGTATGGTCCTTTAAAGTGCCTCTGACGTTTGTGGCCAACACAGACCCTATACCTCTCTCTGAATTAAACATTGTTCTTACTTCTCATGCCTTTGTCAAGTCTTGTTTGCTTTCTTCCAATTTCTTGTTTCTGCTCTTGTTATTTTCTCTCGTCTTTTATCTATTTCTACGCTCCTCTTCTTTTTTTTTTTTGTTTTCCAGCACAGTGATAGAAAGGATTGCAGGTATCCATAGCAACATGTTTGCTCGTATCGTGTGTGTGTGTGTGTGTGTGTGTGTGGATGTACATGATTTACGTGCATACACTCTTGTCCGAGACACAATGTGGTAATTACCAGAGCTTACCTCGGCGCTAATTAACCGTCGCCGTGGTAATTGGAGGGGTCAAGGGAGCAGGACGATTGGCTCACCTTCTTTTCTCGTCCAACACCCTCTCCTCTATCATCCCTTGCTCCTTTTCTCCTCCGCTGACAACTTCTCTACTACACCTTCACCCCATAGCCCATGCTCCTTCCCTTCCCATCGTCCTCTCATGATCCCTCTTCATCCCTCTTCTCCATTGCCCCTTGTCTTTCTCATCGTCTCATTCTCTCCTCCTCCTTCCTCCTCCTCCTCACAGCCTTCACCTGATGCTGTGCAACCATAAGCACCATAAATGTCACTCTGACCATTGCTCTTGTGTCTCTGACTTAGACTGGTTTTGGAATGGAACATTATGAATTTCACAACATCCTTGGCTCCCTTCCCTTAAAAAAAAAAAAAAAAANCCTCATCCACTCCACCTGATTGGGCAGACTGACAGCTGGCCTCCAACCAGGGGTGGAGCTTTTGACCTTCACAGCCTCCAGGAATCCACAGCAGCATCATGATTAACTTACCTGGATATGTTTGTAGAAACCTAGAACATTATATTCCCTTTAAACAACAGCAATAAAGTGGATGTTTCTATTATATACGCCAAAAATGGCATGTTTGGTGGTGAATTTATGCTGTTTAATCGCAATTCTAAAAAATTGCGATTAAAGAATTAAGAATTATTGTGTTTTTAAGAATTAAGCTAAAAACCTTACTTTTCTGATTGCCAGTGAGATTTGAGATGATATGATTTGATGGTGTTTCGGGTGACTCGAGGACGAATTCAGCTTAAAATTAAAATTATAAATCAAGTGTCATCAGATAGTATAAAAAAGTTCAGCCCCTCACCTTTGGCGCTCTATTTACATCACTTTCTGTCCTGTGTCTTTTGTGCTATCCCTCCATCTGATTTAGTCTTATTACAAAACTACTTCAATTTATAAATAACATACAAAAAGATATGACTATGTTATATAGACTAACCATTTTTTTCTTTCTGCCACAGATCTGAAGGTTGCTAAAGTGTGTGCTGCTTTCTATGCATCACCCACTCCTTCTATCCTATCCCTCTATTGCTCTTCTTTAAGATTTGAGTTTTCTTCATCCTTCTTCTTCTCCAGGCTCATGAAAAGAAATCCATTTGCCCTTTAGGAGAAGGTGTAAAAAATAGTCCTTCAGTTGAAATCAGACAGAAGAGTGGAGAGAGGACCTGAAGAAATAAAAAAAAAAAATAAAAAAAAAGCAGGTAGTACAAGCTAAAGTATTCAGTGGAGCATGGACGTGAGGAAACATTCAAATCTTTGCAAATTGAATGAGACTGAGTGTTTGACATTATCTGCAGATGAAGAGGGAGGAAGGAAAGCAGGGAGTGAGGGAGGACACAGTTTAAAAAAAAGTGGTTAAAAAGAGGGCAGGGGAGGGCTGGATGTTGAAGATAGAATAAGAAAAGGTTCTGGGGATGAGAATATAGGTACAAAGAAGTAAAGGAGGAAGAGGTTGGACAGAGAGAGCGATGAAGAGGAGAAGTAAGGTGAGCGGTGGGTCTGACACCGTTACCGTCAGCGGGCCTCATGTTTACCGCTCCTGTTTACTGTGAAACGCTCACTGAGAGGACACCTGATGAGCTGTGTCGACAGCTCACCAGGTGTCTGTACTGTTTTGAGCAATTGATTCTAACCTTAACTGTAAAGGAGCATACCAGTAATTTTGCATGTTTGAGCCCAATAAGTACAATTCGCATACCATATATACTCGAATATAAGCTGAGTTTTTATTACCAAATTTCACAAAGCAAATCGGGGGTTGGCTTATACACGAGGAATTCAAATTTGATCCCAGAGAACAAAATTTCCAGGGTTGGAAATACTACCCATTACCACTACCCATGAAAAATTGATTAAATCATACATTAATGAGATATTTCCTGAAAGTAAAACACACCTTATCTAGTACATTTTGCAGCGGCCAGTAAGTGCTGTTGTGATTGGTCAGTTATGGTACCGGTACGTGGATTATTTTCAGAAAATGATGACGATACCAGAAAAACAGGCAATTTGCTAAATAAATTGATGAAACAACATCGGGGTTCGGCTTATATATGGATTTCTTTAAAAATCTAAATTTGCAGGTCAAAATCAGGGGGTCGGCTTATACTCGAGTATATATGGTACATATTACTTTACTGCCAACTGCCTTTTTGCCTTTACTGCCTTTTCTAAAACATACTACTGAAGCAGTAAATTTTGTCATTGTTTTTCCTGCCCTCCTGACTACCATTGGTTTCAGCTCATTGAAGTGCGCTGTAAAAAAATCTACTTTTAGAGACTTGAAACATGCTAAAGATAGGTAATCTATCACAGCGAACCACATGCTGTTATTACTTTTTGTCAGAGTTAATTAATTTAAAGCTACATGGAAGAAAGAAAAAAGCATTTCTCTGTTGGAGAATATAGTCCCAGGAGAAGACTGCTTCTACTGATCAAAATGACCATGCCTTTTACAATCGTTCTTAGCAGGCAAAACATTGAATTTTAAAATGGGTGCATCACCTGAACATTTGATTACGGTATTTGGAAAAATAATACGAAAACTAAAATTTGGTTTTATGTTTTGGAAAATGATTGGCAGTAACGTAACATGTATGTGGATAGTCTTTATTGGGTTCAAACATGTAAAACCACATGTATGGTCCTTTAAAAACAAGGTTTTTAACCCTAAAATAAAGCCCCCCNAAAAAAAAAAAAAATAAATAAAATCAATAAATGAATAAAATAAAGGGTTAACATCACGGTGATGACTAGATGATTTCCATAATGACAAGGGGAGTCCCCACAACGTGAGCTGTCCATGGTGCTGAATCCAAGATACAGAAGCCCAATGCAGCCAAGATGAGCAGAATGAGGTAGGCCTCCTCCTCTGCTCTCCATATGGAGATTCTCTGTCCAGCTCAGGAGAACCAGAGGGGATGGAGGTGGGGAAGAATGGGGGGAGGAGGTAGGTTCTATATTTAACCGCTCTCTTCATTGTTTATTGATGAGCCGATGTTTAGTCAGACCTGGGGTGCTGTTTAATGTATGATGACAACGTCGCTCCCCAGGGACCTTTACCATACTCCTCGCCCTGCGTTTTACATAACCGACAGATTTTGGGGGGGTTGGGCAGGTGGAGATGGGTGGGGATGTGTAATTTAATGTGTGTGTGTGTGTGTGTGTGTGTGTTGGCAAGAGGGTATCCTCTCCCAGGCTGCTGAGTGGTGTACACCAGGGGAGGTTTAACAAGGGGCCGTGCTGAGGTTCCCATCTCCTCTTTGTGCTGTAAGCGATCTAGAAATGCAGTTGAGTATTAGCGGTCCTCTTTTGATATGATATGGATCCATATATTCAATAACAAAAATAAGTTTCTGTATAAGCCCATCCTTCATAGCGCATACTAGAATATTAACGAGTTAGATTCCATGTATTTAAAGATGGATTTGATCAGATGAGCGCGCTTTTCTGTGATGTAGATTGCCACTTCAGTAGTCTTTGTGTGCCATCTTTAAGTACTGTCAACGTATACTGTATGTAGTAGCCTCTAGTTCCATCCCCCTTTACATTACACAAAGACACACTCAAACACATACAGGAGAGGCACACTGATGCACTGGACTTGCTTGTTGTAGTATGAACACACACACACACACAATGAATGAGGAAATCCTGCTTAGGCGTGCAAGAGTGACACATGCTCTTCCTGACAGTTGCCTAGAAGACCTCAACATGTGCGGAGCAGAGGGGTGAAAACAAACCAATTTATTTCCTCATGCCAAGCCAATGAGCATACAAGCTCACGTGCCCACACACACACATTAACAAACACATGCAGGTACACAGGAGGGGTGAGTCACGAGAACTCAGTGCATCCACTGAGCTTTAATGTGCTGAACAGACAGGAATGGGAGAAGCAAGAAGAGAGGAGGTAGAAGGGGTGGAGGATAGAGTGATAGTGCATAGAGGTGGCAGATGGTTATGGAGGGAGACAGAAATGGAATATATAGTTTAATTGTAGCATAAATGCATAATAATGTAAGATAAAGCAGAATTTAATTAACGTTCAGATAATCTTTACTTTAATAAGTCTGTTATTACTATGGAGACACTTAATTTACATTTTACACACACACAAAATGTGCATGTGTGTGTTTACAGAAGCAAGACAAAACAACAGGAGCACGTAACAGAAATTAAATGACTCCATCACTTTCCTGTATAAAATATATTTGATTCCACCTTAAAGATCCCTTCCTGACACATTTTAAAACTTTAAAATAATCTACAATGACAAACATGTTCAACAACCAACTGAAAAAGGGTTTAATAACGCATCTCCTCTTTCAAAATTAATGAAAATTCCAGAATCTCTTAATTTGTGAATATGGCCACACAGACCTGCAGTTTCATTCTGTACTGAACACAATAACAGCACAGCTACACAAACCCCACACAACAAAAAGAACACATCAAACTGATTCTAACCATGTTTCAGATCTGCAAGTTCAGGACCATGACCAGGTTTACGCCGTTTATGATGTCACAAGTGCATGCCAGAAGATAATGAAACTCACTCGTCCAAAGGAAAACACATTTTTAATGGAGGGGGTTTAAAATCAAAGAGCTATTCATTTGTTAAACCTGCACATTAGAAATATGCTCTGTTGCCATGGTGAAGCTGAGGGATCAGTGTTACATGCAGGTTGTTTGTCACTGTTTAAAAGCAGCTAGCTAACATAAATAATACTAGTAACGCTACAAGTGAACCTCACCCAAAAACAACCAACCAACAAAAATGAAAAATTAAACCTATCCACTACCTCTGGAAAAGAAACCCTCCCTGCAGGGAAGCGACAATAGTTTTGTTAACAATGATTAAGCTTCTTCAAACTAACTCCATTAGCTGTTTATGTAATATTGCAAAATGAAAGGCTGACAAATACTGTTGATGATTCACGTGTACTCCAATGCGTCTACTCTTTATACTGTGTGTTTATTTGTGTGTGTGTGTGTGTGCTAATGTTTGGACTCATGTATGTCTGTTTAATGTTCTGTATGTATATGTGGGTGTGCTTGCTCTGTATTCCAAGTATTCCAGTCTACATTATTTAAGGCATTTCATTATTTGTCTTTATGTAACAGCTGCCCTACTCTGACATGCATCCCTCATATGTGTGCGTGTGCGTGTAGGTGTGTGTAGGTGTGTGCCTGTGCAACACAGATCCTTTGTGTCTGTTTACATAAGAGTAGTGAGCATTTCACTGTTTCATGGCATTGGGAAAGCCCTTTTCCACCCACACCCATTGCTGCAGTCTATTAGTGTGAACTGCACACACACGCACACAAAATGACTGCTGCTAGAATAATGAAACGACCCTTTTGATATGACTTCATAAATATTACATCAATAATCTGACATTAATGGGTTTTCCTTCCGTGTAATCCTGCGTTCTTATTTGTTCAAAGCAACAACACAAAACATCAACTCCTGAAAAGTCAAACCTTTGCAAGTGGCACTTCATATTGTATGCAACATATAGATAGAAATACATAAAGACATGCAAATACATATTTTTTTCCAAATACATTTACAGCAGAAATGTGTGATATAAGTTATTAACAGTATAATGGAATATATATATATGTTAAAAACTCATGGTATTGTTAGTTATAGGTATAAAAAGCAGCGAGGGCCAGTGAATAATAGATGTTTTACTGCTGTGTTGGTGTTTTCTCTGATACCTTACTGTGATCGCAGGCCTCACAGCTGTTACAGCATGGGGGGAAGCCCTTTGTGCACCTGTGTGTATGTGTGTGTGTGATTGTGTGAGTGTGTGTTTGCTGTTGTGATGAATCTGTTAGTTTCTGGGAAAGCCCAAGGGCTAACCTCCACCCACTCAGTGTTCCTGGATATCTCTCTGTCTCCCTCTCTAGCCCTATGCGGTATGGGTGCACTTTTGTCTGTGTGTGTGTGTGTGTGTGTGCGTGTGTGTGTGTGTGCGCGTGTGCGTGCGTGCATTCANCTTTTTTTTTTTTTTTTACAATCAATATCAATTTTATGTATCCTCTGTATCACCTCCTCCCACCAATATGTTCTGTTCTACAACTCACGGCTTTAGTTTTTATCTTCTTACAGCAGAGCTCATATATTATGGCACAAAGCTGTTGCCATGTGTGTGTGCACACATGCTTCAGAGAGAGAGAGAGAGAGAGAGAGAGAGAAAGAGAGAGAGAGACAGACAGACANGAGAGAGAGAGAGAGAGAGAGAGAGAGAGAGAGAGAAAGAGAGAGAGAGACAGACAGACAGACAGACAGACAGAGGCATCAATAAAACTGCTCGCTCAAATATGGACCATAAACGTAACGCTTACTTCAGCTCCACAACTTATTGAATATTAGTAGCAATGAGCATTTTCGGTAAAATTATTTTTATGCTTTCAGTTAAACTATCATATTTCCCTCTTGATGAAACAAAATGATTTGGTAGTAACTTTTGCAGTATTAATTATAATTATGATTATATAATTAATTATATTTTTTAATGTCAAACAATCACAAAGCAATAAAAAAAAATGCCTTCCCATAATTTGTACCAGCTAACATCCCTAAAAAAAAAATACTAATTGGGTCTTTGGAAAACAAACAAAATAAGCAAAAAAACAAAAAAACTTAATAGTACAATTCTGTTTCATTAGCTTTTGCAAATTTGTTTAATTTCAACCTGCCTGTACTTACATCTGCATCTCTATTTTTTAATTTATGTATACTCATGCACAACAGAAATACAATATGTAAAAAGTTTGTCATGATTGATTTAATCACGAAAAAGAGCATTGTGACTGCTGTTCATATTTAATCTGGTACATATCAGAAATAATAGGCTTTAAATTTTCTTTTTTTCAGACTTGTCTGCACCATGGGACAAAACACTGTCACAAACACCCAAAAAGGACAGTTCAACATCTAGCGTGACCTTTGTTTGCATTGATGCAGCTCTGGCAATCAGCACAGACTGAATGGTTTGTAGGCGATGCTCACAAAGGTTTGCCTCTCTGTTCTTCCTGCTGTGCAGCGGTCAGCCGGTGGAGATTTACAGGTTGGAGCCATCTCAGTGCAGCTGCTCTGCCCACCTGTTCCCACAGGTGAGAGGTCGGGAGAGCATGAAGGCCAAGGCAGTACATTGACATTGTGATCGCTGAGGGTGCAAACCCCATTTGACGCGTCACTTCCTGATTAGACACGCTGGCTTCAAATAGACCAATAGCTCGATTCTGATCCTAAGCATTTATTTGTGGCTTTTGAAGAAGCAATTCAAGAAAACATTAATAAGTCTTCAAGTTTTTTGGTTCAAATGACTCATCCTGAGCGATATTTATGCCCATCTTTTTATACCTCATCTTTCAAACCCATCACACTCATTTCAATTGTTGTCACATGGGTGGTGCACTACACAAAGGACTATTGTCCAAAGTAACATTCTTGTGCATTAAAAAATTTATGTGATGTAGATCTGACATGGATTTAAAGGACCATACTGGCCATTTTGCACGTTTGAGCCTAATATATTCAATTTTCATGCATGTAAGGTTACTGACAATCATTTCCCAAAGCATGCTACTGGAACGATGAGTTAAAAATATTTTTCCTACCTTCCAGACCGCCATTGGTTTCAGTTCATTCTGGTATGCTATTAAAATCATCTTGTTGATACTTGAAATGGTCTTGGGATAGATCATCATTGCGAACAAGACGTGTATTCAGGCTTTTTTAGAAGTTATGTAATTTTAGTGTTTAAGCTCAATAAAAAGCNAACAAGACGTGTATTCAGGCTTTTTTAGAAGTTATGTAATTTTAGTGTTTAAGCTCAATAAAAAGCACAGAGTGATCTGATCTCCATCAGGAATAAAGTTCCAAAAGAAGACCTGCATTTATTGAAAAATTTAAATGATTGTGACTTCACAAGGCTGCATAACTATTGGCAGGTGAAAGATTGATTTTTAAGGTGGGTATATCACGTGAATATTTGATTTTGAAAGAGTAGGAGATTTTGCAAAATATCAGAAAAGCTGAAATATGGTTTTATCCTTTGAGAAATAGTTGTCAGTACTGTAACATGTATGAAAACCTAATATGTTAGGCTCAAACATGCAAAATGGCCGGTATCATCCTTTAACAATAAGCATCAATTGCCCATGATATACCGTTATGCGCAGTGTTGCTTTTTTTTTATTGCATGAGTATATACACAAAACTGAACAGAAATGCCAAAAATGGATTTAAAAAAAAATTATTTAAAATGAGGTATTTATTGGTGCAAAAACAGAGGGTGTGGATAAAATAACAAATTAAGACACTGTAAAATGCACTATAATGAATTATAGCCTCAGAAATTAGTTGAATCAATTTGTTGAGTCGATGTCAACCTGTCTGATAGTGTCTCCAAAAACAAAAATATAAAGCTTCACCACTTCTGTACTGCTGCTATATTAGATTTTGTGATATTTTCAAAGGACGTAACACTCATAATTGTTCCATCCTTTGCATAATGTATGCATCTAATATGCATCCACTCTGTAGCTACTTAGAGGTGCATTAGAACAAAGGTCCAAACTCTGAGATAATTTCTAACTTCTTGAATGCTATTTTAGTGAAGAAAAAGAAAGATTATTTTTCATTTTTGAGGGAACAGACTCATATGAATGTTATCAGACTACATAGCTGTCTGATGTGCTGAATCTAACAGCGCTGTACCATCATCGCGTTACCTGTATATACTGTATATTCTACAGTAATCACAGAAACCTGAAACGAGAATTAACACGTCAAAATGACTCTCACTTTCTGAAATGCCAGAGGAAACCCCAAGGAGGTACAGAACAACTCCATGTGATGTGACGGCACGCACCATTTGTTTATGAATTCATCATTATTGACTAATCAGCCGTCTGCTTGTGTGGGGAATCATAGAGTGTGACACGTATGTGTGTGTGTGGGGGTGTGTGTGTGTGGGTGGGTGAGGTAATAAGTAGAGACTGTAAGTAGCAGTGTGGTGGGAGGAAAGGTACTGGCTGTTATTGGATGTCGAGTGGGAGGCAGGCAGGCAGAAACAGGGCTCCCCTGGTTACTGTTGCTCTGTGGGTGGCTACCAGCATCCAGGCTCTCCTCTCTCCTGATGACAGTGTCACTGGGCTGAGGGGGCGATGGACGGGACTACCTCTCTCTTTCTCTTTCTCTCCAGCTCATACTCTACGCCCTCTTTCCTGTGCCAGTTGCCCTTTCTCCTTTTTTGTAACCACCTACACAGTCTTTTACTTTCTTCCAACATCAGTCCCCGCATCTTACCGAGCCTCCATTTTGTTCTGTTTGGGCTTTCCTCAGTCGCTCTCGCTCCCACGCTGGCCCCCTCCCTCTGTTCTTGAATGGAGGTTTTTGAACTTTGCAGTGGTCTGAGGAAAGACCTTTTCTCCATCGCCACAGCCTCTCCACCCACCTGGCAGACGCCCCTGCTCTCCCATACTTGCTACTTTCTTACTTCCTCCTTTACTTACCTGCTCTGTTTCTTTCCCAACTTTCCCAACACACACACACACACACGGCTCACACACTCTAATGCCACTGACGTCCATCGTGTCTTGCAACCTATATTATAATTGTCATCTATTCTCATTTTTTGCTCTTTCTCTTTGTATTCTTTTTGCCTTTGTGTTAAAAGTTCTTATTTTCAATTAGTTTTGTGTTGCTGTCTTTATAGCGGGTTCATTTTGTGTGTGTGTTCTGTGTGTGTGTGTGTGTGGTCAGCTGTTCTTAGTGCTACACAGCTGATGTCAGATTGGATAGTCTCAAAGCAATAAGGCAGTAATCTCTTAAAGGCCCAGAGGCTTTTAAGTCCACATTTCCTCTCCTCTCTCCTTGTACTCTTTTACCTCCCTCTCTCGTTCTCACCTTTGGAAAGAAAGACTATATTACCTCTAAATGGATGTTTTGGTGCAGTGATGCCCTCCTAGCTCATACACACACACACACACACACACACACACACACACACACACTGATGCATACATGCATACTTACACACTCACAAAAAAGTGCAGATACACACACTTCACCTCTGGACGGTGCTCTGCACCCACCATCTTTATGAAGCTGAGAATTATCCCACCATAGGTAATCATAACCTGCCATACCTGGGACTCATACAAATACACCTTGGCCCCTTTTCTCTTATAATGTGTATACAGTGATCTAATATAGAGGCTACAGGCCAGAGTATGATAGACTCATACCTGTGGGGATATTCAGCGACCCAGTGCTCTCTTCAGTGTCTTTTGTGTCATATTTATGTGCTAGACATGAGACTTGCAAGATGAACAGAGCCTCTACAGCATGTTTTTCTTGTCTTTCTGTAAGTTTACACTTTCTGTGAATTTACACCTGAGGATAGCTTCAGAGCACAGAAGCATTAAAACCATGTCTTGAGAGCAGCCTGCACAAAAATAGAAACACGGTACGACGTTTAATGCAAAATGTGAGCTTAGGGTGAACATGGAAGCAGGCAGAGCAGACAGATAAGCGAGCGCTGCCCCCAAGCTAACACTTACATAACAATATGTCTGGGATATATAGTACACAGAGGATCCATACTGATGTTAGTAAACATTACATTCATTTAATGCAAGTCTGTAGGAGCCTGATGTGCTGATGTGCATATGCATCCCACAATGTTTTCCATTAGCTCAAAGTTTGAAAGAAACTTCTGCTGACAGCAGTTCTAGGAAAGTTTATATTTGGTACTAGAGTGCCAGAACTGCACCAGCTAAGAACAAGCTTGAGTTGCATCCTTAGACTTTCCTTGGATCCTGAGCTGTCTCTATAGCAACCACCATGCTGTGCTGTACCACAGTTGCTGTGGTAATCACTAGCTGTTCCTGCCCCTAGCACTGTTGAGTGTTTGAAGTTGTCCCATAGGTGCTCCACTGAAAGAGTTAACTCCACAGCTCTCCTGATGGGCGTCTTAGCCGGCACGCTTATTTGGCTCTTTGATGTTTGCAGCAATGGGGTTATCCAGAATCCGGGTCTACTATCTGGAGGTGTTTGGAGTGAATGAGCAGCGGGCTGTGGCCTGACATTGATGCTAAAACCAAAATGAATAGGTCAATGCGTCTGCTGGTTTGTAGATGCTCTACACAAATGAGATGGTGTGACACTTGGTGCAGTGTCACACCTGGGGGTGTGGGGTGTCAGAATCCATTAGCCAAAGAGAGAGAATGGGTGCTGACACCNGGCACATGAGGGCAGGACTGGCTTGTAGAGGCTGTGCCCTCTGGACATGGCAGGAAGCAGACAGAGGGATTACTAACATAGGCAGCAGGCTGCAGCCATCATGGCCTGACCTCCCCCAAACTCTCAGCCATGTTAAGGACTGACAAAACTGATTTTGAACTGATATCCACACTGAACTGATGGAGCTGTATGTGTGTGTGTATCAGAGAGAGAGAGAGAGAGAAATAATACAGTAGACTTATTGTCTTGACCCAGTAAGTCAGATGGTATTGATAGTGAACATACACATCATGTTACTGTCAATCTTGGTTCAGCAGCAGCGCCCCCTAGTGAGCGGAACTCTTGGCTAATGCAGACACATGCAGAAGTTAGTGAGCCGTGTTATTTTTAGGACCAATCTGCTGTCATCACAGAGTAGCACCTCCACATTCATAGGTCAGAGAAAAAAAATCACAGGGCACAATATACACAGATGTTTTTAGTCCGTTATTTATATGAATTTACATATTCCAGGGTGCATGTTCTCAGCTCGTAGCTTCCAACGATCCAGACAGGGTGGTCTGAAAATTCTGCGCTGGAAGTCATCAATGATTTCTTGGTTGACAGATTCATTAGCGGCTGAGGGCATTGGACTTCCATCAGGATCAATTGATCAGTCTTGCACAGCAGAGGTTTTGTCTTAGCACGCTCCTCCTGTTTTGGTAAAGAAAATCACGTGGATATCAGAGAAGGAAAAAAGTGTTTTATACATATCTGTAACACTGGAAAACGACATTCATAGTGGCAAGCTTGTTTGCAGGAGTTTTAGATATGCCTCCGAGATAGCTTTAGATTTGTTTAGGCCCAAGAACCTAAGTACCAAGTAGAAGCCCTCGGTCATCATGGTCTAGGTGTGTGTGTGTGTGTGAGAGAGAGGTGAATGCAGGAGTTTCAGCTGCACTTACATAAGCTCTGATCTGACGTGCTACTTCACATTCCTTTTCTCCTCTCTTTTCTCCTCCCAGTGATTACCTCGATTACTTTGGCAGTACATCAGAGGGAAATCAGGAAACGCGGGGAAAGAAAGCATGTTGTATAACTAAAGAAAGTGTGGCTTTATCATAGCCAGCGAGCAACTGCCATCTGACAGTGCATAACACACTTCAGTTAAATAAAAGATTCCCTATTTCTCTTCTTTCTGGAACATGCAGATGCACGTGAATGTTTTCTGATTCAGGGCTGACAGTTATGTGTGTGCAAATGGCAGTTTAGTGGTGTGGTTTATGAATAAAGTATCCATTCAAGATCAAACGTACAGCAAACCTCAATTCAGCTGACAGTCACTTCAAAGGGCTCCGCAGAAGAGTGAACTGAAGCGGGAACATTGTAGTACAGCTACATCATAAGGAATGACAACATCCCCCCACTCCATATTGTTTTTCATCTTTAATTATAAATCTATAAGTGAAGCAAACTCCCCTTTTTACCCTGCTGTGTTCCTGCGCTTACCCACACCAACATATGATCTGGCGAGATTGGCTCATAAAACATGTCTAATCTGCTAATACTCAATGAAGAAAGCCCATCATCTTGCAGAGACTTAAGAAAAGCCTTCCTCCCCCTCGCCTTTGTTTTCATCTCCGATGGAAATAGCAACACATGGACGACTGTGTTTGTCTTTAAGATGGCACACAGCTAATCCTGTGTGAAGCTGCAGGGATCTCTTCAGCTCCTCTTGTCACCGTTGATTTGTCAACAACAATCTTTTCATTTCCTCTGTAAGCTGACACCATCATGTCTGTGCGATAGCGTGATCGAGGCGAAGCTGGATTGAATCTGAGCGGGGTGCGTTCAAAACCGCGCTCGCTCTTGCCGCCGCACCAGCCGAGCGTTTGTACGTTTGTGTGCTGTGGCTTTAAAAAGAGTCAGAGATTAACAAAACAACAAAAACTGTTGACTTAAATGTGTTTTTTTGAGGAAGCGCTGGTGTTAGCTTTGGTGGGAAAAGCATATGTACTGCAGAGAACACGTTTAATCATGCATTTGTTTGAAATAAGCGGACAAGCACAGAGCATAATTAAAGATTTCGACCATGGCTGCCTGGCTGGTGAATATTCAAAAGAAGCTGCAAACAACAATTAAAAAAACCCTCAATAGGAACACCCGGCTTAAAGCGGGCAATCATGTCTGAGATGCTGGGCCTAAATGAGGATGTTTTCTCTTTTCTGTTCTGTCAATCTCCACCAGAAAGCGATTTCCTCCTGAAGAGTGGCGGCCAGGGCTAAAAGCATGTTTTAATAAGCGCACTGACACATCCATCTTTGTTTCTGAGAGATAAGTCACACCGAGCGCAGAGCAAAGCATCCAGGGCTAGCTGGAAGGATGCCCATTGCTGCATATCTGCTGAATGTTCTTATGCACACAAAAACACACAAATGCAAAAGTGCACACACTCATAAACATGCACACACACAAGCATACATACAAGAAGAGCTGTCACCCTAACTTAAATCCTATTTATCACCAAACCAATGGAATTTTCCCTTCAAGCCGAAGGTGGTTGGCATGTTCACTTTATGCCTCCTCAGAGATTAGTGAATTCAGCCTTGCTGTGTTCCCACCGTGTCTCCTTTTAAGTCTTCCTTCTTATACTCCCCCTTCCTCTTCTTTACATCATTGCGCTGAATTAAATGTGCTTTTATTTGTTTATTTATTTATTTGTTTTTCATCCGAGGGGGGAAAGATGTGAAGTCTCAGATACCTGGGACTTTCAGCCGGCTGGGGATGGCAGCCAGCTGTGCGTGTGATTGAGGAGCGTGACAGAAATGTCCTCATTAGGTCTCCACAAATGCTATAAAGAGAGAGGAGAGGAGAGGAGAGGAGAGGAGAGGAGAGGAGAGAGGAGAGAGGAGAGGAGAAAAGTTTGCAAGCTTTTGACACTCACCGCCTTTTATCTATTTGGCATCTCAGGATTTGGTTTAAAGTTGTGTGCTCGAAAAGATGTTCATGCACAGACACGCAGAGACACAAGCTCATCTCTCTCTCTCTCTCTCTTTCTCTGTCTCTCTCTCTCTCTCTCACACACACACACAAACCCACATTGGCAAAGTGCATTGGAGCAACTCTATATCATTATTATACACTATTAATTAAAGAGAAAATAATAGAAGCTAGATGAACTTCTGTTCAGCCTAATTATCATGTCTTTGATACTAAATTGTGCAGAGGGAGAGAGAGATGTGTATGTTGGGAGGATCAGACTGGGACTTGGGGAGTGGAACTCTGAGAGGAGGATCTCACTCTGTATATGGCACCCATAACCCTTCCTTAAAATCAAAGCCCAATTTCTTAATTACAGAGTGAAATGAGAGAGATGCAGAAAGAGACAGAGAGATGAGGGACTAGAGAGACAGAATGTGGAAGGGAAGATGGAACAATGGGGTAACGTAGGGGGTAAAGGGGTAGAGGGAACTGTGGCTCAGGGGAACAGGCAACAACAAACAAACAACAATCATCTGTTTTATCTCGGTGCCTTTTCCCCACATCGCGTCCTCGTGATGCATCTCGTGATCTCTGAACTCCACGTTTCCACGCCAACTCCCCTGCTGCCTTGTTTGCATGTTGTTTTCGCTGATCATTAACATCATTACACGCCTGTGATAGTGCACGTCGAGTCACAAATCAGCCGCCTTCAACCGTTCCGGTGGTCTTGTGATTAGAATAACTTTGCTCCCGCTTCGTTTGTTGAAATGTCTTGTTTTTTTTTATCGAGTTGGTAAAGTGCTGCGAAAACACACACACACACACACACACCTGTTTGTTATAGGTGTTCTAAATGTGACAAACTCCTACAAACGTCGTTCGCAGTGTGAGCGCGATGCTGCCGGCAGCTGCGCCGCCGTATGAGACGCGATTCTGACGCGCTTCGCTGAGAAGGAGAGAGAGAAGGAACGACGCCGGACACCGGAGGGGTGATGACACGGTGATCAGGTATTCAGCGGGATGTACAAGCCGAGTAAGTCAAATGGAGAGACGAGAGAGAGATGGAGTTGTAGGGAGAGTCGGGAGACATGAAGGAGGAAAAGTCGAAGAGATGGGGGGAGAGAGAGAGAGATAGACAGAGAGAGAGAGGAAGAGGGAAGGAGGAAGTGGTGGCACAGCTGAGGTTGACACTAATGAGGAGCCTTTGTGATGGGACCTGACAGAGGAGAAGAAAGCAGAATCCCCCGACACCGATGCTCCACAACACTCCTCCGCTTAATTGGGAGAGCCAGAGCCCACAACGTGTGTGTGTGTGTGTGTGTGTGTTACAATGTGCATCTGTTTTAGAAGGAGTAAGTGAATGTAAGACAAAGTACACATATATATAAATGCTAACTTAATTTAGTACACGGTGTATGTGGATGTAGCGTAATAGTGCTGATGTAGGTATTCAGAATTTGCTCCATTTTCTTGGTCAATTTTCACACTTTTTGGTTTAGAATTTCACACTTTTAGTTGATGCCTGGCAGGATACTCAGCTTAGAACATTAAATGTACGCCGATGGTACTGAGGTTCACACATCAGATATCTGCCATCTTCTCACGTTCCTTTAAAGTGTCAGCGATCCAGTGTAATAAGCTCACCTTCCGTCTTGCTGGAGCGTACATGCATGGAAGCCCGCATGGCGTACAGCATGCCTTCATCCTGCAACAGCACTTCCACAAATGCATGAACTCGGGAAAGCACTCATGTACGGTGTGCAGCACTTGTGCACTCAAAACAGGACAGTCACTCACTCACTCCCTGCGGTGCGGTTTCCATCTTTGACTCTGAATCAATCATTTTTAATTTATCAGAGGGGATTTGTGTCATGAAGACTGATGCCAACTCCAATAAGGGGGGGGGAACCACACACAACACAACAGCGGCGAAAAAGCCAAAGCAAATCCCTGCTCTGATGCGATTATAACACACAACCAAATCAGGGCTGACTTGAATAGGCACAGAACACACAATCATATTAAGGGAAATTCGATGTGCATGGCATTACATTGCTCTCAATCTCTCCTCTTTTCTCTTTCTGTCTTCTTTCCTCTTCTCATTTTCTCTCACTCCATTTCTTCCTGCTCTTCTTTCTATCTGTCATTGTCTTCATCAGCTTCTCTATCTTTCAGTGACCTGAAAAATTCCTTGTCGGTGACTCTTCCTCTTCCCTGAGTTCATCATCTGTTTCTTGCTGCTGGTTGTGGATCTGCCGTCCATCCATTCTCCGTCTGGGGACAAATTCTGTTAGCAGCTCATGTCACAGGTAGTAGCCATGCTTAAAGGACCATACTGGTGGTTTTGCATGTTTGAGTCCAATTATGCAACTAGCATACCCATTACATTACTGACAACCATTTCCCAACATATACTACTGGAGTGATAAATATTAGATTTGTTTTTTCTACCTTCCAGACAGCCATTGGTTTCAGTTCATTCCAATAAGCCAGGGTTCCTCAACTAGTTTTCCCCAAGGACCAAATTATGTCAAGCATGCTAAGCCAAGGGCTAATACCCACCCCCGGACCCAACCCGATCTCTCATTTGGTAATGACAATGGAAAACAATTTGCTAATTTTTTTATTTATTTTTAAACATAAGCCTTTACAACTGCAGCAGCCCAGCACCAGACCCAGCACTTCCGTTGTAGCGTTTGCAGTGTTTTATAATGACTATTTCTTAATAAAATGGAGATATATGAATATCTACAGAAAGCTTAGCTTCTCCTGAACAAAATCAGCCCAAGCATGACATTTTATGACCACGCAATCTTGAGATAAGTGCGATGAAAGTACAAGATTTTTTTTTTTTTTTTTTTTTTTNGTTTGGGGGGAGAAGCCATCTGAGGACCTGATAGATAGGACCCGCGAGCCGCATTTGGCCCACAGGCCACCAATTGAGGATCCCTGCAATACGCTATTAAAATCAACTTATAGAGATTTAAAATGTGCTTCAGAAAAATAATCCATCACAGCAAACATAACAAAATTTTTGTCGAAATAACTTTATTTAACCAGTCCAACGGATCTGCACAGAAGAAAATGTATGTCTCCATCAGGGAAAATAGTTCCAGGAAGGCGGCTTTTACAGAGAAATTAAAAACAATCTTCTGCATTCTGATGTACATGTTAACAGGTGAAACACTGAATTTAAGGTTGATGTATCACCTGAACATTTGATTTAGAAAGATTAGGGGATTTGGCAAAATAACAGGAAGACTAAAACATGGTTCTACGTTTTAGAAACTGGTTATCAGTAACATAGGTAGTATTACCAGGCTTAAACGTGCAAAATCATCTGTATGATCCTTTAACAGCAAGAGATTGAAGTTGGATACCGTATAATTTTCAATAATACCGTTGACACACAGCGATAGAGGGAAGGCGATCTCTTAAACACCAGCGAAATGTGGCCACAGCAAAAGATCTCATATAATAATGTTTGATTTTAATGACAAAATAGCTGTGCTGCAAGCAGGTTTTCTCTTTCCTGTGAAAAAAGCAGCACGAGGTGAGTCAGACAGAGAGGCAGAGCGGTATAAGGAAGGGGGTGGGAAAAATCCAGTATGGCAAGAGAGGGAGCTGAAGAGATAGAGTAGGGTTGTTATGTCAGAGGTAGTCGAGCTGCTCTCATCTTGCCATTATCTCAAGCACCCTCGCATTACCATAATAATGGCTTTTAACCAAATGTAGCACTCTCCAAAGCGGCACAGGCAGAATCTGTTTTAACCAAATGTAAAACACTCATCGGCAGGCAGAATCACAGGCGCTTAACGCTAACATCGCTGTAGACTGACAAGTGTTGTGTAGAAGTCGTGTGTGGGTTTGAGTGGGAGTTTCAGGCTGGAGAGTCTTCCTAATCTAGTCTTGATTATATATTTAATGCATAACAATCATTTTGTGCGGTGTGTGTGTGTGCGCACCCAGTTTGTAGAAAATGTGTGGTATTTCTGGCGCACATTCGCCTCATATTTCCAAGCATGTGAATCCATGTGTGTAAGTGTACATCTACATATACATCTATTTCTTAGTGTGCTACACGTATGTGCATATGCGTATGTCAGCGTATATGTGTGTGTGACCAATTGTGTGAGTCTGAGTTGAGCTCCAGGTCTGGCCAGGTACTCTGCATGTGTTTCCCCTGTCCAGATGGCCTCTCAGCAGGCCTAGGCCGGGGCACTGGGTGTCCTCCTGCCCTCCCACCCAGCCACCACAGAAGGTCGACTCGACCGTGCCGCCCGCCTGCCCTGCAATGCTGATCCAGTCCAGACCAACAGCTCACTCGCTGCCTGCCAGAGGAAGACCAGAGCCAGAAAACGATATCGAAAGATGCCAGTTTGTGTAGATCAGTAAGCAGGTGCATATATAATAATGACCTTCTGTTAAAGTGTGCACTTTCCCCCAAAAAAAAAAANCCCACCACCACCACCACCACCTCCAAATACTCCAAGCACCCCCCTCTGTTGTAGCCTCTCTTTGTAAAAAGAATAGCATTGATGTTATTGTGCGTGTGTACGTGCGTGTGCGTGCAGTATGAGGTGCCAGGAGAGTGTGGAGACCCACAGATGGTCGAGGTGGTTCCCACTCAGTAAGACCTGGTTCCGAGCCCGCGTCCAGATTAGTGGGCCTGCCTCCTGAAGGACCACCCACAGGTTTCTGAGCAAACCTGGATCTGACACAGGGGTTTTGTTTTGGTATAAAGCAACAAATCCATTCACGATATTGGTTGTTTTTGTTTTTTTTTTACCCACTTGCTCTTGAAAATGGGGATGTCACCTTTAAGTGCACTTGACTGTTATACAGGGTTGTGTTGTTGGGGATTTATTATAAGTTTCTTTGGTTCAGTTATAGGTCTAAAATATAAATATGTCAGCCTTATAAACTAGTGACCTCTCCATGGTGTATCATGCCTCTCACCCAGTGAACGCTGGGATGGGCTCCAGTAGAGAATAGAGAATACAGGATGGATGAATGGATGGATTGATGGATAAATCATAAACTATAAAAATCGGTGATCTCTTTTCACATTGAAGAAAGTGTATTTGCATGTATTGCATGTATTCTCTGGTATCTGATTTTGGAAACAGCGCACTCCCTTGACGATTCTTGTCAGGGTTTCCTCGGGCAGAAAAACTACAACACATCGGCAAAACAAAGGCGGCATTGCAGCTTCCACGATTAAAAACAACAAACAGCAAACTTATGGACAAACACAACAGCCAAGAGGTTCCTTTGAGTTGAACTTTTAACACAACTGTGCGCAGTAAGGAACTGAGTAAAAAGTTTCAGGACGTAAACTGTTTGTCTGCTGTGTGTTTTGAGAGCTTTAAAGGACCGTGCTAGCGATTTTGCATGTTATAGCCCAATAAATAGTACTCGCATATACATTATGTTAACCATTTTCCAAAAAATAAAATGATGAAGCTGGATGGAGGTGCATGTATTCTACATGCTTAATAAAGAAAGTACCATCTGTGGTTCCTGGTAATTACCTCAGTAACATCATCATATTACCCTATTATTACCCCAGCATTACCCTTTAATTACCCCAATGATTATACTTATATTAAAGCATCATAATTTAATAAAATGTTTTATACCAATTTTACACCATTATTATTGAGATATTAGCCTATAACCTGATTATTTAGAGCAAATTACCTTTTGATATCCCATGATTACTGAAATGGTCTGCCCTGTTATTATTCTACAATAAGAATAAACACAAATACCACAAAATAAATAAAAAATCCAATAATACAAAATAAACTCTAATAATAGATAGCTATTCTCATTATAATTACCAAGCTATTACATGGTAATTAGAAGACATTGCATCATTATTATTCCACTTCAGCAAAGATATTAGCTTTGATATTAGCCCATTTTTACCTCGTTATGGTCGATCCCTAATGTAAAGTGCTAAGGTTTCCACATGCTACACAATTGGGCATGACAGAATGTACAGAGGGGTAATAGTGTCACAGTGTCTGGAGCTGCATCCCACTGCTTTAACCCACAGCATGCTGTCACAGATTCTGTCAGCTCTCATTCTTTACAATAATGCTCATGCCATACATACAAACACATGGGCACACATGTATGTACACAGGTACGTGCACAGACCAACACTCACACACTTGCATTCTGAAGCAGCCTAATGAATTAATTATAATCCCAGCCAGTGCGCCGTGTGTATCGGGTGCTAATAGGAAGTGACAGCGATGTGGTGATGTTCTCATCACTCCGGGCTTCTTGTCTTTCCCCACCGCCACTCATGACATCCCCCCATCACCCCCACTTCAGCTTGACATTTCTATCTTTGTAGTGTGGTCACCTGTCATTCTTTGTGCCGCCTGTTAACTCAGTACTTGTATTGACACAACTGCATGTACATGATGGAACACGCATGCACACACACACAAACACAGGTAGGTAGTAGTTCAAAAATACATAACAAAGTGTATGCATGTCTGCTCTCACCTAGAAAATAAAAAATGTATTATCTAAGCAAGAGAAAAAAATAAGATCAAACAACCATGTGATTTGGTTGTATGTGTGTGTGTGTGTGTGTGTGGGGGNGGTTCAGGGACACCAATGCGAAACACAATAACATGAATAAAGCCTCCACAGCAAATATGCAGCTTCTCACCTCATTCATTATGTAATGGGGAGTAACAGCCCTCCTTCCTCTCCTCCCTCTCACTTTGCCTCCTTCCCACCACCCTGTCCTCCCCTCAGCCTTCACCTTCTGTTCACCACCTGTACGGGAACAGATTCCTCTCTTCTCGCCGCATGACACTTCAATCTGTTGTACAGCAGAGAGGAGGATCGAGTTGTTTCTTTTTCTTTTCTCTGTCTTGTCTTCTGCACGTTGCAGACTGTGAGTGACATGCCTGGCTTCTGCCTCCAGTCAAATCCAAAAGGTTAAAGGTCTGACATTTGCACACAGGAGCCAGCAGAGGAGACACACACGTGACACTGAATGCACACACACATGCGGCGTGCATTTGTGCATGTTGTGAGCGTGCATGCATGTATGCATCTGTGCATGTGCACGTCTGTGACCTTAAGTAAATCACTCATTCTGCTAGTGCGATTGCATATTTGATATAAGCTTGACATTCTTTGTAGCTTCCTTTATTCTGATGTCAATTGTCATCAACATTTTATCAGTGTCATATAAAAAATGATAATCTACTATAAAATGTAAAAAAAGAAAAAAGAGACAAGAGGGAGATTAATGAAAAGAAGAACTATGAGGAGGAGATGATATAGATGGGCACAGGGAGACAGGAGAAAGAATGAGCAGTAGGTAATAGAAGAAAACATTTAGATTCTCTCTCTCTCATTCTCACACACATGCACATACAGTATGCAGGTTATTGAGAGTTGGCAATGGAGGGGTGATGGTTCCAACTCTTAGTTAAAGACACAGCTGATGACAATTCCATTAGCCTGTCAGTCCTCTCTCCATCTCTCTTTTTCTCTCAATCCTTTTATAGATGAAAAGCTTCCACTTTTCTGTCAATGGCCTGCAGTCATCTGAATTAAACATTGATTTTATCGGAAGTTTAGTCACTGCGTCGGTGACGACTCGCTGCCTTCTTAAAACCCGTGTGTGAACCACAAAGAAGTGCAGAGCCTAGGAGAGGATGAGAGAGAGCGGAGAGAGTTAGAAGAACAGAGGAGATGGGGGAAAAAAGGAGATTTCAAGAGGAAAATAGTAAAACTTGAGAAAGGAGACAGAGAGGGACAGGGAGAGCTGAGGAGGGAGACAAGGAGAACGCAGGGGGGATGAGAAGGAAGAACAAGGGATTCAGCAAGCAGCAATTAAGAGAGGAAGAAGGGACAGGAAGAGAGACTGAGGAAGGGCTGACAAAGAATAGAAAGGGGAAAGAGTGTTTTGAAGAGCGATGTTTGAATCTCTTTATTCTTCCCATCATTGTCCAACACCTGCCACAACTCATCTCTGGAAAACTCCCTCCATTTCTTCTGTTCTCTTTCTCATCAGCTGAGCTACAACCTCACAGGTTATTCTGAAATTACAGATTCATCTGAGTAGTTGCTGTTGTTTGCAGCTAAAGAGATAAAATAAAGACAGAAAAAGGTTGTGTTGACACTTAGTTCCTGTGCATCAGCCAAAACTAAGAGTAGGAATTGACCCTTGGTCGGGAAGTGCATGCTTTTGCTGTTGTGTCCCCCNCCCCCCCCGGCCAAAACTTTCTTCTCCTCTCTCTCTCTCTGTGGTTTGTTGTTGGACACCCTGAGGAGATGGGGAGATGAAAGGGAGCTAGTCTCAAGGGAGCGTCACTGTGAACGGGTAGCTTCACGCAGCGTTCTCTGAGCACTCATCCCCGCAGCGGCATGCCGAACCTGGGATAAAACAATTCCAGAGTGGGATGTCGGGAGTGGGGTTTTCCAGTTCACATTCACCCGTTTGTGAGTAAATCTCATGGAATAAATTACAATGCTCTCTAAAACTCAAAACTCTCCTTACTGTTGGTCAACTTAAATCAATTGTAGCAGAACATCTCAACGGCCTGTGATTGTTTTAATTGATTTGTTATTTTTATTGCTGTTTGTGTGATCTCGATGTCATTGTAAATAAGGGAAAGCTCTCAATGATTCTTAAGAAATAAATAAAGGTTTGAAATGAAATGAAAAAATGAAAAAAAATTAGAATGGAATAGAATAGAATAGAATAGAACAGAACAGAACAGTAACTTTATTGTCCACCGAGGTGGAAATTTGTCTTTGGTTTCACAAATGGTACAATGTAAAAACACAACACATTAACTGGACAGACACACCAGACTGGCACAAAAAATTAAAATAAAACATTTGATCTTAACACACAACAACAACAGAAAATGAATAAGTGCTTAAAATAGGACTGGATTTGCAAAACAGTGTTCCAATCAATTCTAAATCTAAAACTATATCTAGAAATCCTCAAGAGTTCAGCAAGGCAACAGCGGTTGGGATGAAAGTTCTCTTATATATGTTCTTAGAGGCTCTAGGAGCCCAATATCTCCATCCTGAAAGGAGCAGTTCAAATTCACAGTGCAGTGGGTGCAGAGGATCAGACACTATCTGATGAGCCTTCCGTCTGGCCTGCTCTTCATACATACTGTATTTGTTAGTTGTTTCTGTGGCCTTCCAATAATTTTGCTCCCCATATTTTCAATTCTGGCCAATTTACTTCTGCTCTTGGCCCCTAAACTCCCAAACCAAGCTGTCATATTGAAGGAGATGGCGCTTTCTACCAGGCTTTTATAAACCAGTTCCAAAATGTCTTGTCTGATATCATAGAAACAAAGTTTTTAAACTAGATATAAACATTGCATTGCTGTCTTAAAAATGAACTCAAAGTTTGCTGTAAAGACTAGGCTGCTATCAAAAAAGGTTCCCAGGTATTTAAAAACTTCCACAGTCTCTACAAATTACACAGACGCACACATGCAAACACACTGAGGAAGGATCCTGAGTCAGCATCATAGATACAACATGGAGTCAGTATTTATGTTCGTAGGATGCAGCAGACTTGGGAAAATAAAAAGCAACAGATAACAGCAAAAGTGTCTTAAGAAGGCAGAATAAAAGGAATGGGCTAATTTTCCAAGAATTCCTGACTGCTGGTTTATGCTTAACGTGGACTCGATAGTGGGCGTGTGGAAAAAGTGACATAATAGTGGCCACAACAGTGAGCTGTGGAGGCCGCTTTTGAGGGTCGCTCATGTAGTTGTAAACCACTCGATTTTTGAAACAACGCGGACGGTGTTTGTGTGACGTAAATGCGTCTTCATCAATGACTGGCCAAGCAAAGAGGAGAAGAGGAAGGGGAAGTATTGTATGTGAGGAGGAAGGGAGAGAGAAAGAGAGAGAGAGAGAGAGAAGGACAGGAAAAAACAAACAACTTTTTCATCTTGCAGCCAATGCAAATAACAGCATTTCCTCCTCTTTGTTAATCAACAACTTTTTTTTTTTTTTTTTTTTTTTTTTTTTAATGGCCTCCTTGTTTTGTTATGGATGACTGAACCGGAATCTACTTCTATTTTTGCTGGATGTGTTTTTGAGGTTTGGGGCAGTTATGAGCGACTTTATCCAAAAGCACCGCGGAGTTGAGGTGCGCGGCCATCATGCCCGGTCGTCGATTGAATGCCAGGACATGTGGACGATCTGTTTCGAAGCATTCGTATCCACATCCTCATTGCATCTGCTTCAAGCATAAACCAGGCCCAACTCTCTCCTCTGATCCCTCTTTCTCTTTCTCTCTCTCTTTCCATTTCTTTTGGCAGCATGGTGGAGTTCCCTCACACTCATGGCCCCAGGGTGGCACAGCTTCGGCTCCCAGAGTGCACTACAGCACTAGGAATACCTCTCTCTCTCTCTCTCTCTCTCTCTCTCTCTCTCTCTCTGCTGCAGCAGGTATGAATAATTAAACCTGCGTTTCCTCTCTGCTCATGTCATGTCTCTGTCTGCCACCCCTCCTCCCGCCCTCTCCGCTGTGTCTCTCACTCAGGCTGAAGTGTTATAACAGAAGTGAGTCATTTAGAAGAAGGAAAAGGCTGCAGATCAAGGAGAGTTGAGTTCAGTTTGGAACTTGGCATGTTACATAAGCTGTCACTGTGCGTTATTGACTGAGAGAGAGAGAAAGAAAAGAGAGATGGAGGAGAGATACAGAAATAGAAAGGTGAGGCAGTGATAATGGTGAACAGAAAGAGAGAAAGACGGAGAGCAAAGGATCGCAAGGGATATGCAAAGGTTGGTAGAGTGAGTTAGCACAGAGGTGAGAAAGATGCATTTCCTCCTCCTCTTTCAGTAGCAATATACTTGCAACAATGCACAAAGTGCCCTTGTAACCTCACAATCTACAGAATCTATTGTCATATGCATACGAAAAATTTTAGTTCTTAAGGCTGATAACTGTACATTTTCACTTTTAAATAATTCATTTTTTTATATTGTTCAAGCTCAAGAGCCACAATATCACCATTACACACTCTTACACTCAAGCTTGCCTGATTATCACATCAAAACAATCACATAACGTCTCCTCACATGCCATTTTCTCTAGTATTTACCCATTAACCCTTCTCCAATCTGAGCACATCTCCTCTCCCTCTCTTGCTCTCTTCCATCTTTCCCCCTTTCCTCCATCTCTGACATCTCTTTTCCTCTTTCCATCTCTCCTCCCTCAGGTGCCATATTACCATAATGGCTTCTTGTGACAGTGATGTACTAAGCAGCAGTATGGAAATGCAACATGCCACGGTGTGCCTTATCAGAGCTGAATGCCATTAGATGTCATTTGTATGAGTGTGGCTGTATGGTCATTATATGTTAAACTGTTCTGTTGGAAACAGGAGGAGACAGACAGAGACAAAGTGATAGTAAACTATTTTCCATTTACAGTACAGCGATGCATGCAAAGAGGAGTGAAGATTAGCAGGGAAATGAAAATGGTCTCCTGTCTTTTTTTTTTTTTTTTTTTTTTTTTTGCTTACCTGTTCACTCCTGCACAATTACGGCATGAGGGCACAACCTGCATGTAAAGCTGCTCATTGCAGTCATACATACACTAGCATTCAAGTTTGGAATCACCCAGAAATTTTCATGTATTAC
Source organism: Lucifuga dentata (assembly GCA_014773175.1). Lineage (NCBI taxonomy): Eukaryota > Metazoa > Chordata > Actinopteri > Ophidiiformes > Bythitidae > Lucifuga > Lucifuga dentata. The sequence continues at coordinate 28,568 of VXCM01001035.1, read as the reverse complement.
ATAGAAACTGATTCTTTTATTCACCATAATAGCATTAAATTTATGCAAATATATAGCCATACATTATGTAGGACCCAAAATAATGATAGAAATGTTAAGAAAATATAGTTGAAATTGTTTGCTGAAAAGGCAATAATATTTAAATGTTAATACTGTTAATAACATTTTGGTAATTGTGATATATATTTGTTTTAGTCAAATTACTCCTTTTCCTTTAATTGATGTCTTCATAATTATTAAGTGTCAGTTGGAGTTAAGTGGTCTATGGAGCAACAGTTTTTTTTTTTTTTTTTTTNTTTTTTTTTTTTTTTTTTTTGACTGAGAACGAGAATGACCAAAGAAAACATTTGTAACTTGTACTTTATTTTTCTATTTTTTTCCAAGTAAATGTTTTTGAAATGGAGTTACTGGTTCCTGGAGATTTATTTTCATGTCAGGCTTATTGTTTGACTTGGACCTTAACTCAGTAGCTGCACAGGAGAAACACATATTAATGCTGCAACTGGCTTTTACTGCTCAAAAATAAATAAATAAATAAAAAATAAAAAAATAAATTTACTGATTAATAATAATTATTCACATAAAAAACTGTAAAGCCCCATTTTCAGAAGTCATGACTGTAGAATCCTAATGATAAACTCGTTTAGCTCATCCCTAACTAATCATGTTTAAATGCTATATTAGAGAAACCTTTTTGATTGTGTTCACGCAGCTGAGACCCATTATTCTGTTCAATTATGCAGGTAAATTGTCTTTACTTGGGTTGCATCAGGTTGAAACTGAAGATTTCTTACAAATGTGTCCACTGCTGTCTTGTGAGAAAAGGATAAAGTGGATCTAACCAGGAAAAAGAAGCAGAAGGCTCAGATGCACAACTGTTGAAGAGGATAAATCATCAGTCTTTAGTCTGAGAAACAGACGGCTTACAGGTCCTCAGTTCTCTGCTTCCTTATATAGTGCATGCCAAAAACATTTCAAAGAAAACGCCATATCTGAAACTAGGAAATAAAAAGAAAAGTTATCCACTGTTCACTCTTCTTTTGCCTATTTTAACCTTTTTTTTTTTTTTTTCCCCCCCAGTTTCAGATAATCATCATTGGCCAGCATCCTGTAGTCGTCTTTTCACTGTTACCCATCATTATTTTATTTAGCAAAAGGACAGAAGGAAGAAATGAATGGAGAAATAAAGAAATATTAACAACAATAAATTAGTTTACATCATGTTGAATGAAAAATGTACATCAGCAAAATAACTACTCCAACATTCAGGCAAATGGATCAGAGTACAAAAAAAAAAAAAATTATTTCACTTTGGTGTGTAGTGAAATAGAAATAAAAAAAAATTGCACGACATAGTAACTCAAAAATTGCATTTATTACATTATTTGAATAAATACATTTAGAGCTTTCCTAACCTGTCTGTACTTCTCCTAAATACATCAGTGTGACATTAACTGTGATTTCTAATACCAAATCTGAGCTGGTTTCCATCAACTGTTTGTTTCATGTTTGCTGGGACGGATTCAGATTAAGGCAAATCCTCCACAGACCCCCCCACCCCCACCCCGAGCCAATCATCGAGGTTTGTTGCTCTCGTTCTCTGTCGTGATACTTCTAACTAGATAATTGTGTTACTCTTCCTCTTTCTAAGACTTTTGACCCCTCTGTACTTCAACCATGTTTTATTCCTAACTCTCTCTCTCTCTCTCTCGTGTGTGTGTGTGTGTGTGTGTGTGTGTGTGTGTGNCTCTCTCTCTCTCTCTCTCGTGTGTGTGTGTGTGTGTGTGTGTGTGTGTGTGTGTGCATGCATCTGCAGATATCTACTTATGTGAGTTACAGTAGGTAAAGGGTCTGAGATTTGTCTATTCTCTGCAGCAGGACGCTGGGATGAATCACTGTGTTGCCGTGGGGACATTTCCTACCCTCTTCATAAATATAGCAAACCTAAAGTGCAAAAAAATGTTTTCTTTTGAAAATGGAAAAAAAAAAAAAAAAANAAAAAAAAAAAAAAAAATGAAGGGAAAATATGTAAATGAATATTTCATTTTAGACTCGAAATCTTCTGTTTTACAGCCCTTGTAAGCTGATTAAAAATGGTTGGCTCAGTGCAGAGTTTTGATTGACAGAGATACATATGATGTTATTCGTGCAGGTGAGAAAAGTTTTTAAATGTAAACAGAGCTTAAAGTTTGTACGACTCATGACGATTGTGCGCTTTTTGTTAAATAAAGGCAAAGAGGTTGGGGGGAAATAAGTGNGAGAGAGGACTCAAGTAGCATCCTGTCACCTATCAATCTTTCCTCTTCAGATTTTTTTTTTTATTGTTTACTATTTTTCTTCATGCTCCTGTTTACACAAAATGTGTTTTCTTTAACTTCCCTCCTTTTGAAATCATTCTTTACTTAGTATGAACTTAACGCATGTTATTTTTGTCAAAACTCAAGAGAGGGGACTATGAGACCTCCAAACTGCAAATATCACTTTTTGTCTGAAGGCTGTCAAAGTTAACACAAGTAATTTTCATTTATTGTAAAATAACAGTACAGTTTATGCTTGCATTAGTTTGGTGAAAAAACAAATTTATGGTAAGTGTTTCTGTGTGTGTGCATGTGTGTGTTAGGCTGCCAGTGTTGAAAATTATTTGCTGTATCCCGACAGAGCAGACGATGGAAATCCGTTTTTGTAACATAAATCCTTGGTGATTCACGCTAGCCTCTGAGCAACTTACATTTCCGTTGAAATGGGCGAGATAGCTGAGGATTCGTTTATAGCCTCTACCCACTCAATCCTTTTCACAGTCTCCAGGCACCCGCAAAAGATCAGCAGTCAGTCACAGGGCCATCACAGACACACAGATGCTCACACACACACACACGTTTATACTCAGTCATATTTATACCTGAGGAGACTCTTCAGTTCATCAGACTTACAGCTTCTTTAGTGTGGGAGGAAACTGGAGCAGCATGAGGAAACCCAGGCAAAGTCCACACATTGAGGAATTGATCAGACCAATCAAGCAAAATCTAATTTTAAACAAAAACAGATAATAAATGCCTTTGTATGCTTCAAAAGAACCGCATCTCAGATCTGTCTGATAGTGTCAAAAACCCTGTTTTGATTGTGGAAAAAGGTGGAATTTGGAGCGACAAAATTTTTCAACTTTTCTAAAAGGGCAAACGAACAGCTACGCCCATTCATGCAGCCATTAGCCAGGTGTGTTGAAGTGTAAAAGCAGGCAGGGTTTTAAAGGATTTTGCATGTTTGAGCCCAATAACAACAGCACATTAGGGTCATATAAGAAAAAAAAATCTGAGGGGGAGATTATTTTGAGTTTTTAAACTTGCAAATTTGCGAGTTTTCAATTTGGCAAATTTGTGAGTTTCAAAACTTTAAAATTTGCCAGCTTTAAAAGTCTATGCTTATGTAATTCAATGTCTTTGTGCTGAAAGCACAAGTATTTCTTTATTGCTAAATCCAATGGAAAAGTATAATTTAATAAGGTCATGTACTGNACAAGTATTTCTTTATTGCTAAATCCAATGGAAAAGTATAATTTAATAAGGTCATGTACTGCAGGCAAATGTTTTAGTTCAAAACTCAAAATAATGCCCCCCTCATTTTTTTTCATCTTACATGGCCCATATTATTACACTCGTATTACACTGTCATAAAATACGGCCTGCATACACGTTAACAACCATTTTCCAAAACATTTTACTGGAGCGATATATTTTAGATTTATGTTTCCTACCTTCCAGACACATTACGTTTTAAAAATCTTGTAGAGACTCTTGAAATATGCTTGATATAGATGATCCATTACAGCAAACCAAATGTCATTCGTATTTTTTGTCCAAGTTACTTAATTTAACCAATCCAAAGAACTGCATGGAAGAAAATTGTCTTCACCAGGGAAATATAGTCCCAGGAGAAAGATGACTTTTACCAAGAAATTAAAATAACCTTGCCTTCTACAATCATTCCTAAGTGTTAGTGGATGAAACATTGAATTTTTAAGGTGTGCGTATCATCTGACCACTCAATTTTGAAAGATTAGGGAATTTGGCAAAATAGCAAGAAAACTGAAACACGGTTTTATGGCTTGGAATTTATATGCGGATATTTATTGGGCTCAAACATGCAAAACCACTGGTAAGGTCCTTTAACTGCAGCTTTTGATTTGTTAGCATTATCACCCATCACAGCAGGTCTTGTTGAATGAATCTTATTAAAAATCAAGTCAACAATCTGACTAATCGCACTGTAGAGACTTCAAGTTTTAATGTTATTACTATGATCGTGTCAGTAAAATGATTGTTTTCTGATAATTTGTGTTTTTTAATTAGTTTGGGGGAACTAACTTGTTTGTGTGTATGTGTGTGTGTGTGTGTGTGAGAGAGAGAGAGAGAGAGAGGGTAAAGTTTTAACACTAAAATAATGCTGTTTGTCACTGCTACAGCTCAAGCACATTACGAACATAAAAAAACATCACCCCACTTTCCTTCGTCGCAGAGGAGCTGCTGGTGTCTGTGTTTTCCACTTTGTGGGGACTGAGGGGGACAGATGGAGGAATCCCTCTCTCATCGCCCACTGCTGCTTCAGCTTTCCCCCTCTGGGGACACGCATCTCCCTCAGCACAGAGATGTTTTCAAATTAAATACTCTCTAATGAACTGGAAAACCTGCACCCTCCCTGCTTCTTGTGTGTGTGTGTTTACATATGAAGTACGCATTGTGAAGTCCACAGCAGAACGGAGTGTGAGAAAATGAAAGGAAAACTGCGAGAGATTAAAAGAGAGAGGTATTTGCATTGCAATCTAGTGACTGCACAGTCTGTGCGTAGCGTCATGAAGCGTGTGTTCCTTAATTGTATATCTCTGCTGTTCTAATTGCTTTAATTCCCTGTAATTAATCAGTAATTGCAGTGAGGAGCCATGCACAGCTTCGCTCTGAACGCAAAAGAACTTTCAATATGGAGAACATAAATATAGATGAGAGGATGAGAGGAGGGAACCGAGCGAGCGAGAGAGGAAGAGAGAGAAAGAAAGAAAGAAAAAGAAAGAAAGAAAGAAAGAAAGAAAGAGAGAAAGAAAAGGGAAGACTATATTTGGTGTTCTTTGAAAGGCCTAAACCATGGTCCCATTTCTCATTAATGTATTCTGATGTGAATGAAAATGAGATATTACAGGTGAAAGTGGAGCATTCCTCGCAGATGTGCAACATTGCTGCAAATAAACTCCCAACAACTCAGAGGAAAAAATGTTTTCAAAGCAGAAACATAAATCTGACACGGTTCAGAAGCCTCCTGTTGAAGAGTTTTGGGTTTTCATATCATCTGACTTCTACTGTTTTACTTGTTCACGCTGACATTGTTCTCAAAGTAGCTCTTCTTGTATGTGTTTGTGTGACCTGTGTGCGTGTGTGTGTGTGTGTGTGTGTGTGTGTGTGTGTGTGTGTGTGTGTGTGCAGACAGGAAGGGGGGTGGCAGCTGTTTCCAGCGAGATCCCTGTCCCAGTTGGCCATAGACCCGGAGCGAGAGGAGAATCCCTCCCACTCAGCATACTGTTGCAAGGTAATCCCCTCCTCTCTTTCTCTATCTTTCTCTTATTCTCCACCTCCTCCCAGCCTCACCCAGCACCCCAACCCCCCCATTCCCCCATTAATTCCCAATTAAGGCACCAGCCCACCCACCCACACACCTCCTTATTGCACATATTGCACATAAACGCTTTTCTGGTCAGACTTTTAATTTACAGAGGCTAGCAGACTGCTGACTGTGTGCATGTGTGTGTGCGTGTGTGTGTGTGTGCGTGCGCATGTGCATACATGAGTATCTTGTATAATGATCTATTCTCTTCCTTTCCCCCAACCCTGCTTGAAAGCAAACCTTTGTCATTCTCGATCGTTTTTTAAAATGAGAGTCGGTAGCTGGTCTTCAGTGACCTGCTGCAGTCCTCCCTCTCCCTCGTATCTGCCCCCNCCCCACATAAATGGCCCCGGTTTCCTCATAACAAGCAGGATTCTCATAGATCTCCATCAATTTGTGTCACACCAGGGATTCCCTGAACAAAGATGCCTTTGCCACATCACCCACAACATCTATGCATTATTAAGGCAAGAAAAATAGTCTGTAAAGCGTCTGTGGCAGCAGCAGTTACAGAGCGAAAAGATACAAGGACGAGAGAGAGAGAGAGAGAACGACAAAAAAGGGAGGNGTTACAGAGCGAAAAGATACAAGGACGAGAGAGAGAGAGAGAGAACGACAAAAAAGGGAGGAACAGCGAGACTAATGATAAAGGCAGAATATTTTAAATGTCATTCTGACCATACATCCCACAGTATGTTAGTGATGTGTTAAGCGGAAAGCTTGCTCTCCTGCTCCCCACACTGTGTTCGTTCATTAAAGAGATTTCCCGAGATGCATCTCATCTGTGAGCGGTTCACATCAGCGTATGCATGGCAAAGCTCATGCTGATCTGTAAACAGCAGGAAAATTACTATTAAAATGCAGTGTGTCAAAAGGCCTTAGGTGGAACAGAGGATTTTTAACAGCTATTCAGTTCCTGAGAGGCCTCATACAGCACCGTCCAGAGCAGCGAGCACCTTCTGCAGCTGATACACAGATTAAGTGAGATTCATGGAAGGTGGTGTGTGTCCATGGTGGACAATTAAAATAAAGCAACATGGATTGTAACTGCAAAATGCCCCTAAAGCAACAGTCCACCTTTAAAGTTAATTCATTGCTGTTATGACAGTGGCCTTAGACAAATCATAATTTGCGAACAGGAACAACCGTCTGTGGTGTAATTATAAAATGGAGAATACAGATTCCAATTTGAGATTTAATTAAGCAGCATGACATGGAGAAGTTCTGGTGGCAGAAAAAAATAGACTAGTGAGCTGAGAGCAGAGGTGAGAGCAGGTCATTCAACACTTTACACACACATTAGAGCTCCACATTTCAAGAAATCGACACTAATACAAGAGAAATGTGAGGTCCACACTACGGGAATCTGGTGCACTGGAGGTGTGTGTGGTGTGTGTCACCTGTGAGAGACACAGCACAGTGGATGGAGCGTGAAGAGGCGCAGTGCCACGAGAATGTGTATGAGATCAGATTAAACCCCGAGATTTAAATACACCGATTCAACTGATTGGGCTTATATGTCATATTTGCTGATCACTAAAACAATAAGAGACTTTCGAGCTTTGATACTTAAATGTGAAGTCACAAGTCAAGGCTGACAGGTTCCAGTCAAGTCACGAATCCTAAAGTTTGAGTTTGAGTCCTAAACAAGTCATAATGTACTCTATACCAAGTGTAATGCCAGAGCAGAGTTCTTTACTCTGACCTGAGGAGAATCCTACTGCCAAAATTGGCTTTGCTGGTCACTGGGTGTTTCGACTCCATCATTGTCGTGTAACTTGATGCGGATCTCAGAAATGAAGCACTTATTCACTGTTGTGTTATTTTCAGTCTGTGGTGTGAAGAAGATATCAAGTCAAATCAAAATACAGGCAGTCCCCGAGTTACGAACGAGTTCCGTGCCCACGGCTGTTCGCAAGTCGGATTTGTTTGTAAGTTGGAACAGTTATGTAAGGTGCGTATCTAGCATATATTTTACTTAGGGGTATATTTAGCGTATATATTTTACCTTTCTATGCATAAGAAACATTAAAGAAACACTTCCAGATATCCTAAAANGAGAGAGAGAGAGAGAGAGAGAGAGAGAGAGAGAGAGAGAGAGAGAGTGTGTGTGTGTGTGTGTGTGCGCGTAGGGTATAAAAAAAAATGTAGATTAACACTTGCTCTCGCTCCTTGATGTCTTGAACGTCGAAAGAGGCATTCTTCTGTTGTTTTGATGTGCGTCGTAAAGTAGTGCGCCGTTCATTATTACGAATCATTGTACGTAACTCGAATTTCTAATTTAATAGGATTTATGGCAGTCGGTTCGTAAGTACAGGTTGTTCGTAAGTCGGGGACTTGTACTCAAGTCAAAGAGAAGTCACAAGTTTTATCAAAGTCAAATGTCAGACATTTTTGATTATGTCAAGTTGAAAGTCAGTAAATTTTTGACTCAAGTCCCAGTCGGGTCTTGATCGTGCGACTTGAGTCCACACCAAAAAAGCTCGGTCTGGTATTTAGTCACAAATTTAGTCACAAATGAGCTTCACTGGACGTGATGCTGAAGGTCATGAACCAGAACACGAGTCTTTTAGAGACTTTGACCATGACTCAGTGCAGCTCCTCAACCAACAACAAAAACAAAGACAACCATAAATTAGCACATTGAGTAAAATAACTGTGACTTGGGGTGAAGTCTTCCTATAAATGTCCCAGTGGAATATAAATCTAATGAGGATGGTAAATTAAAGGATCAGCTGCACCCACCAAATTCAGCATACACTCTCCTCCACTCATCACAGTGTAGCTGTTACTGATGGCACAGTATGTATGGATTGTTATCATGATCATACACCATTTTGTCCAACATGATACTGCTGGCTCTCTCTCATACACACACACACACACACACACACACACACACACACACACNACACACACACACAGAGACACACACACCTTCCTGAATCTGCACAGCACCTTTAGATTCTCAACAGTCGCAGTAATAAGATCAAACTTGTTCGGTGAAACCCAACCTTTGTTTTATCCGATGGAGGCATGAAATGAGATTCTATTAATACCCTCAGCCCAATTGGGCTGGCTGGCTGACTCCCTATGGAGGCAGCACTGAAAAGGTTAGGTGCGGCAATTACGCAGGTGGAGTTGGAGAGGGGGTGGGGGTGAGGAGGAGATGATTCCGCCTTGATCACTGGCTCCGAACAAAGTGTTATCAGCTGCAGCACAGAGAGNGAGGAGATGATTCCGCCTTGATCACTGGCTCCGAACAAAGTGTTATCAGCTGCAGCACAGAGAGTGAGAAAGTGAGAGGGAGGGTGGGGTGGCTGCCAGAGCAGCGTTAATGACTCGCCTTGTTTTTTTGAAGCGAGGAGTTGCCTTTTCAAAGTCAAGGCAANAGCAGCGTTAATGACTCGCCTTGTTTTTTTGAAGCGAGGAGTTGCCTTTTCAAAGTCAAGGCAATTAGAGGGGGACTTGTTCTGTTGTGCTTAGGCTACTGCCGTGACTTAGTAAAGCTGTCACCTACCAGCCAATCACAGCCGGACAGAAACGACTGGTGAAATACTAACACGCACAACGACAGCATGACATGTGAGGATTGTGCCACACGCAATGATCACCTATACATATTTAAGAAATACCCTTACTACAAATCTTAGCCCTGTGCAAATACTTTAGAAATACACACTCTCAGCTGCACATCCATGTGTACGAAGATGATGTGCAGAAACACGCACAGCATATGTTTGAGTGCACACACTTCGTATTGGCAGGCATGTAAAACACAGGTGACACTGATAATTGGAACCCTTCAAATCTCATTATGCTGCCTTGCTCAAAAGAAAGGGAAAACATGCAGCACCCCCCCACTCCCCAACCTCTCTCTTTGTCTCTCTGGATTATCTGGCAGCACAGCAACACACCCACCATTAGTTTGCTGCTGCTGTTGACCCCAGTCATTCATTTAATTGGCTGTTAATTGCTATTCTCTCTACAAGACACAATGTATATGTGCAGCTATATTTAGGCTCGCCCCTCGATGGCTCTTCATGCTAAATTACAACTTTCAGCCAGACGCTGAAGGGCCCCATTGTGGCCTGTCGTTCTCCCCCTCTGTGACTGACTGACAGGCTGGGGAGGGAGGACACATCACTTCTTTCCCTCTCTCCTTCCCTCTTTCTTTTTGCTGCAGCACTGTACAGGCTGACACCTGGATCAGGCTGTGTCACTCCCTCCGTCTTCTTCTGCCTGACACAACAGCACAAAGTTTTTATTTGCTGTTATAGATGTCAGAGGACTTCAACCAGTCTTTCATCAGTTTCCCATCAAGTTCTGTTTGCAGAGGAAGGGAAGACATTTACATTTGGTAGAGTTTTGCCTCATCTTTTGTACTTTTTTTCTTTTATTTCACAGGAATATCTTTGTCATATGCTGCACTTAAAGGACCATATCAATACCCGCTTACACGTTATGTTACTGACAACCATTTTCTAAAGTAAAAAAACAAATGTATTTAAATTTTCGTGTTATTTTGCCAAATCCCTTAATCTTTTAAAATCAAATGATCAGGTAATACACATCCGAATGTAGAAGGGATAGTCATTTTCAGTTTCTTAGTAGTATTTGTTTGGAACTATATTTCCTGGCAGAGGCATAATTTTCTTCCATGCAGCTCCATGTTGGACAAGTTAAATAAAATTACTTGAACAAAAAAATAAAATAAAATAATAATAGCATTGTATTCGCTCTGCTGGATTACTTATTGCAAGCATGTTTCAAGTCCCTAAACATTTATTTTATAGTGTACTGGAATGAACTAATGCCAATCTGAAAGGCAGGAAAAACAATTCTAATATTTACAGCTGGGTTGTATGTATTGGGCTCAAACATGCAAAATTGCTGATACGGTCCTTTAATAATGTTCATTATTAAAGGACCGAGAACATTAAAGCTTGATTAGAATACCGTCTTATACCCTTCACTGTCTCTGCATGTCCATTTCAGCAGCACAAAGCAGACCAGCTGCGTCTGAGTCATGTAGGGTTACAACACACACACACACACACACACACACACACAAACACACACAGAGAGAGATGTTTGTGACACAGATGTAAGCTTGATGGATGACACGGACCAACTGCTGACATCACCCGGTGGAAATCCCGGATTACTCAGCCCCCCCCCCC
>VXCM01001035.1:0-14667 GCA_014773175.1 Lucifuga dentata | reverse complement strand
CCCACCCCCCCACCACACACACACTGTTCACTTTTTTCCCTCTATTTCACTCTATTGCTCCTTCACTCTGTCTCTCTCTTTAACACCTCACAATCATCCCGTGCTGGTTGACGTGTCTCAGTAATGGCTGACTGTTTCTCCCGCTCCGCTCAGGTCAGCTCTCTAACCTGAACTAATGTGACATTCCTCTCCCAACTCTTTACATATCTTCCTGCCCTTCATTTCCTCCGCTGCCTGTCTTTTCTCCATTGGTCATGTTTTTCTTCCATTGTCAATCTTTAGTTGCATTTAGAGTATCTGTGTTTTGTTGATCTGTCACATTTCTCTCCTCCTCCTTTCTGCCTCTCTCTCTTACTCTCCCTCTCTCCTCCTCTGTTTCTCTCCTTGTCTCTGGCAGACTCATTATCTTTGTAGAACAGCAGTGTGCGTTCATCAGCAGTGATTAGCAACGTTTCATTCTGACATCATGACGGAAAAACAGTTTGATATTTGTCGAATGAAGATAATGCATTTCTCTAATCTTCCACTACAAAACTGTGTCATAGGAGATAGGGGCTTCGGTTAAGTTTTACATAACATTAAAGCCTGCACTGATCATAATCCATTTAATGAAAAAAAAAGAAGGAGCTGGACAAAAAGGAATGCTTGCCTCATTAAATAGAAAGAACTCGACTGTAATCAAATTGCTGAGTTCTCAGAACTGATGAAGTGTACAAATTTAAAGATCTAATGAAAATTCTTGCAGTTAACATAATTAATTTGCAGCCCTTTTGATAAGTGGTAATGACTTGAAGATTATTGGTTTAAATGAACAGTTGTGTTGTATGCTGCAGCAGAGGAGAGAAGCTGATGAAGAGGAGGAGGGGGAGAAATTCTATCCTACTTTCAAAGTTCCCAGGGAGATGAAGCAATGTTTTTAAAAACACGATAAGACAATTAGACTCCTCTATAAACTAATTACTGCTGCTTTAATTCCTTTTCAGATTAAACTGCAATTGTAATAGGACAACGTCTCGAAGGAGATGTTTGTAAGCAGGGAGGAAAAACACATTTGTAATTACAGGTGGAATAATATTTTTCTCATTAAATGAGTATTTGCTCAGGAGATAAAGGTGGAGGCACTTGTAGGTCTCTCTCACCTCTTTCCAGAGAACTAAGAGGAAATGCTGCTTGGCATCGCCTCCAGAAACAAGCTGGCTGAGCCAGTCAGCAGAGCATCCAGCAGCATCTCTGCCGACAAGATATTAAGACGCAATCTGATGATGGCGAATTGTTTTGCTCTGAGGGGAAAAAGAGGAACACTTAACTTACAAAAAGGAACTTTTGTTTCATTCCTGCAATGTTATTATTGTGAGAAAGCGGTGGTAATGTTATTATTGCTCAGATCCACCGCAGGCTTTTCCCGTGCTGTCAGCTAATGTTGATGATGCTCTCTCCTCCGCCGCTGCTCTGCACACTAACAGCATCGCTTTTGATGGACTCAAAACAAGTCCTTTCAGCACGACTGATTCTCTCTTATCATAATTTGATTATTTTAATGATCTTGTTACTGAACCTCAGACGCTGCACTTGCATACACCCGGAGGGGAGCTATGGTTGAACGCACTATATGAATCTCACATGAGACTCAGGTAATGTCCAAGGGTGACAGTATATAGTACTGTGTGTTTGCATGTGTGTATGCGAGTGTGAGTGTATTTTATGCAAATGTGCCCATGTGTTGTTTGCACAAACAAACACACCCTAACAGCACCGACCGCCGTCGCACAGCCTGACACGGAGAAAAAGAAGGTTATGGCAAACTATTCGCATTATCAGTCACAGACAAGAGCCAGAGGGTGCTTGATTGTGGCGTTTCATCATCGTCTATTGAATTATCTGGATTAATTTAACGCATTTAGGCCTGTGTGTTTTCCCCAGCTCACGTCTCTTCGTTAGCAATGATTACACTAAGTGGGTCATCTCCTGAGCTCTCTCTCTCTTTCTCTTTCTCTCTCTCTACAAAGCATTAGCATTTTCAACTTCTTAAACAAAGTTTGGCAAATCTAATGATATAAACATCATGATTCACTCTGCGTTCTATAGATGAAAGCCTTGAAAATAAGACTGTTGACTCAGAAAGTGGAGGAGTGAAGCAAGGGAAGTGCAAGGTTAAACTTGGAGGCTTTCACACTCACCTTTAAATTTGTTTTACTTTCTATGTCTCGTACCTGGGAGATCAGGATGAACCTGGAAGTTTTAACCTGCTTGGGCATTGTTGGGTCACTAGAACAGACTGGCTGCATGCCATGCTGTAAAATTAAGTCAGATTATGTAACACATGGGAGATTACAGTATTTTTCCCAAATTTAACACAAGTTATTACACAGAGCAGCAAAAAATCTGAACAAATAATAGACAACAATGGAATCAAATAGTTGCCATGGTAATAGCAGTCTCAAATCTAACATGGTGGTGGTAAGGGGGCGTTCTTGATCATTATGTTATCAACAGTTTCACATCAGATTTTCCGAACAATATGGAGAAACCTTTTGTCTAATCTGTTTGCACGAGAAAGAAGGTTTCTGCTCCTGACCCTTCCCAACAAACCAGCCCAGAAGGTTGCAGGTTCCAGTACACACTGTGGAGAGTTACATAAGGTCAAGAGACTAAGACACAGTGACAGAAAAACAGCGCACACCCACTCCATGACTCCTGTTAATCAGTCTCGCCCACGAGGGAGGCAGTCTGGGCTGTTGCAGAGAAACCTCACAGAGGAAATATGGCTGTTAAGTCATTAGGTAGCTCATTAGCACATTGTTTAATTGGTGTGTAATTGATCCTGGATGTTTTATAAAGGCGTGAACCTCAGGGGTGTGTGGTGACTCTCAGGGGAGACAGAAGGCTGTTAAAGTCTGTGAATAGACTCACAATGTCATTATTGTGCTACACAGCTGTGAGGAGAAGATTGATGTGGAGTCAGCAAAATCTTAACTCAGATTTCAGAATAAAGTTCGCAATCATTTTGTGTGTGTGCATTATATAAGGTTAGTTGATTTATCGATGTATTTAAATATGATCTGTTGGTGAGAATTTAAAACTGCAAAATGTGAGCAAAGAAGGAGGAGCTGCAGCTGGAGGAAACAGGAAAGGAGCAGAGATGCTGTTGTCTGTTTTCATGCTGACATTCTCATTCTCTCGCTCTGGTTTTCTCTCTAAAAACACACAAACACACCGTAACCTGAGTAAAACCTCTTTCTTCAGACTCTCTTCAGCAGACCTGCTCAGCATTTCAGGTGGTCTTACAAAGACAATTATCACTCAACAGGAGTCGTAGCATCTACTCCCTTTTTCCTTTGATATTTTGTAGATTTTCTATCCTTTTCCAAACACAAATTATAGCGACAGGAACTCGCCACAGGGATCTAACTTTGAACCACTTGTCTATTTGCTTTGATTCAGTTGACAGAAACTTCTCATCAAAGGTCCAATCAGACTTTACATTCTGCGGATAAGTGGTATGTAGGTACACAGGTCCCCCTCAAAGGGAAAATGCATATCTACTGTATATACTCGAGTATAAGCCGAGGTTTTATGACCAAATTTCACAAAGTAAATCGGGGGGTTGGCTTACATATGAGAAATTCAAATTTGGTCCCACAGAATGTAATTTCCAGGGGTGGAAATACTACCCATTACCATCACCCATGGAAAATAGTTTAAATCATACCTTAGAATGAGATATTTCCTGACAAATATCCAGCACATTTTGCAGCGGACAGTAAGCTCTGCTGTGATTGGTCAGTTACGGTAATCAGCTGCTGAAATAAATATCATGTTTAGGCACCAGTGTTAGAACCATTTCTTGGTTAATTATCAAATGTTTAAAATATTTAATTTGGGAAAAGTGAAATCAAATAAGTTATTGTTTTTGAACATTTATATCTTAACTGATTGATTAGGTGATGATTGCCGACTGCTTCATGGAGGAGGAGTTTATTTATAGACGCTCAGCTGGAGGCTGTGGAACGGGGCAGCGGTATAGTTTTTGATCTCACCTCACGTCATGTTTTGTTATTTTGATTTTGAAAATAAATACTAGTTATGAAAAGAACAAGAGCGCAATGTTATCATTCCGGTGTGAGTCAGAAAGAGAAGCACTGTTAAAGCGGTGAAGTTTTAAAATAGCCGCCACAACCGGTACGTGAATTATTTTTAGAAAATCCAGGAATACTATGACAATACCCAGAAAACAGGTAATTTGCTAAACAAATAAACTGATGGAACAACTTCAGGGGGTTGGCTTATACATGAGATACACAAGATCAGCTTATACTCAAGTATATGGTAATCTCCTGTGNCCAAATTCTAAAAAATTATTTGAATTTGTAGTGAAATTTCACTCAACCTGAGCATGTTCATCCAATGGAGAAATAATTGCTGCAGGCAGAGAACCACATCCTGCTTTTACCTGCAACAGAGCACAAACAGCCCATCCTTACTGAATGTTTTGAAGCATCAGAAAATAATTGTAAAAAAATTAAAGAGGCACCGTGAATTTGGGGCATAGAGACTGTACTCACAGACATGCATTGTGCACATACCCTTGCGCTCAATAACTGGGGAGGCAAAAAAAATGAATAATAGAAAATAAAAAATAAATATGCAGTGATGAAGGAATTTCCTTTGCAAAGTTGGAGAAATTTTACAATATTAGTTGGTGCATGGAGGCACTTTGCTGAAAATAGGGAGGCTTCTGCCAGCCAATCAGATTCAGCCTGTCACAGCTGATGACAGTGATCAACACATCTGCACAAAGTGTTTTAATTGGTTTCTTTCCAACATGTGTGATAGTGGGGATATTTTGCAGCTCACTTCCTCAGCCTGCAGCAGGAGAGATTACAAATGGCCAGTGTAACGATAGGTTGGCCATTGATAAGGTTATAAGGCAATTTTCTCACATGCATAATCAGTGGCCTCCGTGTAAGTTAACAGAAGCTATAAAGAAACCTTCACTGCACCACTTTCTCACCTTCTCCTATTTTTGTGCTTGTGTTTTTACTTGGAGCACTCCTGTCATTTTGTGACAAGAACTCACCTGTGAATAATTCATGAGGAGCAGCACATACTATTACACTGCTTAAAAAGTAATGAGGCATTGCCATAATAAAAGCTTTAGTTGCATTGTTTTACCAAGTGTCTTACACATGCACCCATGTCGTGGCTGGCCTCAACTTCACATGAAAGCACAATCCATGTCACCCCTGACAGAGAGAAACAGTGCAAGAGAGAAAACAAGGAAACAAAACCATGGCCTGTGCAGCAGGTGTTTAGAAAACAGGCACGGCAGAAGCACAGCGGTGTGATCTAGCCCAGCCTATGAGCTGTCATTGGGGGCTTTTCATGTCTGAGCTCAGGAAGATCAGTAGACTCCCCGTCTGAGCTCGGATCCCTTTGATAATCGATGGAGCTTACAGTGCTGCTTTGTAATGACGGCGACTGTTCACGGCCCAATCAAACTGCTCCGTTGTCCTCTCTTTTTGTTCCCAGGATCGCGCATGCTATTTCCTGTTTGACTTAAAATGAGGCACTGTGTTTTATGAGCACATCAGAGTTGACAGATATCTCGGTACTACAAAGCTCCTCTTTTTTTATGCTTCTGTATGATATCTGTACAGAACAGCTTGGTATTGTTTTCTGTTTTTGGAACAGCAACGCTGACACAGTTTTTATATAACCTGTACTTTCACTCTGTGACACACTTTGACAGAGGTAGAGCTAAATCGACTTCTTTACTACACAAAGCAGGATTAATGCGCCATTAGTCAGACTGTAATCTGCCAAATATTTTCAAACTAGCCCCCGGATGGATCATCACCTTGCTGTGATCAGGGGCTTGAGCATCTCGATGACCCTGAGAGCGTTGCCGGCAGTAGCTAAAGCTCCTAGCAGGGCCACTCAACCCAAACAAGTCAAAGGAGAGAGACTACACAAAGCACGATGCCTGGCCCTCCAGGTTGAGGGTTGGTCTTTGGGCTGCAACAATTCATTGACGTAGTTGACAAAAATCGATGACCAAATTAGTTGCCAATGAATTTAATCATCAATTCGTTGGTGACGTCATGACGGTAGTGACACTTACTGGAGTGCAGTGATGGCCAAAAACCTCCAACTTTGGGTATCTAGAAAAGTGCTATATAAATGGAATGTACTAATATTCTTAACTTTACAATCTTAAACATTGCATCGTTCATGGCGACATTCATGGCTGGAGAATGTGTTGCTGCTGAGAACACTGGAGAATTAGATAGTTTATAAATCACAAAAAATCTTTTGTTTATTTTTTTTTTAATTTAGATGGATGTTTGATTTATTTGATTAAGGAAAAACTGTTGTAGTTTTGTTATATTTTATTGCTGCTGCTTTGCTTATCCTTGGTTTTAAATTTTGACAGAAAAAATAGATATTGTAATTTTTATTTATCTTTTCTATCAGCAGTGGTCACAGATCTGACAAAATGGTGGATGGATGTTACAATTAAATGCTACAGAACATGACAGGACTTGATTTCTTTGAACATTATGTTGCATCAGCAGGAAAGTTAATTAAAGATGCATTTTTGAATGAAGTATTCATCTTTATTGCCTTTATTGTAACTTAGCAGGTGCCTAAAAAAACTCAAGCTATATTTAAAAGCTGAAAGCTAAATAAGAGCCATTGAGTAATTGTGTGATTGATAAGCCGATCAATCGATTAATCATTTCAATAAATGATAGATTAACCAACTATCAAAATAATCGTTAGTTGCAGCCCTAAACCCAATACCATAAAAATAAAATAAAATAAAAATCTCAGTTACAAAAAACATCAACGAACATCCCACCTATGCAGAACATCCCACCTCTGTAGATGCTTGTTGATGGCCTATGCGAAGGAGCTAAGTCAGGGGTATTCAAATACAAATCTTAAAGGTCCACGAAGAAAATTTTCAACAAGACAAAGGTACATTTGTAGTCAAGCCAGGGTCAGATTGGGATTCTAAATTTTACCGAGACCAGTTGGAAATTTGGTTTCGCTTTCTCTGCAGTGGCGAAAGTGGAGAATTTTGACTCGTTGCATTGCAGCAATGTCTCGCAGATAATACAAATAAAACATATAAAAAGCATAATTTTCTCAGAGTTTGGAGACAGCTGTGGTTCGGTCCGGATCCAGACCAGAGTCCGGATTTTGAGGATGACTGACCTAAGTAGCAAGTTGTAACACAAATATAATCACAATGATATGGATATTGAGTTAATGACATAATGTGGCACCAGGACCCAGAAAAGAAAAACATGATAGATTCAAAGCTGTTTATGAAAAATGTGTCAAAAACGCCCCGCATCGTGATCTTAGGTATTCCCCTATCTCCAATCTATTTCTGGCCCATTCATGCATTATTCAGTGGCTCTAAATCTAATTAAGTACTGAACATGCACAGATGTTGCTCTTGACCTCCTGTGAGTGCAGTGTGTTGTATGTTTATGCACCTACCTCAGCGCACATGTGAACATACAGCATGGGTGTGTCTGCATGTCTTCTATGGACTTAGGGAATGGTATTAACTATGGATGGCAAGGACATAGTGCTGTGTTAATGTGTGTGTGTGTGTGTGTGTGTGTGTGTGTGTGTGTGTGTGTGCTTGTGTGCATGTTTATGGCATGTAATCACAGTATGACTCGGAAGATGACAGATGAAGAGAACCTGTTCATTTGCTGTCCCCCACGGTCAGATAGACCTACTTAATAAGCCATCGTACTGGTGAGATTGTGACATTTCCACTGTGTGCACTCAGGACATCACACACACACACACAGATTTCTGTGTGTGTGTGTGTATGTGTGCGCGTGCATACAGCATTTATTTCTGTGCGTGCGTCTTCCCCTTTGCTCCACAGTACTTACTGAACAGGACAAACTGTACAGTGGCACAAATAAGATGGAGGGAGGGAGAGAAAGAGAGAGAGAGAGAGAGAGAGAGAGCAAACTAATGGATGAAGGAGCAGAGAGCAGACTGATTGAATGAAGATGTATAAAGAGCTTGTGTAGAGGGACACAGCGTTTACAGCGAGCTGAAGCTCCCCAAGGTTGTTTTGATATTTCTGAGCCACTTCCTTCATTCCAGTGGTTTCTGTGTGTTAGAGCTTTATGGATATGTACATACACATCCATTTTATGTGTGTGTTTGTGTACATGCTTCTTTGTATGATTTTGTCCGCATACAGAGCCATGGTGTGTCATTGTTGTGAGTGTTTTGGTGTGTTGTTCAACATTTCCCATATCCCTCTTTCCATCTCTCTACCCTCTCTCCCTCTCTTTCCCTGTATCTCTCCACATCTCGCTCTTCCTCTCATCCCTCTATCTTTCTCCCTGCCTCTCACCATGTCTCACTCCCTGTAGCTCTCCATGTCTCTGTCCCCATCTTTCTCACTCTTTCTTTAACCCTCACCATGTCTCTCTCTCATCTCTCTTTGCACTTGTCTGTCTTCACGTCTTCCCGATCTCTCTCCTTGATCCACTGTCTCCTGTCTGTCTCATTCCCCTCCCCTCCTTTCTGTCTCTATGCTCGTCTCTGTCTCTCTCCATTTTGCTATCCTTCTCTTTTTCAGCCTCACTCAGGCTCTCTTTCTGTCTCTCTCCTCGTCCCCTGCCATTTCTCTCTCTCCCTGTCTCTCTCTGATTTCTTCTGTTAATAAATAAGCCAGATCTTTATGGTAGAGACCAGATCACATATCATCTGTAAAGAAATGCATCTTTCATATTACAGTGCCAAACAAATTGTGAGGAAAAAAAGTGTGAACCTGTAATTTTTTACATTCCTACTTACATTCTTTCACACATTCTCCACTTTATATCCTCCATTCTCAGTTAGGAAGAAAGAAATCATTGGTCTTGTTCACACCGTATGCAACTGAAAATGTTCTGCCTGCCAACAGCTCTACTTCTTTTACTGCCATCCATCACTCTCTCCATCTCTCTCTCTCGGCCTTAGCTCTACTTTTCTCATTTAATGCCTGCTGTGGGCTGGCCAGATCAATAGTCTAAGGCAAACATGCACAGACATAAACACACACACACTCGCTCACACACTTATACACATGGGGAAAATAACAGATTACATGTGAATTAAAGGAAAATAACTGGGCCCTTTTAGGACGATAACAAGGCCTCTTAAGGATAAAAATGTTTCTTGCTCATGTTTGATCCAATACCAATAACAGCACTGGACTGTTGAATGCTGACAAAAATAGACAAATGGTTGGAGAGACTGGAGAGTTAAAAGTAAAAAAAAAAAAAAAAAAAAAGGCAGATACTGTAGGTAGACTGCTATCTGTCTTTTCAACCAGACAGCCATTCATCCAGCTAGCCAACCAACAAATTCCTGCCAAATTCAGATGACACGACTTCAGAAATTGCTAAATGTTTGGAATCATTCAACAATCTTTCCTGTAATCTCATCTCCTGATAACGTTGTGGTGCTCACACGATGTAAATGAGGTGCACAAATCACAAGATCTGTCACCTGGGAGGAGATGGCTGACGTCTGAAATTGGAATTCACGAACCTTATATATGAAGTGAAAACACATGGAATAGGCATGTATGAATTTAAAATGTGCAAGAAGCCATGTCGATTTTGCCAATATTGACCCAAAGAAGGAGCTGCTTGCATTATTTTATACAGAAAGACGAAGAAAATGAGGTAGAAAGTCAGAATGTGGAGGAATTGTGTTGTCACCACCTCTCATTGGCTATTGCTCATTGCCTTTTTCTAGATTTGCCACAGATCTGCTCAAATATAAGAGCATGTCAAATTTAGCACCGTTAATTTCAAGCGTGCTTAAAAATGTCAGGGCATCTAAGACGGCTCCAAGACTGAGTCAGGATATGTCTCTGAACAGCTCAAACTTAAAATCAAACATAAAAACACACACATGCAGACACACACAATTCCATTTGAGACTGCATCTGCACTTTATCTGAACTTTAAACTCTGGCACATTCCAAATTGCACAACCCCACTTTATGGAAGTTTATGGAATTGAGAACTCTTTGCACAGACTTTTGCTCTTATTTCAGTACAGTAAATGTGTTCTTTTGCACTATTCTCTGTCTGTGCTCTTTGTCTTGTTCCCGCATTTCTTGTCTACGGGTAATATGTTAAATGTAGCATCAGGAGATCTGGAGAAATTTCATCCTGTCTGTGTACTTGTATATGGATGGTTTGACAATGAAGCTCTGATTGATTGATTGATTGATTGATTGATTGATTGATTGGTTGATTGATTGACTTAACAAATGTTAGTGTCACAGTAACGAGGTTGAACATCTGCAAAGTTATTTTTTTTTTTTATTATTCGGTAAAATGTGTATGAGTGAGTTTGGACCGTGTGTGTGTTTGCTTTGATGATGTTTTTTTTTTTTGTTGTTGTTGTTTCTTTCACTGTAAAGTGTATCGGGACCATGATGCATGGTGATTTTTGCACTTTAAATAAATTGATTGATTGATGTCCAAAATGAAAACTTTTAAAAGTTACATATTGCCTGTTTAATTTGTATATTTTATGTCTGTATGATTTAATGTTTTCTTATGTAAGGATGTAATTATGTGTATTGATGGACCCCGGAAGACTAGCAACTGTATTGCGGAAGCTAAAGAGGATCCATAAACAATAAACAAAATGACCTCAAACACAATCGTGTAAGCCAATCATGTTATATAGTTATAATATAGTTCTAATATATTTTCACGTGCAGAGCTCATCACAGTAACTTAAAGTCAAAGACTAGGCAGCAACATTCTAGTAACATGCTGTATATATGCATAAGCTTTATCTACGCTTATTGTTTATTAACAACACCAGGACCGCATCCAGTCCATGGAGAACTACTACAAAGACCAGTTTTCACTCCTGGCTGAAAAAACTTGCAGAAGAATAGTAGGAGATCCAGGTTCAGAAAAAGGCTCAAGCAGCATTTTGGCTCTGACCTGGAGTTTTTGACAAAGATCAAAAAGTTCATCTGTAACTGCAAACCTGAGCTAAAATGGCTTAATGGCTTTCTGGTTAGTTATCCAAGTTCAGAATAACTAACCAGAAAGCCATTGATCCAGCCAACCAACAAATCAGCAAAACAGGCTGACACTCACTGGGCATCAGCAGAGAGCACAGGGCCTGATTACCATCCTGTGAATGTTCATGAGTAGCGTAGAGCTGAAGTGAAATGACTTGTGTCAGGTCTGTGGACCACTAGTGGCTGACGGCCTCGGTACACGGCTCTGACTGGCCCACAAGCAGCCGCATGCATAAAAAACCTGATTATGACTTTTTAGCTTTTCGGATTCCCCTGCCCGTCTTCCCTCAGCAGCAGATACACCCAGTCAAACTTACTCAATCCCACCCTCTGGACAATTAGGCACCATCTCAGTCTAAGGGTGACCGATTCTTCATCGCCCCTCTCACACCCTTGTCTCTCCCTGGCGAGGCTGGGCTCAGACGAACTGAGGACTTTTGTTACTTACACTTCTGTCGTTTAAATCAGGTCGCATGAATGTCATCCTCCTCTTCTCTTTGGAGCATGGTAATCTGATTCCTACTACTTGTGCCTCTGTCCATTCTGCTCTATGCCCCTAACACTCTTCTCTTGGTTTATCCACCCTCTGTCTCTCTTCCTTATGATTGAATTATGCCCTTGGAACAGTGCTATAGGACCCTGTGCAGCTGCTGTGCTGTCACCAACAGACCTACATGTCACTTCCCCCCNCCCCCCATGCCTTCCCTGACCGCTCTCTGTGCCCTTACACTGTATGCTCACTCACCCTATCCACCGCAGCGCTACCCTGTCACCTTTGATCACTCACCAGAGATGAGAAAACACATCTCAAAACTAGAGAGACAGAAGGAAAACACTGACTGTCCTCACGGCAGCACCTTTGCCTGCAACATTTATGTGTGTGAATTCATGAGAAAAGGCAGGAAGAGAGAAGTACCCTGCCTGGAGTTAGCAGTAATGCTGTTATAACAAAACTAAGTTCTACTGTACAACAACTGAAGGCTCTACTGAAGCTTTTGTTATTTCTGTTTCCTTTTTCTTTCTTATCTATCTACTCATAGTTTTCTAATGACCCTATGTAATGGTTTTCACTCCATTTGATGGTACAAAAATAAAATATTTCTCTGCTATCTGTGGACAGAAAAATGTTGCCTTTGCTCAGACTGTGAAAGTCTTAGATGAAATCGTCATTACACGTCAGTACATACAAATATACACACACAAATGTATATTTGCATAAGCAATGCAATAGTGATTTCAGGCTGAGCTACCGATAAATTAAGAGGGAGGGAGGCAGAAGCTATCCAAACAGAAGCATGTTGTCTTAATTAGGCTCGAAAGCCTCCTCAAAGAAATGAATAAAAAAACATGGCAACCCAGACCTGGACTCATGCATAATAGTTAAGTGAAAGGAGAGCCAGGTAAGGAAACATGTTCACACTCAGACAAGTAATTAATGCGTGTGTGTGTGTGCGTGCGTGCGTGCATGTGTGTAAAAACAAGACGGCACAGGACCTTTTTCAGTGCAGCACTCACAGAATATTTGTACTTGGGAAAAAAATAAAAACATTTCTCTATTTGCTGTATTGATTCTTTCACTTTACAAAAAATCTTTGAAAGCAACACAATTTTCTCTACATTGTGTTTATCTCTTTTTCACTGTGCTTGATAAAAGAAGCAAGCTTCCTCCTTTTGAATAGTGTGTGTCGTGGAGTCATGGCCTTTGGTTTTCATCACTCTATCAGATTGACCAGAGGGTCGTTGTGACTTACCTTTACTCTCGCTTCCATCATCGTGGCTTTCAGAATAGTCATATGCTGGTTTCCAAGGCAACCAACCAGGACCTATGTCCAGAGAGTGTCGACAGACGTTGAATGGAAGAACATGAAACAGTGGCTGCTCTCACAAGATGCATGCAACATTTGCATTACCTATAAGCTGGTCTGATGTAAAGCCAGTTATCAAAAGTCATATTAGAAGCAATTAAAATTTTATTTGGGTTCTGTTTGGTCTGACATACAATATTTTCCCTGCTCAATGGATTCAGTAAACTAGATTTTTTGGGGGGAACAACCAGCTTTGGCCCCTGCAGGAAAAGAGACTTAATTTGCTTTTCCCACGGGTCACTACACCAAGTAAGCCTTGCTAATGTAAAGGAAGAAATTAAAGACTTAAAAGAAGTCAAAGCAAAAACAAAACTCAGTGGGCCAGCACTAAGAGAGAACATCGCTAACAGCTGTCTAATTAATCTGTTGCTGATGTC
The DNA here is from genome assembly GCA_014773175.1 of Lucifuga dentata. Taxonomy (NCBI): domain Eukaryota; kingdom Metazoa; phylum Chordata; class Actinopteri; order Ophidiiformes; family Bythitidae; genus Lucifuga; species Lucifuga dentata. Next base: position 1,336 of record VXCM01001035.1, on the reverse strand, counting down.
AAGGGAGTGAAGAGATACAGAGACAAAGAGATGATCTCAGTCTCTCAGTTCTTCACTGGAGTGTTGTACAATTATTCTGACTGCTGTTCTGAACATCAGAAAGGAAAATTAATCGCCCTTAAAGGCCAAATAATTTGAAATCATTACACTGCAGAATCAACTTTAAAATTATAGATAAATTAAAATTAAAAATGGCAACTTAATTTCACTGGGTTGATGTAAAAATAAATCTGAAGGTGCTGATCACCATTTTTTTGGGAATGCCCCTCAATGAGGTGCCGTTGCTCACCAATAGGGGGTGCTATTTCTCTCTGCTCCTGGGGGTGAGTTGTATGTGTCTGGCTGGTCCTTGAGAACAATGAGGTGGTGACCACCAAAGCAACCAGATTTCCCATCTGATTTTGTCCCGGTGGGGCAGCTGATACAAAACCCCAACACACAGAGTGAATCACGCATAAGTAGATGTTCTATTCTTCTTCTTCTTACTCGTCACATGAAACTGGTGATTCTGTGACCTCTGGTGTGACTCAGACGTGTTGCTGTGTTGTCAGCTCAGATGTGGGATTTGGCGTTCTTCTAATGGCTGCAGCTCTTTTTATTTTCCCTGATTGTAGACAAAAAGAAAAGCTGAATGTTCTTTTGCTCAGTTGCTCAACTTTTACACCATATCCAACAAAGACATTCTGTAGATCATGAACTCAAACAGATTTTTGGTGTGTTGAGGACTTTTCCCAACCAAAGAAAGTACATAACAACTGAATGCACCATAAGCATGGAAATGTGCACGGAGAAGGTGGCTATGGCTCACTGCCATCGCCAACACTTTGCAGTGTTATCACAAGATAACACTGAAATTGAAGCCTTAACTAAAATGCATCGTGTGAAACATCTGTCAGGTTTTAAAGATAATAATCACACGAAGGTTGAGGACAAGTGGGCAAACCCATAAGACCTATACTTAGTGAGGTTAAACCTGTTGCACTTGTCTTTTAGTCTTATATTATCTGTGATTAATGAGGAAGAGGGGGAGGGAAAGAGAGAGAGAGAAAGAGGGGGAGAGAGATGGCTCATTTGCTGTGTCGTTGAGGGCTGATAGCTGATAATCAGTCAGATTCAATTTGCAGGAATGTTTTCATTATGTCTGTAACATCAGTCAATATGGCACATATATAAGACTGTAGCATAGATCCAGGTTTACTTTACGCCTCAGCAAACACAGAATTTTACTTTTGTAAGAAACAGAAATGATCAGAAGTCAGCGCTTACATCTGTGCACAGCAAATTCAGCAGAGTCAAAATAACTCTGTAAGAGTTAATCTCAACACTTTCAAAGTGT
>VXCM01001033.1:13710-132527 GCA_014773175.1 Lucifuga dentata | reverse complement strand
GGAGGCAGATGATTCGCTGTGGTGACCCCTGAAGGGAAAGCCGAAAGGAAAAGAAGAAGAAGAGGAAGTACATACATTTTTAAAGTGCATATATTTTAAATAAACCCATTTGCTTATTCCTTACCGTAAATCTTTTCAGTAGTTCAAAATAGTTCATTTGGTTCATTATACGACTGATTAATCATGGATACTGATTAATATTGAATTTCTGTTTTTCAGTGCAGCTTTGTTATCCAGCCATGTACTGTTTGTAGTATTTAAAGTGAAGGAAACATTTTGCCTAAAAGCCTTTCCACATCACTTATTCCTGTGACCTTGGACAGTCAAATCAATATCAGCTCTTCCCTCATGAAGCTATATTCAAGCTAATCTATGCCTAGTCTGTGATGACAAGATGTGCAATTCCATTGATGATCAATGGGAGGCTGCCTGTGAAAGAATATACCGAATATGTTTCATAAACCTGCCTGATATCTTATGAAATAATGCTGTTTGGGATTAAATTTTAACCTAAAATCACACCGACTCTTCATGTTCTTTTCGTACAGGTCAAGCCCAACTGTAAAGTGTCAGTACCCAACGGTAAAATAACCCCGGCGGCCAAACCCAAGGCCAACAACCTCAGTAAGAAATCGTTATCCGAGGAGAAGGAGAGAGGGAAGGATAAAGAAAAGGAAAAGGAGGAGAAAAATGAGAAGGAGGACAAGAAAGAGGAGGACACATCAGAGGAGAGCAGAGCTGAGGAGCAGGCTTTCTTAGTAGCGCTCTACAAGTACATGAAAGAAAGAGACACGCCCATAGAGAGGATCCCTTTCCTGGGCTTCAAACAGAGTGAGTGAGACAACTTATTATCTTATTCCCTCACTGACAATGTTTAAACAATGCAATAAACTTTTAGGAACAAGCAAGGCTTATTCAGAACGTCCATGTAAAGGAAAAATCATTATTTGAACCCTTAAAATGCTAAAATATAACATATTCACCTCACAGTTTGTACACTATGTAAAGCCAAATAGAAGGGAAAGAGCCTCTGTCGATTTTCATCAGCTCCTATAACCACTTGCTAAGTATAATAAGAAGTCATTATTTGTTTATACATTTAAAAATTGGGAAATTTTAAATTCCCAATTTAATAGAAAAACCTGGGTAGAAAATGTAAAATTAACATCTACATCACACTTAGTAGTTTAACTGATAACTTCTGTAAAAAATACTTTGAGACACTCTAACAGGAAATTAGCATCATATCTCCATTTTTCTGTTCTCACTTTTTATTAGTAGAAGCTCTTAGTGTTAACTATTGACGTCCTCACCTTTAGATGACCTTGTTTAAGAAACAGAATGACTTTTGGGTGCGTTGGGTCCAAAAATGAAAGTGAAAATCGCTACAAGATGATTTGATGCTGGGTGTTCTTAAGTGGAAATGCAGTAGGTAAAAGCATGATGAGCGTTATGAGCCTGACATATAAGGAAGCAAGTAAGAGCTGTAATGTTTTTGTGAAAGTAACAAGATTTCTTAGGTGTTTTTCACACCAGCTGCATTTATTTGAGCTCAGTAATTGTAAGTTCCAGTAGTACCCATCGCTCTGAGTCGTACAAAATGGCCAAACTAGGCCAGCATGCAGTGATTATGTCTCCGTCCCGTGATTGTGGCTTTAAACTAGTTCAGTACCCACTCATATCCACTCTCCTCACCTGATTTTCCCCTCTTAGACTTTCACCTCTTCCCACACATGAAAAAACTTTTAGGTGCACCCTTTTTTTTTCTTTTTGCCTCAGTGTCTTGATATGAGTTGTGGAAGATTGTTTTGAGAGCCAAGAAAAGTAAAAAGACTGGAATAAAATGCTGAATAAAATACTTGGCAGAAGCGTGTTGAGCAGGAAGAATATTATGTCACAAATTTATTAACTGCAACGCCTCTGAAATAGACCTTTCTATGCTAAGCTCACAATTTATCAGTCAGTCTTCATGCGATCTCCTTGTTGTGATCAGAGCAGTAACCAGTACTTACTTTTCTGTGCGAGAAAGGCAGATTTTGTCTTAAATAGCCAGAATATGAATGAGGGCTGGAGGAGAAGATGGCAGCCACTTACTGAAGGCTTTGTGCCCAAAATGACTAAGTAACATGGCTGTTAAACTGTGCAAAAAAAAAAAAAAAAANAAAAAAAAAAAAAAAAACATCCAAAGAAACATTACAATAAGAAACTATAGGAATACTGTTTCTAGAAATAAATCACATGTAGGAGTTTGTAAAAGACTCCCAGAGCTTCCTGTCAGTGAACATTTTTTTTATAAAAAGGAAAGAATATCTGCTCTGAAGGCCAAGAACATCCTTTAACACAACGAAAAGAACATCATATGTATGTGAAACATGTCTGCTTTAGATAAAAGACTTGTAATATAGGTCGGACGCTTAACTTGCACTTGGTTTTGCATGTGATAAAGGGGAGAAAAATGCATACAAATGTCATATAGGGCACTGAAAACCGTGCGCTTGTTTGATCTCAAATGAGATACAAGCAAGTGTGGTCTCTCATCTCCAGCTGCAGCTTTGAATTTCCTTCTCTCAGCTTTGAAGGAAGGAAATCACATTTATGTTGATCTCAACCCATTTCAGCGAGCCAAGAGAGATTTAGTCATTCACAGTTCTTACACAAACTTATTAAAATATAGTATGACACCATCAGCAAATTAGAGCGAGGCAGGAGTGAGAGGAGGGGAGAGAGAGAGAGAGAGAGAGAGCTGTCGATTGTGTTTTAGTGTGACAGTTTACAGCATTGTAAAAGTCATTACTCTTAACTATTACATGAAGATAAGCTGTGGTTGCCTTGACTCTGCTAACCTATTTTGACAATCCCATCATGTTGATCTCCGACATGTTGTTGCCTAAGTAGGTTGTTGTGGTTGAGGACAGTGAAGAAAGAGGTAGAAGGAGACAGAGAGAGAAAGAATAACATCCAACTTGCTTTACTTTTACTTGTCATGTCTCGGTTTGAGACGCGGAATAAAATTGAGGTCCAAGCGCCAACTGTTTTATATACAGTACATGCTTTGAATCTCAAAAGCAGGCACATCATAAGCGAGGCCTCATTAAATGGTGAAATCATGCTGTTTAAACTTCGTCCTTGGCAGCAAGCGCACATCAGCACATGTAACAAGGAGGGAAAAAAAGAAAAACACATAATAATTACTACAACAAACCTTTGGATGTAATCAAGCGCTGTTTTCATATTCTCCCTTTAAAACTCACTGAAAATGCATTAAAAGATCAAAGAACACATTTCCCTGTAATGGCAATTGAAATTATGTTATTTTAGTTGCATTTGAGTGATAGTCTTTTCATGAAGTTCTCTGGAGTTTAACAAAGCAACAGATGGGTTGAATGGTTTACCAGACGTGTCCTTTATTGGCTGAGCCATTTCAATATCCATTTGATTTACCTCCAAAAACCCCCGATTTGAATCATAACACGGTCTATTCATGCATATTCCAACAAATCTTACCTATTTTTAAGACAGCAACTGTGAGTCTTTACAGCTCAGCAGAGAGAGACGTGAACAACTATAATTCAGTCAGTCAATCTGCTTCTGAATAAATGACTCACAAAGTGTTTTAAATTGAGTATCATAAATTTTGCAGGTAACACTTTGCACACTTTTTCACTTGCCTCGCACTCATGTTAAATTTATATTTCACTCCCAGGGTTGTATTTAAACATTTCTAAGATTTCAAAACAGACCCCTAAATGAAAATAAGAACAATCTGTACAATATGTCCACTTTTATTCTAAGTTAAGTTGTTAAAGGTTCAAAACATCCTTTTTGTAGTATTTTACTATGGCTTTCTTACCTTCAAAATAACTTGTTGAGCAGCCTTGACAGATTAAGTTAGTTTTTTTTTTTTCATCTGTGGNACCTTCAAAATAACTTGTTGAGCAGCCTTGACAGATTAAGTTAGTTTTTTTTTTTTCATCTGTGGAAGCGGTTCAGGATTGCTTATTCACTGCTGCTCATATCTCACATAATTCCACAAAATAATGGAAAATGTGTGTGACTTGCTTTAACTTTCTTTAGCAAATCCATTCATGCAGGCTGAATGCGCACTAGCACCTGGATCACAGGAAATGACAGAAAATAGTTGGCTGTTACATTTGAGCAATGCAGTTGAGAGGAAAACTGTGGTTGGAGTTTATTCATTCCAGTTGCTGTGCTCCCAATTTTTATCACTTGGTTAATATTGACTTTGCTCTACAGCTGCTCCCATTGAAGTTGTATCGGTTTAGCAGACGTGTCGAAACAAATGGGGAGTAGATTATAAGGGAAGTGAATTGTGTGGTGGAGGAGGAAGATGATGATACATAAAACAGGAATAGTAGTGGGTGCATTGTGTATCCTGAATGTCCTTGATTTTAAACATTTGTGAGGAACAAAGTGTGTGTGTGTGTGCGTGTGTGTGCGTGTGTGTGTGTGTGTGTGTGTGTGTGTGTGTGTGTGTGTGTGTGTGTGTGTGTGAGACTTTTACAGATGCGTGTGCGCTTCGGTGCTTGGGCATGAGCATGTGATTGTGAACATCAGTTCCAATTTGTCTCCCTCTTTCAGCCTTGTTGTCTAATTGCCATGCCATCGTTGTGTCAGTGGGACTGCATTGTGTTTCTGTTTTTTTCATCCTTATCTCAGTGATAATTGGCCCTGCCAAATAGAGGGAAATTAAGAAAAGAAATTACTAATGACAAGACATCTAAGAACAGGCATGTTCTCTCATTTCCTTTATCTATTCTGTTCCCTCCCAGTCCCGTGTGCTATTGTGGTAATTACAGTCGATGCATAACAAGCTAGTTAAATAGACCGTCTTTCTGTTTCCACAGCCAGAAAGTACAATGCGCCAGAGTGCCGAGTTCAAACAGAAAAACCTACCAGGCTCCCTTTGTTATTCCACCCGTGCATTGACAACGGTCGCAGAGAGGAGGGAAGGAAAAAAATCAATGCTGTCAAATGCGGAGATAGGAAAATGTCATTTTGACAAATGCAAGGCTTTGTGTACGCACAGATTGAATTTTGATGGATTTCTCCCCAGGCGAGGCCTCCTTTTCTTATTTATAGGCCTTCATAAAAAAAATGTTAAACAGTGATGTTACAGAAAGCAAATACAAATGTCATTGGCACAAAAAAGTCTCCCAATAAACTTGTAGTTCTTTGTTTGTGGGGCATTTTCTTCTAACACAGACAGCCATTCAAGCCTCCTCTATATGCTTACATGGTTATTTTTAGGAAAATGTTACACAAGCCCTGTATTATGATATGCCCTGTCATAGGGTATTTGCATGGGGAGATCAATGCAAATGAATTTGCATTAGTTCAAACGTAAGTTTGAGCATATTGCCAAAGCGTTTGATGCTTGAAATGGTTTTCATTCATACCTGTAGGCTGCAGCTGAGGGTTAACAAATCTCTTTGTCAGGATGAAGCATATGCTCTATTTTATCATATAGTGGTGAATGTACCAGTATTCAGTGTTCATTTGCATCTCTTCAACTGAAGTGACATTTCTATGTGAAAATGATAAAAAACTGTTTTCTTGCTGCCAGGAATATGGAATGTATACATGAGTATGTCTGTCTGTCTGTATCTTTCTTTTCCTCTCTGGTGGAATGACTGCATATGACGTGATGTGTTTCAGCTGAGTTCCCATCCTTGCTGATTGCCTTGTTTGTCTTCTCTCTCTCCCACAGTCAACCTTTGGACCATGTTTCAAGCTGCTCAGAAACTTGGAGGATATGACTTAGTAAGTATTCACACATGTGGCAATATATTTCTTCTTTCCTCAAGGTCCTTCCCTCCCTCCCTCTATTTCCTTTCCTCTCTTTCTTTTTCTCCCCTCTACTCTCTCCTACCCTTTCTCTCTCTTTATCTACCTACCTTTCTTCCTTCTTTCCCCTCTCTGTCTTTCCCTCTTTGCCCTCCCTCCGCCCCCCCTGGGGTCACTCACTATTTTCCCAAGAAGAAAGTCTTGCTCCGAGCCACATTTAGCAAAAAATGATGCCATTGTTTCAAAACCCCCTTGGAGTGGAAAACACATGTTCTTCTGCTATCCACAGGTCAGAAGGAAATTGGTCAAATCTGTCATTTTTTCCCATGCTGAATTTGAAGTTGAAGTGAAATGCGCACATACTGTATACCCACAAGCACGTAGAGAAGAGGTGTGTATTAGAGAGAGAGAGAGATTTAACTTGGCAGCCTTACCTGTTATTTATTCACTCAGTATTCATGTGCAACATGTTTCCAATGTGAAGTCAGTGTTTGATGTAGAGCAGTCAAACGCATTGCTCATGCCTATTAGCTCGCTGGTGTAATGTCGTACAAACAGACAGCCAGACCAGACCATAAACAGAACACGGCTCTTGTAATTTGACTCATATTCTTTTAAAAGCCGCATATCTGCAGCTGATTATTGCACCTTTCCTGTGGAGGCTTTTCTGAGTTTGGTATTGATTGTTATAACCCATCATCTGTTACGGAATAAGGGACTATAGCGGGAACAACTGACTACATTATGTTAACAGAACTTATTATGTTTGAGTGTTGAGGATTCAATAACTGGAACATCATGACTCAGTAAATCCCCAAGACCTCAAAATGATGTCAGCCACTCCTGTTTTCATTTTTTCCCTCTTTGTTTTTCCTTCAAATTCTTTCTTCCCTTCATATTTTTTCACTTTTCCTGTCTCTGTATTCATCTCGTTGTCACCCTCTCTGTTTTTTTTTTCTCTGTTACATCACTCTGTCTCTCCCCCTTTGTCCGTCCAGATCACGGTTCGCAGACAGTGGAAGCATGTATATGATGAATTGGGCGGGAACCCCAGCAGCACAAGTGCCGCCACATGTACACGGAGACACTATGAGAGGTGAGTTATAATAGCCAGTGGTTATATGCGACACTGTATTATAATGCACACACACACTGCACAGATCACATTGCGTGTAGTGAGGAAACTCCCTTACAGCCGCATTAAATACAGTTTCACAATGCTTCATAACATCAGGACAGTCTCTACAAGACAAATATTGATCTGATACAGAGGAAGTCAGCGCACTTACACACACATGAGGGATAGGGAGCTGCTAGTTAGTCAATCAGTCTTCACTGATACAGTAATTATAATTGTGTTAAGAAGTACGTTCCTTTCAGAGCTAAATCGATTCACTCATTTTTCTAGGATTCATTGATCAGCAGTGTGGCACTATGGAACCAATTATTCCGCCTCAAACGTGTAAACCCAGCCTATGTTTGCTCTACAAGCAGATTTAAGATGATTTAAACACTCAACAAGATAGAAAAAGTTTTGAATTATTAACTGACCTACATGGGATACATATATATGCAGTGACTGCTTTTCCCCCTATATGCACCGCGAGCTCACAGAACTACGAGATAAAATGAAAATACCAACTTAATGTATTCATGTAATCAGTCAGTCAGATACTGCAGCATTTTGAACCTCCACAATATAATCACTCAGATGGTATTACTAAACCAAAGCCAGCATATGGATATGATCCTGAGGGACTGTGAGGGTATTAATGCAGGACCGCATGCATATATTCACACAACCGCATGTGCGCACACACACATACACACGCACATCCGTTTTCCCAAGGTTAAACAAATGCCAAATCCGATCTTTCCCCAGCAAGAGATAACCAGTCGCTCATAAAGCAGGTCGTTCCTGCAGGCTGGCGACCCTCTCTCCACAGCCCTCCGGCTGCTGCGTGTTCATGCATCAGCATGGCTCAGGCACAGGCTCACCTGTCAGGAAGGGAGCAATATGCCAACAACACCATATGAGGGAGACGGGTAGCTTTATATTGCATGAAGATCGCACGGTGTAAGCGAATTTGCCAGCACAGGCAGCAGTAGTCAGAGCGGCTTTTTCTGGAAAGTTGTGAAAGCATGTGTGTGAGAGGATGTATTGTACAGTATCTTAAAGGCCACAAGCTGACAGCGTGTCTCTAAATGTGTGTGTCAGTGTGCTTTAAGTATTTGAGCTGTGTTTCCAGTTCCTCCTCTCTGCCTAGGAAAGAGGGATGTGGTTTAAGGAGGGGCAGCTGAACAATGACGTCTTCAACACCTGGTTTAAAGACAATAGTGGGCAAATGTAATTTAATGGCTAAAGTCAGATTCTGCCTTTGATTATTTCTTGGAAGCTTTTTTTTTCTTTCTTTTTTTTTGCTAATCTGGATGAAAACTCAGTAAATCAGTCTCTCTGCCTATAAATCACTTTGAAGCCAAATGTGAGATCTTATATTGTTTGTCACTTTAAGCAGGGTGTTAGAAAAGGCAGGCGAGGCAGGAGCGCTGAGCTGTGACTGCTGCTGCGCTGGCCTTTCCTCTCCAGCCGCCGAGAAGCAGCTGAGAGAAAATAATGCTGAATCAATACAAAGCAATAATATCCACACACTGCAGCGAATATCAGGCTGACAAAGAGAGAGAGAGAGAGAGAGAGAGAGAGAAGGTGTACGAGAGAGGATGTGGGGGTGATGGGGCATGAGTGTGTGTGAGAAAGAGACAGAGAGAGAGAGAGAGAGAGAGAGAGAGAGTGGCTGAAGCTGAACAAGTTTCCATTCAGGGGAATAATTTTAGCTGAGCCTTGGTATTTGGGCTGCTTGGAGGGCAATTAGCTTCATTGTATTAACTCAGCAAACATGGCCATTCTCCCTGCATGATGAATGAGGCTGTTTGTGGGCTCGCTGAAGTGTGTGTTTGTTCCCTAGAGGCATCTTTGTTTCCCCCCTTTAATCATTAGTCAATGCGCTGCAAAAATATAATTCAGCAGGAAGAATGTACAATGTACAAACAGGAACAACACTTATGTTTTCCTCTTGTCTCAGAAGGATCACTTCTGGTTTGCCTCAGCAGACCAAAGTAGAGCAGAGCAAGAAATAAAAAGTCTCAAGCTAGTAGTAAGAAAGGAAACAATATTTCAGGACATAATTGCTTTAGATTAAGTGGATATTCTTGGCTGTCTTGGTTTTATTTGGGTTAAAGACTGTGGATATCCACAAGCATTTAGCTCTCAGTTTAAATTATACACATTATTCCTTTACTGCTCTAATGGTAAATTCATATGAAATGGTTTCCTAGGAGATGTTACTGTGAAAGATGGAGCCTGGGGCATAATCACTATATTTATGCTGTCCAGGAGCGAGCAGTAATCACTGGTAGTAATGGAGTTACATAGCTGGAATTGGACAGGAGATAACCTCAGCTAATTGTCATTTTGAACGTTAGTCTGTTTTTTTGTCATGAAAAGCTGTTCATTAGGCCACAGCGAAAAATCAATGTGGACCCGTCCAAGCCAAGGTCTGCCGCTGCAGCTACAGGGAAGCTTTAATGATATTTATTTAAACCGTTTCCCGAGATTAGCTGTCAGGGCCCAGCGCTCTGAATTAAAAATGAGGTCATGAAAAAGATGGCATCAATAACCTTGAAATAGACTGCCTTTTGCTTCTGTGCTGTGCCATTTTCTCTCTCTGCTCTCCCTCTTCTCCCTCTCTCTCTCTCTCTCTCTCTCTCTCTCTCTCTCTCTCTCCTGCCTTGTGCTTCATGCTGTTTCTTTCATTATACAGGTCAGCGCCTTTTAACAGCTCCTACATATTTAATCTTCCCGGTTTCCTATGTGATCTCGTTACAGAAACATCACATTTCACTATATCTGTTCATTCCTGCCCGTTACACATTTTTAATACCTCACCATGCCTTGGCACTCTAATGTAATTGCACAACAGGGTTCGTATTGGNGGGGGGGGGGGGGGTATCCATGGCAACAGAGATGCAATTTAGAATAATTTGCTATTTAAAAACTCTGAGATTTTGGGTGGTATCAGAGAGAGCAGATGAGAGGTTCTTTCTAAAAGTGTTAGATGTTTTCCAGATGTATTGTACATAGAGTTTGAGGCCTGTGAAATGTTTTTTGGGTCAAATCAAGCAGATATGCGTCTTTATGACAGATGCACGGCAGTTTTAGTCGATTAAATGAGATCGATTGAGCCTTTATTCATTCCTCTTGACGTCAATATTCCTTTGCTGCCACTGAAGCTACTCTCAGACATAAAAATACATTTGTTGATCATAAATATTAGGAAACATTAAGGCAGTCATCATGCCAAGAATTAAGAGAGTGAAGACCTAAGAGGAGAGGAAGAACAGGATGTTGTTTGTTTTACTTTTACTTGCTAGATATTCAGTATCTTGCACAAGTCAGCAGTCCACTGCATTGTCCTTGCTGTATTGCAGATACATCAAATGTGGCGCATTACTCTTTCGCGCGCCTAGTCGAAGACTGTACCTCAAACACAGGTTTCAATTATTCTGCTCTCTTGTTCTAAAGCAGAGGGTATAATTGGATTACAATGACTGGTGGTAGAAAAGGGAATATCACCTTCAGTGTCCCTGCTGCTTTTTATTCCCAAACCCAAGAGAAGGAGAAGAGATGGAGAAAGAGGACAATGATGGATTTTAATGAACAGGCAACACTGATTCAATATGAAGAAATGAAGCAGGAGAGAAGATGGAGAGAGTGGGTGCAATATGAGAGCATTGTTGCATGTTGTCAGTCAGCATTCCTTAACTCTCCAAACAAAGTCTCAATATGTTGTCTGGCTCCAAAGCCAAACTCTTTGTCTACTCAATCTGGATTTCAGCTGCAGTTGGAATGCAGCCAAAGAGCTGCATGTTCTTTACACTAAAATAGCAGGCAGCTATTTTAATCTCTGAGAGCTAGATGCTTTCTCCAAGACAAAACACTTCATTGAGCATTCAATGATAAAACCTCTTTTTTGGAGCGATGGAACAAATCACAATATTGGATGATTTCTTTACGTGTGGAATTTAATCAAAGGGTCCGAGCTTTCTTTCCCCCGGTGGCAATGAGAAATCACAAATTACAGCATTGACGTGTGACGGCCGATTGACTGAACCAGAATCTATTCAAGTCTACTGAGATTAATAACTAGTTCAGTGCAGCAAATTAAATTAATGACGTTTTCTGAAGGATCCACTGCGAGGCAATAAGAGGGAGATGTACTCTGTAACTTTTGGGTATAAATACTTTTGAGGAACAGTTAAAGCCTGGGAATGTTCCTTTATGCTGATTGGTACACATTTATTTTAAACAGTTAGGGCTGATTCTCTTGGCTCACACCTGCTATGGCGAACATTTACTGCGTGCTGCAGCAGCAGCAGCTAATGAGAGCAAACCCTGGGGGAATGGCAGAGGTCATTTTAAATCTGGTATTTCCAGACTTGACAAAGGACTTAAGTTTTTCATACATTCCTCTGCTGCCCTCCTGTTTTAACTGCATGAATGAGGGTCACCTCAAGTGGTTTGGCTTCTAGACAAAAGAGGGGCTTTGAGGCATGAATCCAAAGCAGAGGGACCAGCTACAATGTGTGTGTTTATCCCCCTACTGGCATCTGGTCTTTTTCTGTTATTGTTTTCTTTTAATGTTATCGATATGGAATAATCGCATGCAGATTTGATAAAGATTTAGATTTCATCCTTTTATTTTATTCTTCTGTAATAAAAGTTAGTCATTTTCTTTCCTCTAAAAATTCTCCAACGGCCTCCAGGCATGTCTGCCAGCTCTTTAAATAGTTTTTTACTTTTTTTTTTTTTTACGCATGAAGCTGCTCCTGTGATCTTAACACAGCACCAGTTAAAATTAATTTCAGCACGGACGGGAGGGGAATTGTTGAAATGGAACAGCCCACAGGCTTTTTCCACTGATTTGGTGACTTAGGCATTTCTTGGATTCTAACACATGGCTTGTTCCTGTAATACAAAACTCAGATGAGAGCAGCACATTGCTGGTAAAGTCACCTTGTTTTTGCCAAGTTGTTGTTTTTTGAAGGGGGAGGTGCTTGGTGTGCAGTCCATTACTTCAAAGGCACAGATGTGCTTAGTTGACAGTAGTGGTTTGATGAATAAAAATATCAATGATGTTACTGATTTTTAGAGGGATCAGTGTCAGATATGCAAATATGACTTTAACCTCACTGTGGAGATTTTCTTATCTGCTCCTATTCAACGTTTAATCTCTGTCCTGCATTTTTAGTTTTATCAACATGGAAAAACGGCTGCTTAAACAAAAAGCAGGCTGATAAATTGGCATGAGAGGAAGTTAAGTATTTATTGACCTCATAAAAATGTTACCTCCCCTGCCTTAATGAAATTCTTTCCTGGAATCTCTCGTGATGCAGCAGACGCCCTCAAGTGGCTCAAAATATGAACTACATCTGGCTGTGTCTTGCTAATGCTGTGACTGCCAAGCCCAATCATTCCCCTTCCTCTGAGGAAATTACTACTTATATAAGTGGTATTATATTATGATTGCTATATTATGCGATCATGGCAAAGTTAAAAATAAACCAGTTGAAATTACCCCTATCTTTTTCAGTGGGGCTACTATTTTGATGATTTTAGAAAGCTTTAGCCTCCACTTTCTTTGTAGCCTCACTTTCTTTCCTTATTCAGCCATTTGTGTTTACTTGAAAAGGTTTACAGGTTTACCTAAAAGGTTTATGTCTTGGAATTACTTACTTGTAGGAAGGAATGAATCATACAGCTACAGTTTTGGTAAGATTGTATTTGTTTTTTTGTATTGTATTTATTAGGATAAAAAAGCAGATAATCCTGACAATGTAAGGCACTTCCTGACACTCATTTTTTAAATTTGGTTTCCTGGCCAACACAGCATCTTAGCCTTTCCATTTGGAACTATTTAAGGCTTCAGTGATTTCCCGGGCTCATCTCTTACATTATCTGGCCGCATGACACCCCGCCCCCACCTCATATTGGCATTCCATAAAGCTGACCCTGGCCAAGGCAGCCATCTCTTTCCCACAGATCATAGCGATAGCGAGCAGTTTTTGGCTTTGATAATTAATAGCACAGCAGGGCATCAGCACACATGTTGAATACACATTTTCCAGCCTGAAGAAATCAAATCCACAGCTTTATATATAATGCTGGATCACTAGAAATAGCAGTATTTATGTTGAAGTTAATCTGGGGGCAGGGAACAGAGATCTGTCAGCTATCTATCTTCTGCTTGTCTTCTTTTCTGTGCAATATTTCCAGATTATTCTAAGATCTGATGCACGGAAATGTCTGAGAACCACATTTGCAATAAATAACACTGCTGCTATTTTAAAGTTAATCAGATGGCGTGTTTTCCCTCTGTTTAGCAGGATACTTTTCAGAATAATTTTGCTCTTCATTAACATGCCATTATACCGTCTCTCTCTCTCTCTCTCTCTCTCTTTCTTTTTCCTCCTCTTCCTCTCTTCTCTTTCACAACCCCTTTGGTCTCCTGCTTTCCAATAAGTTACATTTAATAGTACATTTCCTTTCTTGGCCTGGGGCCTGGTGCCAGACCAGCTGTATGAAATGTAGTTTCACTGCTTTCCCTGCCAGCACTTTTGTTCAGAGGAAAAATAACAAAAAATCCCACAGAGCCTCTTGAACTCTCTGAGGCTTTTTTCTTCCTTTTGAAGAGGAGGCGAAACAGCTCTTGATTCATTGTTTGTTTTACCGCCGTGTCCCTTAAAAGGAATAGTGCAACCGTCTCTTGTCGTTACACAAGAAGACCTTATTTTTTCTCCTGACTGAGAAAGTCATGTTTCTGTCTGGCTTTTATGGATTGTTATTGTAAAAAACCTGACAGAGGAGCTGGAGAGATTTTCAGAGGAGCTTATTGAAGTTTGGAATGTTAAAGTTTTTCAGTTGTCTTGGTTTCCTCTTCCACAATGTTTCTCATTTCTGGTCTAGTGCCAATTTCCATTTTCTTTTTCTGAGCAATAAAAGCCTGAAAGTTTCCCTCACTGGTTTCTCCGTGTCATTATTTTACACATGGGCATTGTTATGGTATCCAGATCTTAATGTTCCCATAAGTTCTGACATCAGATACGGAAAATTGACTTGAGAAGTATTCAGCGGAGAAATAACAGAAGTCAAAAATAGGTTCGTTTTACTTCCACAAATGGTCTTTGTCATTCAGCATGAGCTTTAGTAATAAAGCTGGAGCACACGGCTCGTATCTTACATTACGTCAAGTCAAATGGACAGTGCGTTAAAACTGGAGCAGAGTTACCGGCTAAAATATGTTATCCGGCTTCAAGGGTTTTACTGATTAATCACATTAGTATATTAGATCAGAAGTTTTATGCGATGAGGTTCTTTTACAAAATTTGAAGTTTTCCAGGCTTTTTCCATGTGTTCATTCCTTACCATTTAGCTGTAACTGGTACAGCAGATACACACACACACACACACACACACACACACACACACANGGTACAGCAGATACACACACACACACACACACACACACACATACACAAACTAAAACAAATTCTTCTCTCAAGGTTAAACTAATACCAAATGTGATCTTTTCTCAGCAGGAGATAATATACCCACACACACACACACTCACTATTCCAGTTACCTGAACCTGGATTTCCCCTTACCAAGTTTAATTACAAATAGGATTGTTAATGCTTGCTAGGTATTACAACACAAGAGTGTGTTTGATACGCTGCGTGCCTCTGGCATTGCTACAGTCTCATTCTGTTTCTGGTCATCATACCAAACATACTATGTCATGTATTCACTCTTTTTCTGTTGACACTAAAAAAGGCAAGTTAGTGTGGGTAAAGGAAAAAAAAAAACGNACTCTTTTTCTGTTGACACTAAAAAAGGCAAGTTAGTGTGGGTAAAGGAAAAAAAAAAACGTGTTGCCTAGCCCACCTTGGTATTTTAATTTAATGATGTATTTTTACTAAAATTGTTGTTTTGTCAAAGAAAGATTTTTGGATTTCTGTGTGACACCCATAAACATTCATTATATTTTTGCTAAACAAGCATGACATGACATAACATGATCACACCACAAAGTCATGTACATTCCTTTGCCTGCTTTCTTCCTCAGGCTCCTCCTTCCCTATGAGAGGCAGATTAAAGGAGAGCAGGATAAGCCCCTCCCCTTGGCCAAACCCAGGAAGCAGGAGGGTGGCCAAGATAAGACTTCAGGAGCCAAAGCCAAAGGAGTGGGGGCCAAGAAATTGAAAGGCCCCAGCAATCCCAAGCAGGGGAATAAAAAGGAAAGAGGGGAGAGAGTGAAAGGTCAAGAGGAATCAC
Organism: Lucifuga dentata; assembly: GCA_014773175.1. Lineage (NCBI taxonomy): Eukaryota > Metazoa > Chordata > Actinopteri > Ophidiiformes > Bythitidae > Lucifuga > Lucifuga dentata. The sequence continues at coordinate 117,334 of VXCM01001033.1, read as the reverse complement.
AGGTCAGTGGCGAAAACCTTCCCAGCCGGTTTTCCTGCTGTGTCATCTGGATTTATGTCATTCCTTCTCATTCTGACTCAATTTAATTTAATCTCCTCGTGCTTTCTCATCAGTGCTTTGCTCTCTGTCTTGAATTTCTCTTGCGTTTCAAATTGCTGAACAATTAGAAAATGTAACAGTGTCTTATTTCATTTACTCGGAGAAACGACTCTAACCACTCTCGTTATTCTGCATCCAGGACTCCAAGGGGAAAGGGGAGAACCATGAGCTCTGCGCCGCTGTAAAGGAAGAGGCGTCTTTAAGCGAAGAGCTGATTGTCATAGAGGAGGAAGAGTTACATCTTACCCTGAAGAAAGAGGAGTCCTTGGAAGTAGAGCAGCCATCTTCCCTCTACCCCAAAGAGCCAGACAGCAGAGACTCCCACGCTGGGCTCCCCCTTCACTCGGGGCCGACTCCTCAGCCTGAGTGGAGGCAGATCAGCGAAGCCCTCCAAGCCAAACTTGCCTGTGAGCAACTAACCGAAGGGCACGTGATTCCTAAAAACCCCTACCTGCCTCACCGCTGGGACCAGAACAAACCTGCCGGACATGTCGCCCTGCCCGAGCCCACGTCTCGGGTCAAAGACTCCATAGAAAGTCACAGTGGGAGAGTGGGGAAGGTGTTGCCTATGTGTAAACAGGCAGACAGACATTCTGTGGACTCGAGCACAGATTCCTTCCCAGAGAAAGAAGACTACGGCGTCATTAAGAAGGACTCTGTCCTCGCGCAGACGGCGGCCTACTGCAAAGCCAGCCAGGGCGTCATGTCTCCTTTAGCCAAGAAGAAACTCCTCTCCCAAGTGTGTGAGTCCAATCCTTTCTCCTTTACCTCATCTTCCCTCCAACCTCCACCTCCCGCTCCCTCCCTCCCCACTATGTCGGCAGTTGAAAGGGAGAAGGAGAAGCGAAAGGGTGAAGAGGAGGTGGTGGGACTGAGGCACGGGTGCGCGGCTGAAAACGTCTCAGAGACAGCGCCCATATTCAGGCCCTCGGTCATCCAGCACGCCCAGAGCAGCAAGCCCCCTCAGCAAGCCACCAGCGGCCCCTCAGAGAGGAGCCCCCCCGGCGAGCTTTCAGAGACTTATAACTGCCGGATGAGCCACCACATGCAGGTTCAGGTCACGCCGCCGTGGCAGCCCTATCTCCCTCACAGCCACGCACAGGATGGCGTGGAGAACGTGGGCGAAAAGCTCCTCCAGGGCCCGCAGCCCCAGAGCTACACAGCAGACTGCTACTCCTCACCCCACCTCCACAGCCTCTACAGACAAACTGAGAATTGCCTGAGCCAGGAGAGATTGTCTGGCTTTGCCAACGGAGAGCGGAGAGAGGCCTACACCAGGGACTGCGAGGGTGGCCAGGCTTTTGTTTGCGGGAGCCTGGAGCGAGAGGGTTTGGCCTACAGATCACACTACAGCGACAAAACTCAGACGCATGGAGAGAGCAGAGAGGCAGACGACCAGCCCAGAGACTTCACCATTTCCAAGCCTCTCTCTCAGAGGGTTTCCTCCTTCTCCAAGCCCTCCTTCTGCAATCTCCCATATCCCATCATTCACCAGGGTTTGGATTCCCACCCCAAGGCATGCCGCGTCCCTCCTATGACTATCTCTCCCCCAAAACAAAGCCCCACAGAACCATCCCAGCCATTTCCCAGCCCCAAATCCTCCTCTGATACGTCCCTCACCAGCCCCATCCGACCCAGTAAGAGGAGCCTAGTAGAAGCTGAGAACGAGGACATCCCAGAAAGGAAAATCCGTGTGGTGACTCCAATCCATCCTGCTGGCTCGATCCGGCGCAGCGACCCAGAAGAGCTGAAACCGGCCGAGCCAGCCCACGCCGTTCACCTCAATAACCATCTGCCCGAGGGCCACCCTGCAACCACCTACCCCCCACCCCACACCGCACACCTCTATGCTAGCTTATACCCGCCTGGGAGTCTGGTCTCCCCAGGGCATCAGGATGGCCTCCAGCAGCATCCAGGTCTGCAGTACCTGAAGAGCCAGACAGCCGTGTCCCCCCTCGTCCCCTCTTTAGCCTTTCACTCCATGATGCTCCACAGGCAGCTGCTAGCCTCCAGCCCCAATCCTCACCACTACTACAGGCACCCAGGCGGGGCGGCGCTGTACGGGGACCTGCTACACCACCTGTATCCCCTTTCCACCCTCCCCCCGCCTCAGCTGTCCTCGGTACACCCCAGCACCAGACTGTGAGAAAGAGGGAGGAGACGTGGAAATGTGTCATTAATTTCTCCCACTCACTTTCCACCCTCAGAAACTTTTTTCTGCTTCTCTCTCTCGCTCGCTCGGGGATTGCGGCTCAGTCAAACGATAACACTGATGAATAAAACTTTGGCTGATTATGGATGATAAACTCATCAGTCGGGCAGACTGAAAATTCCATTTCTTTTTTTTTTTTTTNTTTTTTTTTTTTTTTTATGCATTTGTTTATATACTTTGCACTGTTGTGTATTTGTATCACCACTTACTGTATCTTTTTTTTGTCATCGTATCCTTATTTGCACAGTGCTGATGTATGTGTGCTAACCAATCATTCTGCCGCTCTCAGTTACCACCAGTCAGGTTGTTGCTCTGTACATGTGAAAAGTGGAGGGCAACAGAGAAAAGCCATTTGTTTATTGCATCTGAGGGCTAAACTTTGTTGCTGAAAAACACTACAAGTAACAAGAAGACGTAAATGAAATCCTTTATATAACTAGAGGTGCGTTCAAAGTCCAACAGTTGTTTAGCGCAATATTACACTTTAGCCAGCCAGCAGTGTTGTATCTGTTTACATTTGTCCACGCTGAACGCTGTTGCCTGTTTTTGCTGCAGTAAATCCATCTGGACTCTTGGAATAGACGTCAACACTCGCTGCGGTGCTGCAAAACATGAAATCATGAAATCAATCGTTTCATCGGAACATTCTGAGGTGCTGTGTTGATGGATGTACTGTAGACTCACTTTCTACTCAATTCAGGTTTTTATTTACAATCTGTTCAGTTACGGCGTAGGTATTTGGCACGTTCAATCTGTTGACAAATCATGAATGTTTTTTTTTTTTTTCATATTTGTGTGTTTTAATTTTACTTTCTGCACTGAAAGTAAAGTGAGTCAAACTCCTGGTGATTAGGCGACTGTAGCAGCTTGTTTGTGTCTGTCTGACCAGCATAATGAAACAGCCTCATGCTGTGGAATGCTTCACCACAAAGAAATCAGCATTTCATCTTTTTGTTCTTCACTTGAAAGAAAAGCTTTTTTTTTTTTTTTTNCTTTTTTTTTTTTTTTTGGTGGACTCCTTTATTCAGCAAGCTGAAAAGACTCACTGTATCATTTGATAGGAATGTTGTCACTTAGGTTATTATTGCTTTGAAAATATCTGTGCCTTTCGCAGTCTTGGATTAGATTTAGCACTACAAATGTTAAGGTTTATCTTGTGTAGCAGGGTAGAAATATCGATATTACTGTCGCTCTCGGCTGAAACGCAGCAGACAGACACTCGCACGGAACCGCACAGCTGCCTGACACCAGACTTGACACGTAGAGAACAGTATTTGAAGTCTTGAAAACTTTTTAGACAGTTTTACTTAGACCTAAATGAATCTAATGACAGTCAATTATAGAATAACTTGAAGAGATTTACTGATGACAGTGTTTACATGCACAGAGTAATCCTTTATTGAGAATAAACAGATTACGTAACAATCGGTGTAAGGCGTTTATGTGGGTTCAAAGTAATCTGGTAACTATCGGTTTATTAAAGGAAGTCCTCACAGAACATGCGAAATCAGGAAGAGGCGTCAATCTGACCTTTTACCTTTGACCCTACATTAAAACTGTAGCTGCGCTAGCTACTGCTATTAGCAATGGATTTGGTTAAGCCTTTTTATTTTTATAGTGCTTTTATCTAGGGATGGCAATTGCGAATCTCCAAAACAGTTTCGATACATCTGAAACACACATTGTTTCGAAACGTTTCAAAATGTTTCGAACGCTGTCTAGAACGCTGGAAAGCTGGCATGGTGGTCACGTGACTGATGTTACGACTGTGTCGTAGACCCTGCTTCAAAAACCGGAAGTTTCGAACGGCTTCGAAATGTATCGATCGTGGATGCCCAAATTGCCATTTCTATTTTTAGCATTTTAGCAGTTTGTGTTACTTAATTCATACACAGAATATACTACGACTGAAATGTGTGTTGCTCCACAGAAGCCGGCGGGTAAATTACGCTGATTTTATGTTTGACGAGGGAATGTAACAGTTTCGTGGAACCTCTCGTTCGTGTTGGAAGCGGGTACGGAGTCAAAACCTGGTGAGACTTCAGGCATGCGCAGTGTCAATACGCCAATCATAAACCGGTTAAAGGTTTATATGGTAATTCATAATCGTTTTGTAATCGCATAAACTAGGTCGGGTAAACGGACTTCTCATAAACGGAATAACACGTTTACATGACACTTGAGTAGTTTATTGGCCATACACCGATCATAACCCGTTTATTGAGGTGCGTGTAAACGCACTGATTGACCCAAGTCTGGTGTCTCATCCACAGGAGGGTGTGTGTGTGTGTGTGTGTGTGTTTTCAGCAGTAATGAAAAGGTACCAGGCACCATAAAGAATGCCTGCCGTGCTCCATAGCCTGAGGTGGGAGGACAGCACCTGCTCCGGCTTTTACAACCACTATAATAGCAATCCAGGATAGTCGAAATACACAGTGAACATGTTTGGTGTTTCAAAAGAGAATTAAAAAAAAGCTGTAAAGGTCTATGTGTAAAGTTTTACAGGATACTTTTAAGATAAAGACATTAATTTCTGATTAAGTACTGTACATTGCTGTGTAGGTAAAACTCGCGTTAGCGCTGGCAAGCCCCTGTACAAAACATTCATATGGGATCAATTTCATGGCGACCATCCTCTTGTCTTATTTTCTATGTAAATAGCACTGTAGATAGTACCGTGTGGTTGTTATCATATAAACTGTTATAATCTGTAAATAGTATAAAAATAGTATAAAAGTCGGTTACACAATCTAGCTGTGTCCTTGTTTGCTCCCTTTCAAGGTCACCACGATCACCTTAGAGTAAAATACACACTACAGTTTAAGAATTAGGATAATCTTTTTATTTGTTGTTTCACTTTGTTTCCATGTCGTTTCCATTAATGTGCATCCTGAAAGTGTTTTTGATACAACAGCCATCTGTTTACCAATCACCCAGCTGGCGAGCAAGACAAAAAATAAGACATTTTGTATTATATGACCTCCTGTATATTTAATTAAAATATTTTACTATCTATACTTGTTTCCTCGGTCGTGTTGTTCTTTTGCTGAACCGCAGATAATAGCAGCTCTTGATAAGCCGCATTATTAAATGTCAGTGTATTATCATCAGTGCAGTGTTCCTTTTTCCTGAGTAAATGCGGTGAGAATGTTTTTTCTTTTTCTTTTTTACTGTTGTAATGTCATTATCTGGCTTTGAGATTTCATCCTACTTTAATCTTCGCAACAGGCTACTTCTGGGCTCAAAGCCACAGAAGCCTCTCCAGTTTGCTGCAGCAGACAAATGCGCCTGTGCACGTATCTGTGTGTTGGGCTGCAATAAAAGCTTTGACTTTTGCCACCCCCTGGTAAACCTTTACCATGAAAAATATTCAGTAATACTTCCAAGCTCAGCAAAAAAATAAAGCAGCCTCTGCTCGGGTAAAACAGAATGTAGGGCGTTTTATTGCAGATCAGCAATTAAAAAAAAAAAAAAAAAAAAAAATGAAAGTGAGCAGAGTGAGGAGAAAATAGTAATACTATTTTCTAATTAATACTCTAATACTATTTTCTAACTAATACTCAGTAATACTTCCAAGGTCAGCAAAAAACAAAACAGCCTCGCTCGGGGAAGAGGTAGAATGTAGGGCGTTTTATTGCAGATCAGCAATAAAAAAAAAAAAAAAANAAAAAAAAAAAAAAAATAAAATAAAAAACTGAGATGAAAGTGAGCAGTGAGAAAATTGCACTTTAAAAATCTAGTGTTTTTAGCATTTCACTGCATACAATTTGTACTACAATAAGAAAATCATAATGTACATCAATTTACTAGTATGCAAAAACACTACCAAATCTAAATAAATGATATGCTATAAAGACAACATCAGTATTACACTACAGAAAGGATGTACGCACAAACAAAAAACAATACAACATACAGTACAAAATGTTAAAAAAGTGAGTTATAAGTGGATTTTAATTTTAATCTGTCTCATTAGTCCTGATCAAAGTGATGTTGAGTCATCAAGCAACTCTTCATCATTTACTGACCGGATCATATTTACCTTCTCAAGCTTCAGTTTATCCTCAGAAAAGAAAAAAAAAAAAACCTTTTCAATAACCATTCAGTTTTGCTGTGGCTGCACAATTAACAGCGCGCAGAAATGTAGCTTTGACGACAGCCGTCGCTCTGTCAGCAACACTGACATAGTTTCATTTTCTCTCCTGTCACTTAACTGCTCTACCTGAAATATGATGCTGATGAAGGACGCGAGAAGTGCAACACAATAACCGTGTTCCCAGAATTACTTGAGTAATGACTTTACCATCATCACAAGATAATAAAAAATATTTAGGAAAATCATTTCAGGCCAATCTGCGACATCAGTAACTTATCTGAACACGTTTTATTGTAGTAAACGCTAATTATACAAAAGATTTGGAACACACTGCTAATATTGAGCCACATCCGCCTCTGGTACAATCCATTTCTCGCTTCTTTGAAGGCTTAAACTAAATCCTTGTGTAATCCGCCTCCATCTCAATCTACATCTAGCCCTCTCCATTAAACAGAATTTAGAGGCTTTAGAAATGAGAAGTGTAGCTTTCAGCATGTTTTACCTGGTCAGGCAGTTTAATGCAGAAAGCAGCTGGAGCTCATGTTGAGACTCTTTAATTATGAAGCTGGTTCTTCAACGCCTGACCGTGAAGTGGTTGAAATAGTTTGCAGCTGGCAATACTGGATATGATTATAAGCCATTCAAAAGACTCATTCATGCAATCATGTTAATAACAGTTATGGGCTGTAGTGTCAAATTATACTGGACATTCTGTGGCCACTGAAAACCAAAGTCACATTATTAAGACCTCTGAGAAACACAGAAGCCACATTAGTACTTGTGAGTGGTCCTAAAAACTTGCTCTCTAAAATCAACTATAGTGGTCATAAACACAGTAAACGCAATAAGTCAATAGTTCCAAAAGGAATGACTCGTCCACAGACGGCCTGTGGAACAATTCCACTTTGAGTGGTTTTGTAAAGTTCTGTGTTCTAGTGGTGCAGCTGAGAAATAAGATTCTCTATTTTAGCGAGATTCATGACAGTTGTACTCAAGCCAACGTCTAACTTTCAAAATATGGATTAACTGTTCACCTAGAAATTTGTTTTGAATGCAAGGACCAACAGTCATACTTAAAATATCATCACATTATTAATATTATTCAGTCAAAAATATTGTGATATCTGATTTTTTTTTCAATATTTACTGCTCTAACAGTGATAAACAGTTGGTGTATTTATGTGTATAGTGGTAAGTTTGGCTATGTGGTTAAATGCAGATCTACTTCACAAAGCTTTGAGGTTGATTTTCTCTCTGAAGGACTTCCTCACTTTGCTCCTGGCTGCAGGAATGGGACCAACAGCACCATGACCAGGTCTGAGGAAGCCGTGCTGGGCTTCAGAGGTCTGGGTTTGGTGGTTCTGGTACTCCATTTGCTGGAGGGGAAGCTGAGGCTGAGGCTGACTGTGTGGTTGTACATCAAGGTGCCCCAGCGGAGCGTTTTTCCGGCTGAGGGGCGCCACTCCCCCAGCGTTGTTTCGCTGAAGCTGCTGGATGATGGCAGAGAATTTGGCGTCCAGAGATGGTCTGCCAGTTTTGGATCTTGTGGCTGGGCGGGAAGCACCAGCTCTGGTATTCTCCTTCTCCTGGTATGAGGAAGGAGGAGGAGGAGGATGGAGGGAAGCAGGGAGGGGTGGTCTGGCTGGAGGGGTGGGAGGGGCATAAGGCTGTCTGTCAGAGGGAGGGGGAGGAGCACGCCGCTTCTTGTTGCTGATGGGTGTAGAGCTGGTGTTGGGGGTGGGGCTTGAACAAGGGGTGGAGCTTTTGCTCAGGGAGAGAACACTCCTCTGGACTACCATTGAATGGGACCCATCAAACAGCATGGACCAATTAGGCGACTCCCTCTTCTCCTCTAGACCAATGAGAAAGTGGCCATCTGTCTCCTCAATCTTATTGTGGATAATGTCTGTGATGCTCTCAAACCTACCAGGTGAGTTTATACCTGCACATAAACACAATTTCAATAGATTATAAAAGAAAGTCCAGTAATTATTATGTTGCCGTCTATTTAAACATGAGCAATAGAACGAGAAATAACATCCAAAATAAGATGAATATACAGTTATTTGTCTTTGTCCATGCATGTTGCAGTTATTACAGTGCCGTGAAAATATAATTAGCATGTGAAAGGATTTTAGTTACATGTACTCCCACTGAAATTGGAGCTATTGTGAATGACTAATACAGTATTATCTGTTTAATTCAAGCATCTCATTTGTATTTTTGAATAATTGCATAATATTTTCTTTAAATAGATTCATTAAAATCGAAATGAAAAAACCCGTAGTTCAAGAACCATCAAATGGTGAATTATCAACTGCTCGTTGCACTTTCTGTACTTACTGAGATCATTATAAACAGAGTCGGCCGGCTTGGTGAGGAAGAGCGATGGTTTCCGTGGTGATGCGACCTCAATCTTCATTAGCTGGTCACAGCAGTGCAGCCACTGGCCTGGCAGCAAACACACACACACACACACACACACACACACACACACACACACACACACACACACAAAGGTGCTGCTATCTGTTGTTGCTAAGAGCAGTTTAGCTGAGAGCATATGCTTCCACTTTTCTAGCTAAAACACACTGATGTACACACACAAACACACATACTCCTTCTCTGTACACTAATGTACTTCATGTAACCTCTAAGGTATTTATATATACACAACTTTCTACTGTTTGTTTACACAGGTACACACACACACACACACACACACACACTCACTCTGATCATAGAGATGCTGATGGAGNACACACACACACACACACACACACACACACACACACACACACACTCACTCTGATCATAGAGATGCTGATGGAGAGCATCCACCCAGTCCTCCAGTTCCTCCCTGCTGTTTGTGGTGAAGACGATGGTCTGAGCTCCTTCTGATGAAGGGTTGATGATTGACAGGCTGCTGGATTTCTGTCCGGCTGAGTCCTTCTCCATTACACGGATGCGAGTATTCTGTGGAAACAACCCAAAATAACTCAACAATAGCGGAAAACAACTTCTGCAGTGTACAAATCAAAGCCCCATATTAGATACTGAACTAAAAGAATATTGCTGACATTTCAAGAAAAACTGGATTAGGCAGCAAAATGTCAGACGCAAACTCAACTTCAAGGAGACGTGACATTTTGTACATTATTTTGGCTTGGCAAATCTTTGGGGGAAACTCTGAACTTTGAAAATTTTAATCTATAAGAACAATTAAAGTACTAATAACAAAGTACAATAATTTCCTTTAAAACCCTTGTTATAGTTCAGTAACACGCAGTGTGTTGCTGTGGAGAGGTTGAAGTGAAGTTTTGAACCTTCTTCTACATTAACAATTCTGCGTCCATAGCACAATGTTTGCTGCTGTGGCTCACCTTATTGATGGGAATGTTCAGGGCGGGCTGCACTTTAGCATCGATTTCTTCTGGGCTGAAGTAGCAGCGGAGTGAGGCGGCGCTCAGCACGGCGTACAGGCTGCAGCAGCGGCACGTCCCCGCCACGCTTTGCTGCAAAATAAAACACCACACAGATGCACTTCCTGAATGGAACTGATTCCTTCAGATTTTCCCTGTGCAATGAAATATTTATTTACTGCTGCGATAATAAATGATGGCTTCAGAAAGCCATATTTAATACTTTTTCAATCTGGAAAAGAACTCAACGCTGATTTTAAAATCAATGGGCAAAAGCTGTCTAAGCGTCCTGTTTTTAACTAAAAGCAATTACAGACCTGAAACTGCAAATGGAGAGAATGAACAAAAGTAAATTGTTGTTAAGGGGCATGATGTCCAACTGTGTTTTATAGTATTAAATGCACAGAAGGCCACACAGCACAAATAATAAGATCTATACTTTGAAACATTTCAGCATTAATAAATGTATGAAATGTAACGTGTAATGTGCTTTAATGAATTTCTTCTATGTAGATTATTTGATTAATAAGGCCCATGTATGACTGTCATCTCATTCTGTACATCTTTTCTTATCTGTGGTGTTTTAGTTGGAAGTAGATCACCTGGGCAGCAGCTTTGGAGTTTTGCTCATTCAACACACCTTTTGGCTCAGGTAGCCAGTCTTCATGTTCTGTGTCATGCAGGCAGGCTGGGCCACCAACCAGCAGCAGAGGTTGCCATAGAGTGGAAGCCAGGATGACCACTCAGCTGTAAGTGTGAACAGTAACAGTGATAATAACCACCATGAACAATACCGTAACAATGAATGAATCTTTATAAATTGCTAAATCCTCCATGTCATTTAAGATAAAGGTGACTGACTGACAATACATGCCAATTTTGTGTGGAAAGATAAAAACTAAAGGATAAAATATTTTCTCAGGTATAAACTTTGTTACACATTAAACACACAGGATAGAGCAGATAAAATATATGCTCTGTGAAGCTAACGCCGGTGAATCGATTCAAACTAACCCGACAAGTTGACCTGAGAAATTAGATCTGAACAAAAATGTTCATATCCATGCAATCACTCGTGCAAAGGAAGAAAATTAGTGTAAACTAACGTTAAATCCCAGGTACTTTCATTTTACCTTCCAATTTTAATGATGTGAAAATACTGTATTATTACCCCATTACTGAATGAAATCAGGAGCTAAAAAGCATAATCCTCTTATATCCTTCGATATTACATTTCTCTGCCTTTGTGTCTTACCGTCTTGGAGGACAGTGAGGGAGTGAGACTGAAAGCTGCCTTCAGCCTGAGGCAGAGTCATTGTGGTGTAGGCCAGGATGCTGTACTTGGCTCCACTGCAGACAGACAGACAGACAGATGTTGGTTTAGCATACTTTCTGGGATAATGTATTGATTTACAGTCATTCCCTGGAGGCTTAACCACTCTATCCCCAACCATAACCTAACCTCAATACAGATGTGCCCATTTACAAAGCAGGTGGTACGGATCATTTTGGTAATATATACCTTTTTTTTTATTGTGAATTGGTACAAAATACTGTTTGCCATTGTTCTCAGGCTAAAAATATCAACATTGCCCTCTATAACCGCACATATTGGGTTTATTCCTTATTTCAATACTCAATCAATGTAATTTGTTTGCAAACGTGTTATGAGTCTGCAGCTACCTGCATTGTTCCAGTAACAAGTCATAATCAGGTTAGGTTCCCCACTGTGAAAACAGCATACGGAGAGCCAAGAGTGTGGAAAGGGTTTTACGGGATAAGGCAGCACATACGGGGGTATTGGGTTGTGCTGTAGGAAGGTGTCAGGGTCTGAAGTGTCCAGCAGGGGGCTCAGCTTCTTCCCAGATGCCTTTCCAAAGGAGTTCCTGAGCTTCTTGGCCAGTTTCTTTGGTGTGTTCACCAACGTGAGTTCTTCCTCCAGGGAACAGCTCCACAGCTCCACCCTCAGCTCAAACTGTGGAACTGCCTCATTGCTGAGTGAGGACAGAGGATAAGTTCAGGCTCAAAGTAATTGAAATATCAAATACAGCATATATATACAGTATCTAGGTACAAATTACTCAAAAGAACAACAAAAATTAACAAATTATACATTAACTTTGTGATGTATAATTACAGTAATATGCTGTAAAATACATGTAAAATATTTAAAAGTTGAGCATGTTATATTGTATTTACTGCACATACATATGCAGTGAATACTTACAAAATGGTGACTCCCTCAAAGCAGATGTCGGTGACTGATCTGTCCACCACCACCATGTCAGTGTCAAACACCTCCGAGCCCATTCTCATCAGACAGAAAACTGCCACTCGACGAGAGCCTAACAAATAGAGAGGATGTACTGTATGTACGGGCGAATACAGCAAGAATCCACAATAATATTCATCTGGAGTAAAGAGGCATATATGTAAAAAACAAAAACAAAAAGAACTCACTCCCTCTGTTGTTAAAGTGATCAGAATCCTTCCACAGCAAAGGAATCCGCAGCCCTGTCAGCAGAAAATAAGAAAAATCTATTCACAATTCCAGTATGCTATGTAGATACAATTTGTGACCTTTGTCTTAATTTTGTGATAAATATAATTCATAACAGTTTGTAAGAGTTTATTCTGGACTGACACTCTTCACTACTCAATAATTCTGGACATAGTGGGAACAATCTTACCAGAAATTGCAAGTTTCCCATTACAGGGAACACGGTCACCTGAAACTGGATCTGAAAATCTTAAAATATATATATATATTTACTATTTACAATTCATTGCACCAAAAATCTCAGACTAAAATATTCCCCCCAAATAAACGTGTGCTCGGACTGCACTATAAGATTCTTCCTACTATTTCAAACACTTTATGCAATTTCAGAAAGTTTTTACAACCTGAAAATGAGCAAAGATATTTTTCATGCTTGTAAGGGTTCAGTCCTTTACCTCATGGCCGCTGCCATCATGTCCAGCTCCGCCTTCATCTTCTGCAGCTGCATCAGGTAAGCCTTGATCCTGCTGTTGCAGGTCAGGAGGTTCTTGGAGGCACTGAGGACTTGTTCTCGCTTACTGCAGGCCAGCAGCAGCTTGTAGGCTCCCTCACGCATCCGTATCTCAAAGTCCAGCTTCTCCTGGATGTTAGTGTCCTGTACAACATAACATACACAGGTCAAAGTTCCAAATTACACAAATGGATGCATGTCGAACTGCTAGAAAAAAAAAAAAAAAAAANAAAAAAAAAAAAAAAAAAAATACAGATAGACACATGCACACAGACCAGCAGCTTGCTATGATGCTTTCATGCTTTTATGTATTCTAGTAGTGTTACTGGCATGAGAACAACACTGATGTTTAGAAATGATAAACTTGGAGCTGCAAAGCTAATTACTTGTCATCATTCAAGAGCAACTTTTTGTAGCAGAGGGTGAAGTGTCAGATGGTCCATGCAGCAGAGACATGAAGTGGTTAAGAAACACATGGATCAGGTGGTTTCATGAGCTAGATGGGAGAACAATGACACAAAGTACATGATATTATGATGGTTGATGGATAAGTTCTGAGCCTTGCGCATAAAGTTCTAACTCAGAGTTGTTTCAGATCATGATTAGCTTAGCATGAATGCAATTAATGTACAAAAACACCTGAGGAATTATAACACATCCTTCATTGTTATGTATGTGGCTCACAACTTACAATCAACCCTTGTATGAATCTATATACATNCACATCCTTCATTGTTATGTATGTGGCTCACAACTTACAATCAACCCTTGTATGAATCTATATACATAATGATGGACAAAAGTGTTAAATATTAGTTTTAGTTAAATATTCGTGGCATAAAGGGAGTATGATGATGATGTCTGATATAATTTGGAGCAAAGATAATGGTTCAATATTGAATCAGTTTAAAGTCACTGCATACTAAACGCAAAAAATACTAATAATGGATTTAAAGTTAAGGCATACACAGAAAGTAATTTTAAAGATACAAACATTGTCATGCTCCACAGTATGAACTGAAATTATGTTCTAACCACCTGTAACTTCTTAGAAATCTGCCGTATGTACAACAAATTCATATCCTCTACTATCTGAAGGGTGTCATTCAGAAGACTCGGGCATCTTTTCATGCTTTTGGCCTGGAATGACATTAGTTAGCAGTGTTAGAGCAAAAACAATAATGTTAATTTTTGGGACATGCAAAGATAAAAATAAAGATAAAGAACTTTATTGTCCAGAATTGAACATAGCTGGAGATTTGAGAGAGGAGCGATGCTTTGAAAGGAGTTCAATGCTTTGAGCTGCATCCTTCGCTTAATATAAAGCTTTATTATATAAATTAGACAGCTGGCGTTTGCTGCTTTCCAGATGTTTTCACAATTTTGGCGAACTGGTCCTTCTCGTTTGTCAAACCAATCAGTTGCACCTGGAGGTTAGATTTCCATCTCCTGTCCTGATTGGGTGTGGAGTTTAGTCAGTTTAGGCAGGTGTGTTTGGTGGTTCCTGTTCTTTGTGGTAGTCAAAGACTCTAACCTCTGGAATCAGACATCAATATGTGGTCAATTATTTAATGTTTGAGTTCTTAGAAGTTATAAGGTGACTATTTAATGGTGATGTACTTTTAACACTTGAATTTCTGTGTTGCAGTATTGTTGTAGGCAGCTATTCTGTAAGTAGGGGAAACTGTAAATCTCTGTACACAGAAATATGTATGTATGTAGTATGAAGATTAATTGTACCTCTAGTTAATGGTTAGTGACTATTTTAGCAGATGTACAATTTTAATTTTTGAATTTCAAACTTGATTATCAGAGGTTTTAATCATTTTTTCTGTTGTCCATTTAGTTTTCATTGGTTTAGATTCTGGTTTATTTTTTTCTTCTTGGTTTTGTATGACCATTGGACAAAAACGGGAACAAAAGCAGTATTCAACAGACAAATGAAAAAAAGGTAGCAACTCCCATATTGGATTACTCGCCCATTATCATTGTCCCGGGCATCTGAACGATTAATATGGTTGTGTGTCTAGGACTGAAACACAGATTGAGAAAATTAAGTCATTGTTTACCAATAGTCTGAATTTTTTATTATTATTATTATGAATAAATAAACTAAAGCAGCTAGTGGCGCAGTTGTTAATAGCAACATTAGCCAAAATGACATTTCGTTAGTCTTTCATGTTTTGCACTTTGGACCTCCTCCAGCTTCAACTGTCATTCTAAACAAGAGTTGACAGCAGAACATAAAAGAAGGCAGTAACTTTTTGCCCATACCTCGGATAAAAATAAAGCACTCTCTCGTATTTTCTTCCTCTTTATCTCCATAGCCAGCGCGGAACCGGACGATACCGACGACCTGGTACTCCCGTTTCGCCTGAAAGTTTGAACGTCCCGCTGGTCGTCCATGTTTTTCTTCATTCGCTAACAACAGCACGAGCCGCACATTCCTGCTGCAACGCCTCTACTATGGCTAGGGCTGTTCGTTTTGGTCACGCTAGCGCCCGGAGGAAATACCGGTATTTACAAAATATCAATGATGTATGTGGTTATATAAAACGACTTGTTACATCACAATTATCTAAGGTTTATTTTTTTTTATCCTTAATAAGCGCAAATAAGCAACAAGGCGTTTTTTTTTTTTTTTTTTTTTGCCATTATCAATTATACTAGATTCCGAGCTAATGTGTTGCATAGAAAAAAAAAGTCAATTCCCACGCTCCGCCTTTTAGGGACTCTCAAATATACAAACCGAGTGCTCCCACTCTGACGGAAGGGGCGTCATTCTGCCTAACAAAACCGGACTGTACCGTTTTCAATTTTGAATTTTCTAGCCTATACAAATTATCTGGTGTTAATATTTGGGTGAAATTTTATCTTTTAAAAAAAAGGTTAGATACAAGTCTACATTTTAATGTGGGGAAACATATCTCAATGCTTATTTTGTGTAACGGTATATTCTCTGCCACAGTAGTCTCGCCCAATCCACTGAACTGGAACTGCAATTTGGCTGTCTGGGATGAATTAGAGTGGAAATTGGTCTACTTTTTTGCACAAATCTGTTTAAACCATCTTAAACGGACTCTAATTTTTTCTCCCCTACACTTATTGAAATACAGCAAACGAGCTTTTCCGCCGTATCTATGCATCATGTTCATTCGCAACATTCACATTGAATTTGAACGTTTCTGCTGTTTGTTTTCCGGGCATCATCATTCAGTTGAGCTGCGCTGGCACTGCCTTTATTCAGCCTAAAATATCATGAAAGCTGCGCAGGTCAACTTTTTTTGTTTTTTTTGTTTTTTACTTTACTTTATCGAATACCAATTACAAACCTGTACAACTTGCTTGTACAATCAACAATAAAGATAGAAAAACAAGACAAATAACATATACTGTAACCAATTTAAGGTTGTTTTTTTTTCTGAGCAGGTCAACTGATGACGCTTAAATAAATACTGAAACGTAACGAGTGGTCCAGGAAACCCGCCCACTCGGTTCTGGCGGTCTCGGCTTCTGGTCGAGTTGGAAGTGTAGACGCTGGCGCTGCTGAGGATGAACTGCGTCAATTTACCAGAGCAGCAGAAAACGGCGGAAATTACACCCCTGCCTTCAAAATTAAAATGTTTATTTTTTATGGAAAAACCTTACAAATATCACGTCGAATAAAGACAAGGAACAACGTTTAAAATAATGCACAGTATTTATCCTGGAAAAGATCTTTCTGCAGACCACAGATATTTGCACCTTCTACAATCTATGGAAACAATTCCTATTTTTTTTTCTTTTTTAACATTGTACAGATTTATTTATTGCAATTTTTTTTAGAACCTTTAATGACAAAATTTTGTATTCAGATGTTAATGTACAGTAAGTACACTGTTTATTTTAGAATTTGAGTATCTTTTGTAAACTTAAATTCTAAAATCTCACGAAGAACCACAGAACCTCTTATCATCTTGTTATAATCCAAGTTGATTCTTATAGCTTAAATTCAAATAGTTTTATTTATATGCCTTTTTATCTATTCATTGATTTTGTTTCTAAGATTGCTTTCGTTTTGTTTTGTTTGCTGTTGACTGTACTGGTATTTTTGCCTTTTTTATTGGTTCACTAAAGTTCATTAAAAAAAAAAGACAAACTTGCATAAACCTCTGTAACCCACCTGTGAACTATACTCTGTCACCTAATGTATTTGCCATATCTCATCCAAAACCATTTCCTCATGCCAGAATCGTCATATCTCATCCAAAACAATTTATTTCATGGCATACCATTGTTAGTGACAATATTAGGAAGCACCACTGTATCATATATCCTAAATAATCCAGTATGACTTGTTAGTGAGAAACCCTTCATACGTTGCTATGTTTATCTTAACTCTAATCTCTCGAATGGAAATCCTTATTAGTGTTAACTGGGTGGAAACTCCCTGATCTCTGTTTCAACCCTGCTGGATCTTTGGCTCATACTTGGCTGACTTTCAGATTTTGAGAAGACTGTTTCTACAAAGCAAGTTGCATATAATACAAATCAGTTCCCACTACAGCCTATAAACCACTGTGCTGTATTTCTCCATCATGAAATTAACTTTATATCTGTAATTTTAGTGTGCCAACTACAGATATGACTCTAAGATGTTATTAAGGGCCCATAACACAACTCTTAACCATTTACCACATACACACACACACACACACAAGGGGGAGGGGGGAAAGCTAATAGAAGAGAGACAGAGAAAGGGGGGTAGAGAGAGAGAGAGAGAGAGTTAATAGACTAAGAGAGAGACAGAGAGCTAATACACATACAGAGAGAGAGAGAGAGAGAGAGCGCGCTAATAAACTATCTTGTACTGGCTGCACCCAGCTGGCATGCAGAGGTCATCAGGTTAGACAATTTACTGGTTAAAGTATAAAATATCAGTAAACATAAAAGTAACACCATTTTAATCTTTTTAACCAACTCAGACCACAGTGTTTTATTGTGAACTTTTTGACAGGAAGCGGTGTGTGTTTTATCCTGCTGCGCGCGCGCTTGAGTTCACTCTGTCCGCTATTTGCAAAGAACGGCGTTACCGCTAAGCAACCGGGTGAGGGCCGACTCACGGAGGGAGACGGAGCTGCAGGGCAGGGCTCCACAGCCACACACACCTACCTTCAACAATAACAACTCCAGCAAATAACAGGGTAAGTGAGAGACAACATTTCATTTTTATTTAGAATATGTAGGCAGTCATCGTCCTTCAGACTCACTGTTTATCGTAGAGGTAAAACGGGTGTTCGGCTCGCTTTTCTGCTGTCCTTCTATTGATTTCAGTGTGGGTTGTTGATGTAAGAAATATGCCCGAGGTGACATGACAGTTACGAGCTGCATAAACAAAATAAAGTGTGGATTTAAAAATTAAAAACATAAACAGAGTCAGTAAACGCCTCATTCATGCTTAAAATGGCTAAACATAGTGGACACCCGTTGGCTAGCTCGACGGACACAGACACGCCGAGCTGCTCACAGTATCCAGCCTGCTCCGCCTCTGTCAGCAGAGCCTCTACACTTTATTGTTGGTTACATCCTTTTTTTTTTTTTTTTTTTTTTTTTTTTTTTTNTTTTTTTACTAACTACTATTACCTCTCTGTTATCGACCCACGTTTTCCATTAGTCGCATCCTCATGTAGCCACACTGAGGCTAACAGGATGCTCATCAGTGGAGCCGGTCACATTGACTGCTTTGTGTTTATCGCATCAAACAGACTAGCCTCAGGATCCTCTTTGTGTCCTTTTAGCTATATTGTATAAATGGTTGCCTACACGAGTGGATATTTTTCTCTATCGTGGATAGTGTGTTTTCCCGATGCCAGACCCCCTTCTCTTCCTCTGTGAGGGGGCTTTGTTTTCGTGGGGCAGAGGTAGCTGGCCTACATTGCATCCGCTCTCTTTGTGTTGTTAGATTTCTGCTGTCATCGTCATATAAAATGCAACATTTACGGACGTAGCAACATTTGAATTGTAGTTACGGTGTGTGACACTGCACGAACAAATATCATCTTTAGGATAGCTTAAATTTGTGTAATTATCGTTTCATTAACAAATATTAGTGTTATGATTTTTTTTTAACCCCCACATGCATGATAATTACCGTTTGAAGTCACACATCTGTCTAAAACAATTGGATAAGCTCTTGTATTTTCAGGAGCAGATGCTTCAATGTATTTATTCACCTCAGTCATTTGCATCATTGACATTTGGATGGTGTCAGAGATACTAGCCTTGTCTGCTTTATAACACAGTGGTTTGTTAGGACACTAGCACTGAAGTGTTTTTGCAAAGCTGGACTGCTACAGGTTGCTCATCACTGAGTCTTGTTCGTCTTCTCCTCCCTCAGCTGCAAGAATTCAAAGTTTTTGGGTTTGAGCCATAGAATGTGCAGAGATTATACAGTTTAGCTTTCCTTTCCTTTCTCTTTTTCACACTGTCTTTTTCTTCTCTTCCCATCTTCTTTTCTGCCCTGCAAACGTAGCATGCTGGCTGGCTGGCTGCCCTACAGGCAGTTGCATTTTGAATAAACTGTGTCAGTGTCACAGGAAGGTTACTGCACTCTTGGAGAGGAAAATGCAGTGCAACATTTTCATAGCCCAGCCTTCCCCCATCGTACATCTCTACACAATTAAAGTATAGATGATGACAAGAGAAACCTTAATGAATATTCTGCATGGATTGTGTGCTCTCTGTTTTTCTATTTGTTGAGGTTTTCCTCTGCACCACAGCAGCACTGATGGATGAACTAACACTTGATCTGTCAAATCTTAGTACTCAACTCAGTATCAACTAGCTGTCGGTTGACATTTACAATGAAGTAAGCGTTAGGACTTAGTTGATGTACATATGTGCTACTCTTAACGCTGCCTTAAATGTAAAATTGAACTCAGTGTTATGATACTGAGTGTTACATTAGATGTTGATAATATTGCAAACTCAAGTGATTGTCCCTGTTAAATTGAGTCAGAAATTGGACAATTTGATGCTAAGGCATGTCTAAGTATTGACTGATAATTAGTTGAGTTATAACATTGGACAGTCAACATCAAGTGAAACCCTACTTTCCTTTCCTCTGTAAAATTCCATTAATGACTTTCAAGGGGCCTCTTCTGATGATAACCTTGTCGTTACTAAGTGGTTTATACATATATAGTGAGGTTTCCTCCAATAATAACTGTACATTTTTTCCTCTACTCTGGCTGTTGGGTTTAGACCTTTGTTGTCCAGCCTGCATTTGGCCATTGTGCTTAGTAGGAAGCTTAGGAAGTGAGTTCATTTGACTTTGGTGGTCAGGGAGTGTTGTTTGTGACGGAGAACAACATTGTGTGCAGGAGCTTTATAAATCATATTTTTTCTGTTCTGCTCTATGTTAGATGTTGTCAGGGAGTCTGTGGCTAAAAATAGAAGTGAATCTCACTTCTGTAGTCTGCCAAAGCAGAAGCATGAAAAGGGTTACGAGAGTTAGATAGCTTTGCTGGGTGAGGATGGCGTTTGCGTAAAGAAAGTAGAATGAAAGAGAGAGAAAGACAGAGAGGAACAGGGAAGGTGAGAAAAATCATGCAAGAATGAGGAATGGTAGGCTGAGGAGAAAACGAGACAATAAACTTGAAGCGCATCTAAATCATCATCTGCCTCTCCCTTGCTATGGAACATAAAGGGTGTGTCTGTGTTTTGTTTTTTTTTCCACATTTAACTTCTCAAAATGAAAAATAAAACAGAATGATCGTCCATCTGTTTTGGGGGTGTAACATGCTCCTCTCTGAGTTACCGGTACATTGTGCTTCTTTCCACTGCAGATATTGATCTGATCTCATATTTGGTTAGTTTCCACTCCCATCTCTCTCTCTCTCTGCCAGGATGCCCTTGATTGTCCTGTTATGCTAACATAGGGTTTTTTTTTTCCTCCTAAGTGCCAGTGTGGATTTCAGTGTGAGTGAATTCACTATTTTTATCTGCTGCTGAGGCTATTGCAGCGAGCAGCATAAACGTGGCAGATTGGCTAAATACTAATGTGGCTGTTAAAGGGCCATGAGTCAGTCATTATCATAAGAGCACTGGAGCAAACTTTTATTCGACACAGCGTGTGCTTTGGCTTCCTGCTTGTGCATAATAAAGTTATTTAATAATGAAACAGTTTTATTCAACAGTCTAATGGAAGGTTAATGCACCATGACTCTTGTCAAACAGCTTTACTTTGCAGGTCTATCCACATTTAGACTGACATAAATCCTAAGTACCTAAATTCAGATTATACTATGAAATGAAGGTGAATTTGTATTCTGTAGGTGGCTGAAGATCATAGTTTATATCTTTACATACTACTGCTTTAAGGGTGTAAAGGGTATAAATATGATTTTGCTACTAGGATTAAAAAAAAAACCAAAAAACTTTTTACTTCAGTCTCATTCTGTTTCATGTTCCAACATTTTGATGGTTAATTAAAATTTTGTTCCTACTGCCACTGCTCTTCTGAGCCTAAATACCGTTGAGAAAACTATCTCCCAAAATCAGTATATTTCAATATAATTTTCCAGAGTTATGTTCCATACACAAGCTGTGGAAAATCATCAGCATGCACAGTAAACTCAGTGCTGCGGGGCATGTGCTTCATTAATTCTCCTGTATTATTAATAATCTGTTTTATCTGTAATGTCTTTATCTGTACAAGAGCGTCTAGCGCTGTTTTCACCACATGAATATTTTTTTTTCAGAGAATGCTGGAGGGTGAGCTATACGTTTTACTATAACTATACATTTATCAACATTTGTGAAATATACACATTTCCATATGTAGGTCTGTAGGTTATGGAGCATGTGGTGGGTTTATTTCTAAAGGCCACGGCTCTGCTGTGTTGTGTACGATAATAACAATGGAGCAGTCTGGACGGATGCTGGCTAAACGGAGGTGTTTGCTTGTTTGTTCCTCTCGCCAACTGCTCATGTGATGCGTGTGGCTGCCTTTCAGCGCCATATGGCCTTTTCTGCTGCAGCAGACAGTTTTTTTTTCTCCACATGCCGCATAACATGCAGCAACATTAATAGACATTTAGCTACACACTGAGACACATGCACTCAAAATTCTGCAGACTTGTAGTAATGACACAAATGATGAATTGTCTCGTTGCACAGCACTATGATCCTACCATAAGAAATTAGCATTGATACATGTTTTATTAGTTTGTAAAATGTGAGGCTTTCAAAATGAAGGCTGGCGTCATACATGCGTTGTTACATTTTTCTGTACAAACCTACATTTAGGAGTTTTGATCTTACTCTTCCAGGACCCAAAAGCCAAATGTGGGAAATAAAATGGGTTATGAAGGGATGCATGACCTCTTTCTTCTGACTAATGTTTTAAGAAAACACCGGGCTGTGTTTCTTTCTCATCTGATGCACATTGTTGTTGGATATATACACATTGTTAAATGGCATTTCATTCTACCTGTCCGTGATGTTTGGAAGCTGGAGGAGCAGCCTTGGCAGCACAATGTCAAGCTATATTCAGCCTCAGCTGACTTAATGAGCCTTCCAATGACAAACTCAGAGTACAGCCATCTCTGTTATGGATTTCACCCTCCAATTGCAGTCCACTTTTCTAGGACAAAATGTTCAGTTGCTATGCGTTTGGATCAGTTTGAGTTAATAAATATTTGGGGCAATGTTTTCATTTAAGAGTGTCTGTAGAACAGAGTGTGACTAGGGGGGTGCTGACCCTTTGTTTGCTATTTTTATTCTTTATTAGAAGAGGTAAAGTAGGCCACATTGATCCAGATGTCAAAAAGAATCACATACATGAAGACTAACATCTCTGGTGTAGCCATAGCATGCTGCTTTGTGCAGGCTTATTTTTAGTTGACAATTTTTTAGATCGGTTGTCCACTCACACTCATAAATATACGTATAAAATGATAACAAAGTACAGTGTAAGACTTTAAATGTAATACCGTGTGTTATGAGTAAAATACAACATAACCTGTGAAATCCATATAAGCAGAAACTTTCAGGTTTACTTTGATAGCTGAGTGTTGAACAGGTAGACTTAGGAAATCTATGATACAATATGTACAGAAAAAGAAAAAATCTGAAAGAAAGTAATGTCCACAGGTCAAACAGAAACAAAATGCAGACCATACAACAGTCAAATGTTTGTACCTTGTTAGAAGTGCCAGGAACATTATGATCTGCTTTGGAGGAAAAACCTGTTCTTTCTTTTTGCCTATTGTTAACAGTTCAGGGAGAAACAATAGATTGCATACCTTGTCTTCTGAATTCTTTTATGTCTGTAAATCTACTGGAGACTCAGTCACTTGGGAGCAGAAAAAGCCTTTGTCTGTCTTTCTGTGTTTATTTGCCCGTTCATCCAAAGGTTGCCTGGCTGCTCATCTCGAGCCTGCTGCCCAATTTATTCTTTACACCCCTCAGGGTCTGGAGGCTTTCGGTTCCCAAAGCATCTCTAGAGTTACAGCCGATTCAGGGTCCTTGGTCTGTTATTGACCTCTGTAAGACAAAAAGCAACCAACCATCCATCAGCTTTCTGAAGCTTTTGAGAACTTTACTCATAGCTTGAAGGTCTAAATCCCTTTTCTGTATATTTTGTCTTTCCCTGGTTGTAAAGCTGCAATATTTACATCACAGCCTTACTTTTTTGACCTTATGTAAATGTTTTGGCGACATTTTTTATACTCAGCCATCTTTGCTGTGTTGCTGTGGTGTTTTTGCATTGTCCTTCCATGACTTTGCTTTGTAAGCAATTCTCTACATTGATATTTTCCTCCTCAGATTTGTGTTGATGAAATCTGAGCAGCGATCACTGCTCTAACTACTAACTAACTAATAACTACCTAGTTAAATTAAGTCCAAACAAAGCTTTCACGGCTGCAGGAAGCATTCAGTTCGTCCCCTCCTTTTTGCCAGAAGATTTCTCCCAGGAACGATCACCCACAACGGTGATACTTCAAGCTTTTGAGTTTAATCATTATCGTGTTATAAAAGAAAAATATGTGACACTACCATGGGTAATTAAGTTCCGCACAGCTTGTGTCATTAACTTACCACTTCCTGTAGAGCTGCTGCATATGGAGCATTGCTCAGCAAAATGTGCTATTTACTTTGTGGAATTTGTAGAGCTAGCATCGCCTGTAGGTGGTTATTTCAATATAGTTGCACTGCCGTAAAACTTCTAAACCTTATTTCAGGGCAGGAAGACCACCACACCCCACCACACCCTCACCAAGACCATAAGACCATGTGGAAATAAGTGTGACAGAAGTATGAGTCGTCTCTCTGTGTCTGATTCTCTCTCTCTCTCTCTCTCTCTCTCTCTCNCCCCCCCCCCCACTATTTCTTTCTCACTCTGCTTGGGTTCACAAAGCATGTGTGTGTTTGTATGAATCCATGTGTGTAGGCTACAATCAGCAGCTGTCAGAGTGTGTGATGTGGTGTGATTCAGCACTCAGGGGTCGTGACAGTGCAGGAGGAGGCGAGAGAGAGAGAGAGGAGCAGGGACGGTTACCCAGATGTTGCGTCATCCCGGGATACACATTCCAGGCTGATGCTACGTGGATAACGGCAGCCATCTGCTCCAGCAAGGAAACACTTTGGTGTTTCACTTTGAAACACTTTGATGTGTCAGCGAGAGAACTGGGATCTAGTGATGTCACTTCCTGTGTGTTTTGAGACGATGTCTGTCATTGGCTGGTTTGGAGTGGAGGGAAGAGATTTGAATTGTTGAAATGGGAGAAGACTGTTTGCATAACATTTTCCCGGAGAGTGGAACCGTTAAATCTAGGAGTGTAATTAATCAGCATAAATTAGCTTTTGTCTTTAATTCAGCTCACTTGTTTTTAATTACTGAACATCTTGTTATCTACTGCATTTTAAAGCAAAGCTCATACTTCATTTGCTTCAAGTCTATCTCTTTAGCATGTGTTTATCACTTGAATGATGATTCCTCACAGCCTGTCTGGTGGTGACACAGTTTTGTCAGACAGTCAATAAATGAATTAGAGACTTGCTGTGGATTCAAATATGAGAGCGCTTTGTCCATCACAGGAAGTGCTAAGTATACTTCCTGTTTCTCTGCCATCCACACAAAGCATTCACAGTATTCTTGGAGTTCTCTCGCTCTCTCTCCCTGTGTGTGTATGAGTGTGTGTGGGTGAGTGTGTGTAAGTCTGGGGTTGGGGGAATTCCTGCGAAAACCATGAAGTCATTATTCCTCTTTATTATCTTCTGCGCATGAATGTTGCTGAAAGAGAGGAATGAAGATGAGATGGAATTGAATTTGTTTTTTTGTCAGCATGAAGTAAAACTTTTAAACTGTTTGTGCCAACATTAGGCAGCAAAATATTTTGGGTTTCTGTCTTATTTTTTTAACATGGATGAGAATACAGTGATTTTTTTTTTTTCTCTTCTTGCTTTTCCATCTTAACAAAACCTCAGCAAACACTGACAATTAAATCGCAGTGAGATGCAGCAAGATGGCAATAATTAATATTTAACATCAAGTTTAACCAGACAAGTGTACCAATGCATTCCTGCAGCTGTGCCCTGTCTTTCATGTGTGATAGTGAGGAGGCTTTAATGACACCACACAGGCTGGAATGGAGCATTACCAGGATCCTCAGCCACACTCAGTTCTCATTCTGTGGGTGGGTGTGCAGCGGTTAATGAGCCAGATCGTCTTTTGATGCTTGTGGTTGCAGATGGGAAGAGAAACCACACATAATTATGGTGTAATGGCAGTGAAGTTGTTCTTTGTAAATTTGCTCTGACAATGCATGTGTGGTGTGCAAGCACTGTTCTATTGAACACAATTTGTACCAATATCTCTAATATCTGGCACATGATGTGGTCATGTGACTGAAGTGGGGAATTGGCCAGTGAACTGAGTGGATTTAACTATTGTCAAATCTTGTGTCATTTTCTCATTTTCTCATTATGCAAAGTGTCAGAAGTGTGCATTGATTAAAAATGTACCTAAGGGATTGTTGAGCTGGTATATTAAGTGCTTATAAGGTCAAGTGAGCAAGAGTTTAGCTGAATAACCTTTAAAGGACCATATCGGCGATCGTACATGTTTGAGCCTAACATAATTCAATTTTCATACATGTAATGTTACTGACAACCATTTCCCAAAGCGTAAAACCTTATTTCAGCTTTCCTGATATTTTGCAAAATCTCTTAATCTTTCAAAATCAAATATTTCAAGCGTTACACCCACCTTAAAAATCCATGTTTCGCCTGCTAATAGTTACGCAGTCTTATGAAGTCACTGTCATTTAAATTTTTCGATAAACGTAGGTCTTCTTTTGGGACTATATTCTCTGATGGAAACATACATTCACTCTGCACTTTTTGTTGCGCTTAAACGTTAAAATTACGTAACTTCGAAAAAAATTTGACTACACGTCTTGTTCACGATGATGGATTACCTATCCAAAAATGTTTCAAGTATCAACAAGTTGAATTTAATAGCATACCAGAATGAACCAAAACCAATGGCAGTCTGGAAGGTAGGAAAAACATTTTTAATTCACTGTTCCAATATTATGCGTTGGGAAATGATTGTCAGTAACTTTATGTGTATGAAAATTGAATATATTAGGCTCAAACATGCAAAATGGATGGTATGGTCCTTTAATATA
Organism: Lucifuga dentata; assembly: GCA_014773175.1. Classification (NCBI taxonomy): domain Eukaryota; kingdom Metazoa; phylum Chordata; class Actinopteri; order Ophidiiformes; family Bythitidae; genus Lucifuga; species Lucifuga dentata. The sequence goes on along the minus strand of VXCM01001033.1, from coordinate 90,818 downwards.
TTCTCCCATTGTTTATTTTTCTGAAGGTAGTGTCTCAATTGTAAATACCTATAACGGTCCTGTGCTGGTAAATTAAATTCTTGTGTAAGTTGTTGATATGATTTTAATATTTATCCTTCAAATAACTGCCCAGTATATACCAGTCCCCTATTTATTAAAACCTGGGTCAGACCTGGATGGAAGAAAGTCTGGGTTTCAAGTTGTTGTTTTAATGCTGCCTGAAATTGCCATGAAAAGATTTGTTTTGAAACTTGTGTAAAATGTTGAAATAAATCATTAAAATTATTAAAGACTTTAGTTGTCAGTAACTTTAACATTGTCCAACTCATAACAAACAGATCTCATAAGAAAACAATAAGCTTATTTTATTGGTACTTTCTCACTCAGATATATTTGGGGAGGCTCCATTTTCTGTTTTGTCCTCTTCAAACTGTGTGAAACATTAATTTAGAAAATGTAGGCACCAAATTTTTTTATTCAGTAATACACTATAAATCCAACCAGATGCTCATCCAGCTGTCAAACCAATGTGCCCGTCAGCCTGAAATCAGCTGTACAGACATTTTGCCAGTCAGTTAGTTCTGCTTAATGTTCTTCTTCTAGGCCTGCACAGTTAGAAACTGGCTTTGACCTCCTTTCCAGATCATCAGAAGGAGCAGAGGAAGGGAGGAGGGAAAATAAATGTCCTGCTGAGGCGGCCAGCCAACATTCCTACATCACTTCCTCCTCCAACATCTGGCAATGATCAAGGCAGGCAGAGAGAAAGGGAGGACGTATCTCTCCGGCTGCCTAGTGTTCATTTTCAGACATCGCATTGCAAGACCTCCCAATCTTTCTTATTCCCTCTACCAGCACAACAAAATGAGGCCAGAAGCAGTTTGCTCTCTACGAGTATTTAAGCTTTGTCTCTGTTTCTGCTCTCTTTATCTCCTTGTTTTTCTCCATCTCACATACCCAGTCTTGTTATATTTCTTTTGCTTTTTCCCTTACGTGTCTATGCTCATTATATCCGCAAAGAAACATACATTTTGTCTTTTTGCCTGCTTAACCTTCTCCTTTTCTTCCTCTTCCTCTCTCAGGATGGCCTAGCTGTGCTGTGCAATCAGCAGTCTATTGCAGTGAGCTACCAGGACCAGAGGTGCGTGAAATAAAAATCTAATTCATTTTTCACTATTTAAAGCAAAAAAAGTTGACTCGTCTTAATAATATTTCAGATAGTGCAAAAACAAAAAATTAGCTTCAAAACCAAGTTTACAAATATTCAAGTTTCCAGCGATCTAGAGTATAATAATCTGTCTTCTTAAGTTTTTAATGTAGCAAGGTGCATTCTGATAATGGAAATGATGATGGCGTTGTCCCAGCAGGTGTGTATCAGAGGCAGCAATACAGGGCAGAGATGAGCGTGACCTCTTGGTTCCTGGTGAGCAGCGGGGGTACTCGCCACCGACTCCCCCGGGAAATGATCTTTGTAGGCCGGGACGACTGTGAGCTCATGCTGCAGGTGAGGACGTTTTGGACACAGACTGAGGAAAACACATACACAGACAGGAGCTGTGCTCCAGTGGATGTAGTACACACACACACACACACACACACACACACACACACACACATATACCCATAATTTCACAGATGGACACATCAACATTGGCTTATTCCCTGTCTTTGGATACTTCTGTCTGTGATCTGATTAGGATATTGATGTTCATTTACACGTTAGCATCCGTGTGAGAAAATCAGACAGTAATGAACCAAATTGGTCTGATATGATTAGCAACAATAGTTTGGATTTAATGCTCTTTGCTGTGAGCTTTTGGTTGTGTAAGAGGAAAATTTAAGGTGATTATTTACTACAAATAAAACTGAATTTTCTCTAAGTAAGTTCCACCAAGTACACGAGCTCTTGATGAGGCTGCTTCTTAAGCTAACTCTTCACTGAGTATACTGAGAGGATAGATGAGCCCTGTGTATATATTTCTGCATGTTTGTGTGTGCATACAAGCACAACACGTGTATGCTCACATGTATCTCTGGCCATTGCGCTATTAATAGAAAGTGGGGCAGATACCTCTTAAATTAGGACTCATCAGACTCGGTTGGTTCCAGTAGTTATAGCCTGTATCAATTTCTGTGTGTTTTCCCTGTTTTGACTGGTACTAGTGCCTGTCTCATAATCGTACCCTAAAAAAACCTTTTGACTTTGCTTAAACAGAATACATACCAACTTGAAGTTTTGAGTAGTAATAAACCTTCTTTGCGCACCTCTACTAATGTCAGATAGATGAAAGTTGAAAAATACTATTTTATTTACAAAGACACAGACAGCAGTACTAAAGTTGATCGTGCTGTGTGTGTGTGTGTGTGTGTGTGTGTGTGTGTGTGTATGAAGAGCGCACAGTTTGTTTTGCTACAGGCTGTTTTCAACCATGTGACTGCAAGGCCTCATCACATGGCTCAGTATTAAGGGCTGCTTGTTTTGTATACTGAATAAACACACACACACACACACACTTTAAATGATGGTATGATGGAGCATTATCACACTATGAATTTGAGTGTCCTGAGTGAACAAGTATATTAATATTTTCAATATTTTAATATTTTGGTGTCATCTCGCAAACTTAGCCAGCAGCTATTTTTTCCCCTGTAATTCACATCAGTTATTTTGACAACTGTGGCAGCATGATTTCATGATCTGAATAGATTTGTTTTAAAGAAAACGTTCGCATGTTGTCAGCCTGAATCAGCCTCTTGGTACAAAGGGATGGATAGAAACATCAGTGAAGCTATTGCAGCTCATTCTGTGTCTCTAAATCTTATGCTCTCTCTGTTATGTTGTTTGTGTGTGTGGTCCCTGGATTAATCAAATTTGTCCTGCTCTTTATCTGTTTCTTGTTTTTATTGTTCCAAATGTGTATAATTGTAGTTGCCTCTGCACATTAAATGGTGTAGCAATAAGACAGTATTTGTTAATATGGAGGAGTGGTTGGATCACATTTATTAGTCATGTTTCAGAAGTAGCATCAACTGACTGCAACACAATGATCTCATCTTATCTGGATCCCACCCTACAATATTTTTTTTTTAACAACATTTGAGTTTACCACTCCCACTTCATTAGAAATGATTCATGATTCCAGCTGGGATTTGCTCTGATAATCTGGGGAATTTCTTTCACACAACACACCTTAATTTTCAAATAAGCAAAGTCAGCCACAACAGATTTTTGAACCACTAAAATTAAAAGTCTAGGACAAGGACTCACTGTTTTCCTTTCGTTTTGATTGATGCATCTTATCTTAAGCCAACCTGGAGTCAGCAGCAAAATTCAGAATTCTAGTTTTGTATGAAAATTCTGTGACATAGAACATGCCAAATTCTACAATATTTTCTATCTATCGCTGTTTTCCTGAAGGTTGCTGTTTTTACTGGAAAAGGTTTGTCTTTAAAACAGCTGAGGGCTCATATCTGGAGACCACAGAAAATCAATACTTTCACCCAGACTCCCTCTTTGCTCCACTGTTCTCTTTTATGTGCTTTTCTCTGTGTATGTGTGCGCACATGTAACTGCGCAACTGCGTGAAACTATGTCTGCAAGTTGTGTGCAATGCAAGAGACATTGAAATACCTACAATATGTTTATATGTTATAAATTGGTATCACATAGCTACATTTTTATCTTCACATAAGTCCCTGACATTATTATCAGAGCTGCATTCTTAACTTTGCATGCTCAAACTTCCACAAAAGTTTAACATAGCAAAATTTGCTCCAGTGTCACCCTTCATCTTCCAGTTCTTTGTAATTCAGCATGTGGAACATTGCTATCATTCATCTAGACTCAAGATTAATAGCAGAACAAGGATGAACAGTTTGGGAAAACTTGAAATGGACTGGATTGTTGGTTTTGGAAAGATACAAAAAATGGGGTGACAAAGAGCTGCCTTGTTCAAATGTTGGAAAGTTTTCATTGCTTTCAGACTTCGGCCTTCACATTGTCTGGAAAGAAGAAATGTTGAAGTAGAGCAAGATAAATGAACAGAAAACCAGATTATAGCTTCAACTACAATATCATATGCAAATGTGGGTGGCTAGCATCTAATCTGAATAACCAAACGTCAGTAATCACATTGAAATCAGAAGTGTAACTGCTTGGATGAGTTTCCATGTTTGTGTTTGTTTTTGTTTGCAGTCCCGCAGTGTGGATAAGCAGCATGCAGTCATCAATTATGAGGCCAGCACTGATGAACACAAGGTGAAGGACCTGGGCAGCCTGAATGGGGTGAGTACATAGACGGAAGTAGGCAAAACAAAGAGAGGTCAGGACAGAGACAACACATGGAGAAGAAAGCAAGGAGAAGAGGAGAGAAGAAAAGGGTCACATGATGTAGAAGGGATCAGGAGATGAGAGAATCTAGCAACTAAAGGAGGAAGGGGAAAAGAGATAAAGAGAAACCAGTTTAAAATAGTGAGCTGAGGAGGATGACACTGTGACAAAACCTTTAGAGACTGACTTATTTCCTGGTAGTCAATAGGACTTTCTGTTTTCCTGGTCAATCAATCTCCATGTTAATGAAGATTTGTATCAGGGCCGAGGTCACTTGCAATCCAATTATACAAATCATTACTTATCGCTACTTAATGGCACAATCTGCAATTCAAATGTTAACCTAAGGGTTGTCCCACAATTAAAATTCAAACAGTTGCTGTCACTCCCAAACTGACAAGTCTTTAATGCTAAAGATAATGGAGGATAACAAGCCTATTATTTATATGATTTTTCATCTGTAAGTCAAACACTTTTAGATATCCCCCACCCCTCTTCTTTCTTTGACATTCCAGTGGAGCAAAATCAGAGTACAGCTTCCACATGTTGTGAGTCACGAGCAGTGATTAGCACTCAGTCATAACCCACGAGCTTACACACACATGCAGCACATCCATTATATCCTCTCCAGCACTCAGGCAGGAAGCCACAGTCAGAGCCACTTCCTGCTTTGTCACCAACCGTCGGCTGCTCTGGCTGGATGTAGAGGAAGTTTGCTGCTGAGTCAGCGGTCAGTTTGAAGAAGTTCGACACAGGCAGCGAGCAACAAGCTGCGTTTGAACAGTGTCACCGTTTGCTCTCTCACAGGAGATGCTTCGTTGCTGCAGCTGCATTGTTAAGCTGTTGCGATTTTGCGTCACTACAGAGGAGATGGGAATGTTTTATTACCACAGCAGTGCAAGTGTGATTGAATTTCATTAGCAACCCAGTGAAACCTAATCTGTCTCAGTGCAGCATTGTGGAATCTGTGCGTGTGTGAGGCCCATACAGATTTGAAAATAGGGGTAAAGGAGAGGGAAATGGGAGAAAGAGGTTGAGATGGGGAAAGAAAAAGAAAGGAGAAACAGAGGGAAACACTTGCTGAAGTCAGGATGCCAGCTGCACAGGTTCATAGAAAGAAAAAGACTCTGCTCTCAGCACCGTGACTGGACCTCTCCGACATAACGGCAATTTTTATATTTGATATTTATTCAGGCATGGAGGAAATCTCCTGATAATTTTTTCTAAATCCTGAAATTTTGGAAAGCAAAGAATAACTGAACAGATGTTGCTGTGTCACTCTGCACCCGCGTCATTATGTTTGCTTTTTGTGTGGTGTTACTCTCCTTCACACTTTTAAAAATTTTAATAGAATGATTCATAAAAACACAGACTTTAGTACTCACAGGGTATAATAATAATAATGTAGAGTATAGTGCCAATAGTCTACTAAATTTACGTTTGTTCTCCTCTTTGTTGTTATAGCTAAAGTGATCTCGTTTGTCTTGCCTTTGCACTTTCCTGCAGACTTTTGTAAATGACGTCCGCATCCAGGAGCAGATGTACATCACTCTGAAGTTGGAGGACAAGCTGAGGTTTGGATATGATATCCTTTCATATTCCCTGAACTATCAAACTCTTAAACCCTCACAGAGCCTCTGATGGATCTGTCATTCCAAACTCATTTTGCGGAGCCAAGCATTGTTCAATTGTTTAAAAACGCTGCATTTTATTTTTGTTTCTAACCAAGACCGCAAATGTTCCAAGAATACTAAATAAATCAGCTAGTCATGTCAAATTCTGTGAGTATGTAAACATTTCAATATGTGGTGAAGTATTTCTGAAAGGACACGCTCTACATCTAGATTGTTTCTGTTGACTTAATAGTAAAGCTAAAATTAAAGATGGTATGATGATGTGTTTTACCCAGTGTAAGTGCTTACCTTTAAGTTTTTGAATAAGACATTTAAGGGGAACATCACAGTGCAAGGTTTAATCAAGCTTCCAACCTATTTAACCCATGCTCTACTGGGAACATGCTAGGCATATGTCCATTTAGCTGCATTGAATTTTCAGATTCACTGTATGCTTTATTAAAAATATTGCAGTAGTTACAGCCCAATTTCATCCTTATGCTATATTTTAACTTGCTAATCTCATAACAAGGATGCTTTAACTCGTTATATGATTCTTATCAATTTGTCTCATACTGTCATTTGTCTCTCTACTTGGAAAGCATCCTCAAAGTCTGTGCATTAGTAAATTGGAACTGCTGCTTGAGCATGTTGTGTGTGTGTGTGTGTGTGTGTGTGTGCGCGCGCCTTTGTGTTTAAGCACGTGTGACAGCTGTGCTGATGTCGACAATATTTCCTTAACCCCTTTGTCTCACATACCAACCTGTTCACGGTGGTGAGAGGAGAGCTCACTGTACCTGAGGAGGCGCTCAAGGTCAGAACACACACACTCAACACGCTCCAATACACACTTGTCTACCACAGTAACACAATGCATTGTTTATAACTGTAGAAGTAAACATACTGAAGGAGAGGGCAAATGGGAGTATTGCCCTCTCTTTTTCCTTTCAATCTCCTCCTCATTCTCTTTTTATTTTATTTTTTGTTTCATGTTCCTCAAGCATGAAAAGTTCACCAGTGGCCTCCAGCTTAGCAAGAAGCCATCCATTGGTGAAACCGCGACCGCCACAACCACGAGTAAGTCTCCCACTAAGACCTCAACAAAGGCACTGAAGTCCCCTGGTGGTGGCAAAGCAACAGATGGGGTCACCTCCTCCACGGAGCCACCAGCTAAAGCTGCTGACACTCACAAAGTGGAAGAGAGGATCGGAGGNACCTCCTCCACGGAGCCACCAGCTAAAGCTGCTGACACTCACAAAGTGGAAGAGAGGATCGGAGGTGAGAGGGAGGGCTTAGGGGAGTGTGCTTGCTTGTTTCAGGAATTACAGACATTCTTTTTTTTTATTTCCACTGAGGAGGTTATGTTTTTCAGTCCCATTTGCTATGTTGTTTGTCTGTTATGTAGGATATCTCAAAAAATGCTCATGTTTTGGCTCATAACCTTGGAACTTCCTTGTTTCAAGATTTCTGCCTACACCTAAAACAGTTCTTTACTTCCTACATATATTTGAATGAGTGCAAAATTATTAATTTGTTTTTGATATGCGATTTTTTTGTAATTGGTTGCCAAGTTAGCTGTGGCTTATTTGACAGAAAAAGCTAGAAAAAGGAATGTGTGACCAACTGTACCATAATGTTTCCACATTTAACCAGTTATCTGCTGGAGTAAGAAATATACACCAAAATAGGCCCAGATAGATACACATTCTAAGATGGAGTTCTGATCTAAGCAGACAGATTTATGCTCTGCAAGAATATTGTAAAGTGCATTTTATCTCTGGCCAGAAGGGGGTGGAGGTGGTCATATATATCCAGTCACATTGTTTTACCATGAACATAGGTCTAAAGTTGTCCCTAATAATTTACATTACTGATCAGAGTGGGATCCCAGCAGGGGTCCTGACTAATCTGCAGATGTTGAGGCCACATGGATTTTTCTGTTATCACAGATTAACCAATAAAAGGGTCAGAGTGCTTGCATAAGGCATCAAACCTATATATCAGTGCTGCTTTTCTTAAAATATAGTAACACACACACACACACACATATATACATTTGGATGCAATCAAGTAAATATATAGTAAATACAGCTGCCACCCATGATCTTAATGAAAGCGTCACTGTGTGCGCAGTGTTGCTGCTGTAAAACAAGGCCTGGTCCAGATTTATATCTCACAGTAAAAATACTTTCAGTAGTTTTTATATGGAAGGCTGCTGCTTATCGTCTGCAGCTTGGCACAGAGCATCTATAATTATCTGGATGCTGTGATTAAACGAACATGGAACAGGAAAAGGGGCACTTTAAGAAAAGAGAGAAGTTACAACAACATCCTATGTCAGCTTTCATTCTGATGGGAAAGAGGAAGAATAAAGTCCCTATTTATTTTGTACTGTATATATATACTTGTGTGTGTGCGCGCGCGTGTGTGTATGTTTGTCCATCTTATCAGTTAAATTCTGTAAATAGGTCAGTGGTACTAGAAGAGAACATGGGGGAATTAATGCACAGAAGCACACAATCAGAATCATACAACAGCCACATCATGAATCAGCTTATGCAGACAGTATCCACTGCACACAGCACTTAAACCTGCTAAACATTGATCACAGTCAAAGCTAAAAATGTCCACTTTATGCAAAGTGTAGTCAAAATGTATCTGTTGTGTGTGCATGCGTCTGTCATAGGTGACATCGCAGCGCTGCACCGCGGGACTCCCTTGTACGGACAGCCGTCTTGGTGGGGAGATGGGGATGCAGATGATGAGAACTCCTTCAAACAGGAAACAAAGTCATCTAATAAAAAACACGACAGCTCTATGTCAGGTAGGACTTTTTCAAATATTTATCTTCCCAGTAACCATCTCACACAACTTTGCCTTCTTCAGTACTTTAAATCAATCATATTGGGCTGATAATGAGTGGATGTACTGTACATAAAAGTCTAAATTTATAGGCTTTTACTCTCAATCTTTATTGTTTCAGTAAATAATACTGCATGTTCACTTTCACTTAACCTGATAATATTTTCACTGCACAGCATCAACAATAAGCTGAAACATTACGACACCGTATGTTCCATCATCTTTGCTATAGTTTGAATGTGTGGAAAGTTATGAATGGCATATAGATTAGTTTGTGTGTATTTTTTTAAACAAATCTCATTTTTCTTCAATATTCCTGTATTGTACACAGTCTTATGACAGCAAACTTATGAAATGCTGTACCAAGTTGGATTATTACAGAATATTTTATCTCAGCAGTGAAATAGAGGCTTGATCTTAATGGCTGCTAGCTCAGTTTATCTGCTCTGTTTGTGCTGGTGAGTAATGGCCAACCAGGGTGTGAGTACATATGTATTTGACCAAGGGCACTGGAGATTTTTTTCTCAGAGCATGTTTGTGCATGTCTGTTTGCCTTCAATATGTGTGTGTATAGTGACCGCTGGGCTGGGGGATCCTGTTAACTGGTGGGGGCTAGTCAGAGTAATAGGATTAGAGGCTACGCCAGTCGTAAAACAGCTTTGCCGATAGAAAATCTTTCTGTGCCCGGCTGGTTTATTATGGGCCAGTTTAGTCAAAAGGAACGGGGGGAGGTTAGCCATAGGCAAATATGAGAGCAGAGTTAAGCATCCTCAAATCTCTCCCCACATTTGGATGGACAGACTGGAGGCGTCTTCACCAGCCTCTGTTCATCAGCTCTTTTTATCAGCTCGTTGGCCAGTTAGTACCTCTTTCTGTATGCTGAAGAACAGACCCCAGAGAAAGTACTTTTCTGTTAGAGTGAGAATAGAAGAGACAGTTTGGAGTAAATCTGTGTAAGTGTGGCAGAGTGATTTGAAATCCCTGAAAGCTTTTCGAAAACCAGCCAAATGGGATTGGCTCCTTCAGTCATGGAAGTGGGTGAGTGAAAGCCATTTGGCCATACTGGAATACTGACTTTTAGAATGAGTGGTGAGTGGATGTTGGACTTATTTTGTAAACCAGCGTGCTTCAGGGGTTTGTGCACAGTGTATTTATAGATTATATGACTCTCAACATAACAGAAGATCTTATCGTTGTGCATATGAGGTTGCTGTGGAGGGTATGTGAGAGAGAGAGAGAAAGACAGAGAGAGAGAGAGAGGTTTAGGAAGGGTTTCCTTATGAGTGTGTTTTTGTATTAGTGTTACTGNAGACAGAGAGAGAGAGAGAGAGAGAGGTTTAGGAAGGGTTTCCTTATGAGTGTGTTTTTGTATTAGTGTTACTGTGTGTTCTCCCTGTGAATAGGCTGCGCTGTCGGAGCCCCCTACCCCCCTCTTGTGTATTGTCAGTCGGGCCGATTGGGTTACGCCATTGCACTAGCACCCCCTGATTCCCTCCCCAACACACACTACACACACTGATACACAGCATTCAAACACTCACTCTAAACTGACGCGGTCATTAGCTAACCATTCTCTAGTAAGTATTACTATTACTCACTATTCCACTTACTTTGGCTAATGCTGTTAAATGCTTTTAAGTTGGAGCAAATTTGTTTTTGTGTCATATTCACTTGCACACCTGTGGAACCTTTAGGAAATATTTTATTTGGTCAGTTAGCTTTTCTTAGCTTTTCAGTTGCACCTTGGATTTGAAATAGAATGTCAGTCACTGCAGACTGGCTTTAGTTTACTGTGAAAATGTATCATTGTTCTGATCTATTGCCCTTGGTATTTATAATCACACTTAAGTTATAGAAAATAGAATATTCTTTGTTAGCATGTTGGATGTCCATACAGTATTAACCAGCTGTCATTCGTCTTAGCCAAAGCTGAATGTGTTTAACCCAAACAGAACAATCAAACAGTTCTTCCATGGAACTCACAGAAACAACTTCTCGTACAAGTCATGTGACTCATTGTGACATTGCAGCTCTGACAGTAGCTACAAATATTACACATACTGTATAAGACACAATGCAGGAAGTTTAGTAAGACTATCATATTTTTAAGGCAGACTGTTTTCTGTCTGTCTTAAATATTTAGCTTTTAAATGTTTAGTTTTGGACACGTAATGGTTTTCATCACTGAGCTGATTGAGAGCTGGAATGGAAACAACAACACTAGCCTGTTGTCAGTCTTATTTGTAGGGTATTTTCCCAATTTATTATCTGCATCTAATGCATGACTCTAGACATTTCATTTTGTCTCACAGACTTGATAGACCCACTCGGTTTAAATTCATGTTGTTGGAGGTCCAAAAGAAAGTTTTAGTATCTCAGTCTAGCTAAAGCAAAAATGATGTGTTTAATTCAGAGATTCTCTTTCTGGAAATCTTCGGTTTGAGTCATGATTCCTTAAGGGACATAAGCAAGTTTCTTAAAATTTTACTCATGAAAAATCACTCACTATGATTTTACCTATTGATTGTATTCTGCAAAGTCTATGTCTTGTTTCTTTTGCCATTTGCCATATGTTTCTACGTTTGCTCCCCAACATGAAGCAGATGGCCCCTGTAATTTCTGAAAGTATCATTTGTCATATTCAGATCCCACAGAGGTCCTGTTTGTTAATATGAACAGATGAAGAAATAAGTGCTCCATATTTTCGAATGATGAATGCCCCAAAGCAGATTTTTAAATGGCTGTTCCAGCACTTCTTTTCGTGGGTAGTTCTCCTGACTTGTGTGTGTGCGTTTGTGTGGGTGTGCAGGTGTGTGTGATACAGAAACAGACAGAGATAGAATGTTTATGTGTGTGATCAGTGGTGTCTGTACTTTACAGAGCTGCATCCTTTCCCAGACAGTGACAGTAATTCTGATTAATGGTGAAACAGACTCCAAATGAAGCAGATCATCATTTTATTGGTCCATATGGAGCTTAAGTTGACCTTTCGCTTTCAGGTTTTTATATGAGCACTAGTTTTCATTTCTCACTCTAAAGGTCTCTTCCCCATGCTCAGGATGCAGATTAAAGCCATGACAGACTCTAACTACATGCAGTCTTGTTCTGTATCACCAAAGAGGAGGCAAACTAATGGAAAATAAAGTGAAATCATAAAAATTAAAGGCGGTTCATGGGACTTAGATCAACACAATAAGCTTTAATCAGCTTTCACTCAGCATCAAATCTGAAAAATAACGCTGGCAAACATCAAAATACGACATATAACATTATAATTTGTCTTTGTGGAATAAAAATGTATATCACACCATTGACCTATGACTTGTACACCTGTCAAAAGTCAGTATGTCTTATCCATGAAAACGTTAAAATGTGACAAATTGTGAAAGACTAGAATCATGAGAAAAGATGATCTTTGAAAAGTAACTTACGTCAATGATTACATCACAGTGTGTATAAGAATGTTCACTTCCTCTACTGACCTTCAGAATACTCCATGTTAGCAGACTGGCTACATAGTATTCTCCATGCACATATTGAATGAGCCTTGTGATGAGCTTTCCAGAAAGAGAATCTCTGAATTAAACGCATCATTTTTGCTTTAGTGTTATCAGCTAGACTAAGATACTAAAACCTTGTGATGTGGCAATTGCTCCTGAGTCTACGGTGAAATTTATTTGACATCTTTCAACCTCAGACAGCAAAGAGGCACGTCGTGGGGAGAAGGCTAAAGAGGACGGCCTTCATGCGTCCACCGGCCACGATTCCAGTTACTTTGAGATCCCTACTAAGGAGGGCCACATGGCTAATAACGGCATCCATGAGATCCCCACCAAGGACACGGAGGGCACCACCACTCACACAACAGGTGATCTACACATATCCATTACTCTGTTTTTCTTGAGTGTGTACAGTACAGCACAGTGAGAGAAAGTTAGTGTAAAATCTTCCGGAAAACTGTATATATATGACACAAAGTTACATTGAGTTACAGTTAAAAACAGGAAGAGGGCACTGTTCGTCAGGCAAATTTTCACAGTTAATTTCCAATTGTATATACTTTAAATTTAGATTTTAGTTTATTAGTATTAACACTAGCCCATCACTAAGACACTGTAATTGACCAGAGTGTAATTTCTGCTCCACAGCACAAGGTCACGCCTCCTTCACCATAGAGTTTGACAACACCTCCCCAGGCAAAGTCACCATCAAAGACCACGTGTCGAAGTTCACTTCAGACCACCACCGATCTCGCTCCAAAAAGAGTGGAGCAGGAAGTGGAGGAGCAGGAGGGAAGGACTTGAGCACACTGCAAGCTGCCATGATGGCGTCGGAGAGCAAGGTGGCTGACTGGCTGGCCCAGAACGACCCCACGCTGGTGCGCAGTGAGTCAAGGGAGGACGACAGCAAGAGTATCAAGAGCGACGTGCCCGTCCATCTCAAGAGGCTGAAAGGTGGAGGTTGTTCTTTCATAATATCTGCTCTCTGTGGATTGTTTGCCTTCTTGTTCACGTATTTAGGATGTCTCTTACTGTCTCTTTGTTTCTTTGCTTTAAAACTGTCCCTCCCTCCCTCCCTACCTTTTCTTCTCTCAGAAGGCTCTCACTTAAACTCTAGTAGTGATATTCTGTTATGAGTTATTATCAGTCATCTAACGAGAATTTTCATGATACTACTAGTGTCATACCTCATTATTCCAATATTTTAACACATCCTCTCGTCCTGAATTTTGTTGATTCCACATGCGGTGGTGGTGATGGTGGTGGTGGTGATGGTGATGATGGTGTCGACTGGTTGTTTCTTTGTTGAGATGGGCTGGTTTTGCAGCATTTACCAAATTAGAGGATTAGCATCTAGAAGACATGAACATTTAAACTCAATCTACTCTACTGCTCTGACAGCCAGTGAACTGTCAGAGCATAGCAGTGCACTGCTGTTCATCACCTAATATCACTATTGAATATTACCTTTTCACTATAATACTGTATCTAGTGAGAAGAACATACTTGTCTGCTATTTAATGGCAGGGAATGCCTCAATATGTGGATTTTATTTTGGTTTTCTTCATATGGACTCTCATGCTTGGACATCTAAATCTTCTCTCTTTATCTTCGCGGGCTTGTTTCAATGCATTTTGGGGTGGGGTGAGTCTGATTGCTCTGACTGTGTGATCCATGCTTCCTTGTGTTTCTTTTTCGCTGCACCTGCAAGCTGCCAGCTGCCAGCTGCTGAGTGGGCTCTTGCTGCTTGGGGTGTTTGTGGGAGTGGGCCANGCAAGCTGCCAGCTGCCAGCTGCTGAGTGGGCTCTTGCTGCTTGGGGTGTTTGTGGGAGTGGGCCAGATTAGGACTGGCAATGCTCGGCTTCATACTGCAGGTACCGGTGCTGAGCTCGGTGCTGAGTTAGCCTATACTAGGCTACATGCTGGTTGTGAGTTGATTAAATGGGGGTCAATTTATGGTGTTGTTGACAGGGGGGATGGAGGAGGGGGATGACTAACATAAGACAGGAGCTGATGAAAATGGAAATCTTCAGGACAAGAGCAGAAGGCTGGAAAGCTAATTCATTAGATGGAGTTAGAAACATGCATGTCAACTGGCTGACTGGATGGCTAACCTAACGGATGACTGTGTTGATAAATGACTGACTGACTTTTGAACTGGCAGTCACTGCAGCCTCTTTGCAGCTCAAGGTGTGGCTGCAAAGCTGTGTTTGAGCAGTGCAGGTTGATATCTCATGACCTACCCCTTGATACTGAATAAGTGGAGGAAAAGAACAAAGGGACAACTGGTTGTTACAGGAGTTTAATGGAAGGGAAACGAGGGATAAAGAATGGCAGAAAGAGCAAGGGTTAGGTGAGGATTGCAAGATGGAAGGACAAGAAAGAGAGGGATGGAGCAGGTGGGCAGCTGGATGAAAAGCTTTTGTTTGACGGTGGCAGTGAGATGAGTATGGAGAGAGAAATCAGGTAGAGCAAGGAGGAGGGATGAGAGGATGAGGAAGGCAGGAATGTGACTGTAGTGCTGAGAACAGCATTAACACCAAAGGCAGTAACAGCAAAGATGATTGGAAGGCAGGAAAACAAGAAGTAGAGAGGCTTGTTTTCTGGAATGCAGTGGAAAGGGAGGCAGCAAAGGAGGGACAGAGGTTTTTGTTAGATAGTTGTTATAGTAACAGTGATGCTGGCGGGGAGAGAGAGATGGAAAGGAAAGAGAGGCACATCAAAGTACAGAAGATTAGCAGTGAGTGTATGTGTGAATACTGCAAGACAGAAGTGATTTTCAGTGCTAATTCAGGGTGTGTGTGAAGCACGCGATGTTCGTTTGTGGATTTGTGTGTCAGGAGTCCTCCTTGTAATGTGTGTGTGCTGCATGTGTGTGTCTGAGACATGCTCAGCACTGTTCTGCAGCATGTGTGAAGAAGGCATGTGAGATGTACGCTGGGTGTGCCGTTGAAAAAAACAGAGGTTTAGGAGTATGAATGAGGAAACTGTGAGGAGGCAACCAACCTGAAGCTTATTTTAAGCCATAAGGTGAGTCTTTTCCTTGTTGCTATAGAAACCAATGCAGAGAATATCTCTCTATACTGAATGTCATTCAACTATTAATTTGTAATATGAACTTTAGTGTGTCTCTTATATTAACACCCTGAAAATGTGTTTTCCTTGCAAGTAAGTTGTGATTCGGCTCATTGTGATGCAATGGATGTGTTTACTGCAAGATTCTTTTGCATGTTTGTGACTTTGATTCATTGCAGCATGTTTATGTATATGATTGATGTCACACACTCCTCCTATTCATGTTTGGGGTTGTCTGTTTGTTTGTTATTGTGGTTATGTGTCCATGCATGTACAGTACAAAGACTGTGTGTGTGCGTGTGTGTGTGTGTGTGTGTGCGTGTGCTGCGAGCAGTGGAGGCAGATGCCAGCTCCCGTGTGAGTCACGGTGGGGCTAGCAGGGCAGAGCGCTGGACTCACAGAAACCTCTGTTCTCCTCCGGCCTGCCAACAGCTTCTTTGTTTTAGGGAACACAGCATGAAAGAGTTGCCTCATTCTGTCTGCTGATTTGACTGACTGCTGCTGCCTTCCTTTCATTCTCTCCATACTATCTTTTTCTTCTTTTTTTAAATGACAATTGCTTTATTAAAAGCATTAATTAAATATAGAAAGGCTGAAGGATGTGAATGGTAGAATTTGATAAATTAATTGATTTTGCAAAATCAAGATTTTGCCCTGGAATACTGGGACTTAGAAACTATGAGTTAAGTTTTAATTAACAACTCATATAGAAATGTACATTGTTGACATGTTCCTGATATTTGGGATTTGAGTTGGATTGGGTAATATTTCTAAAATCAAATACCACAACATACAATACACAGAATACCTTGATTTTCATCATGTGATTATACAATATTTTGGGGATGACGGTTGGAGCTATTAGAGGATATTTAGGAAATTTTTAGGACGTATGAATATGGTGGTCAAGCTTATGGAGACAGTTACTGCTCTTTTCACCCATCAGAGTGAAAGAAACTAAGATAGAAAAATTCAGCAAATGTTATATTAACTGTGCAGCCTTTAAGAGCAGAACAACTTACTATATCATTATATCACAAAAAACATATACAGTCATATTTCATTATTTATATTATGAGACTGATTTAAAGCCATATAGTTAGTGTGTGTGGATATTTCCCTCAGCAGTCATTATAGTCCATAATCCATAATAACCTATAATCCATATATTATCTCTTGCACAATATTAAAATCATCAAGACAGAAAATTACTTGCTGTAAAATTATTACCTATATGAATATCACAACATACAGGAATTATCCTTTGGCACTTCTTTCGAGATTTCATGGAATTGTGCTGGTGGTGTAACAGTGAACTAGGACAGCGCCACAGTGATGCATTTTTTCTTTCTCCTCTAAGGGGATCCATGTTCATACTGTCATTTCTTTTTTTATTAGACTGAAGAAAGAATGAAACAAAATGGAGCAGTAGGTTGAATTGCAGGATCTGAACTTGTGTGGTAGTTTTTGAAAGTGATGTGTGGGGTAGAATTGTGTATCCCTAACAACAGTGTTACTTCCCCTCCTGTCTCTGATGTCCTGATTGGCTGACTGTTGGCTCGCTAACAGACGGGTTGTTTCTGAATGGCTGATTGTGTGACTGGCTGTCAGTTCGAGTGCAAAATGATATCCTGAGCCTCCTTCTTAAAGAATTCCCCTGTCTCTGTTGTTTTATCCTGTCCAGGCTCTCTGTTTTCCCTTCCAACCCCCCAAATCCTCCTCCTTCCCAGTTCACCTTTCATTTTTTTTTTTTTTTTTTTTTTTTTTTTTTTTTNTCTCTCTCTCTCTCTCTCTCTCTCTCTCTCTCTCTCTCTCTCTCTCTCTCTCTCTCTCTCTGCAGTGAAGCAGGCGGGGTCACTAACCATGTGGGTGGCACGTCTGGATTAGTGTGGCACACTGTCTACCAGCACTGAAAGGACATTCTGATTAACTAAGATTTATAGGTATAGCAGTAGTGTGGTAGACCAGGGCCTATTTTGACAGTTAGATTAGACTGAGGCTGCAGCTCAAAGTTCAGAGTTATACTGGTTATTATGGTTAGCAAACAACTGTTCCTTGCATGTGGCATTCCCAATGGATGTGCTTTCAGGATGATGTGCAAAAGGACATTTTTCTTCTTCCTTTTAAGCGGCTTCATTCAAGCAAACACTGAATACAACTGTATTGTATTGTATATTGCAAATCTGTGGAGGGACTAAAGCTTCTTTTTCTGTTGCTAAGCTGTTTTTATTGTGCTTGTTAAGATGAAAATTTGAGCATCTTCCTCATGTTAGAGTGTTAGTATCAGGTTAACAAAACAATGTCATGTGGAAGGAAATACTGTCATAGAGAACTACATCTTTTTTCCAAATCTTCTCCCACCACACAGTAATTTAGGCCATTTGTAGAATATTGTCTTAGTAATGCAGCAATCTTTTCTTTGTTTTTGTGTCCTGGTAGGCAGTAAACACGAGGATGGCACACAAAGTGACTCAGAGAATGGACTGGGTCTGCATTTTGCCAACCGCCGCCATGCCCTTGAGGAGCGTCTGAGAGCAGCACACAGCCACGGGGGTGGTGGAGGAGGAGGAGCAGGAGGTGGAGGGAGTAGCATTACAGTAAGCGGGAATCGAACCACTGGCAGCCGCACTGCCTTCATGATCGAGTTCTACGACGAAGAAAACCCTCGCAAACGCCGGTCTTATTCATTTTCCCAGACTGCGCCATTGCTGGCGGGAGGGGCTGGCAGTGAGGGCCTGTATCCCCAGCCCCCCTCTCACCCCAAGGTGTTCAGCATTTCCACCTCTGCCACCACAGCCTCAGAGTCAGGTAACAAAACTGTAGCTTCATCATCAAATAAGTAATGTGTCCTTTGACATGGTTAATGTTCATTTCAAAGACAGTAATTTCTGCCACGACATACACAGTCTGCAAACTGAGAAATCTATGAGGACACAGCAACTACATTCTGCTTGGTCCATATTTCCACGGTGCTTCTGTTCCCTCTAGGTAAGGTTCCTGCTCCAATACCAGCCACAGTGGCTGCAGGAGCCCCAACGGCCGCCCGTGTGCTCCTCAAGCAGAGGTCAGAGGACCAAAGCATAGGACGGAGCTCAGTTAGTACCGGACTGGCGACAGGCAGCCCTGTGAGCCCCACCAGTCCCAGCAAGGATGCTTCAGCTGCGGGGAGAGGAGCAGGAACGGCTGGAGGGGAACCAGAGGACGACCACAGCGATAAAGGCACCTACACTATCGAACTGGAGAACAGGAACCCAGAGGAGGAAGAGGCCAGGCGCATGATAGACAAGGTAGGAAACATGAATGGCATTGTGGAGGGTTTGCCTCCACATGTCGCTCCACCATTACACAAGTTAATCGTAACTTAGCACTCAGAGACGCATCTGGATATTACTAATATTACTTAACTTTGCTGATTGTGAATTTTTTTGCAAATTCTGTGCTTTTCCACAGAAAGGACATTTTAATATTATAAAGACATGCCATATTTAAAAGACTAACACATCTTTGTGATAAAGAAGCAATTGACTGCAAATTCTGCTTTGTATTATACAGCAGCAACTCTTAATGCAAAAGTCATGGTCAGAGAAGTGCTGTGTAAGCATAAAATTGTGAATAGCCTTCAATTACACAATTGTATTGGAGCTATTATAATAATTTTGCAAGTCAACAGGAAAGTTCTGTAGAAGACTATTATTGCTTTTTCAAACTCAATACGGCAGAGAAGAAAATTACAAACAGACCAGAGGAAGGTTAATAGTCTCTGCATTACCTGCTTTGTTGGCACTTTTGCAGTAGTATTTGCGAGTCCTTTGAGGCTTTGTTGTTTTGTAGCCACTAAAACAAAGCTATCAGCTCTCAGTTGCCAACTCTGACCGCCACTCCATCCTCTCTGTCCTGTTGGTAAACCTAATGCTTCTGTAATAGCCCAGGGAGACTTACTCCATCAAGCACTACCCTCTTTTATTAGACAATGCTCCAGGGAGGCTGAAAATCCGCCGTCCGTTTCCCAGCGCCGCTCCTGTGCTGTGGCACTCTTTCATGGTCACAGAGAACATGTCTTAAAGGGGCACAGCAATAGACCAAGTGAGAAATGGTTCAGTGCTACTTTTAGGGTGCATTTACTGGAGTCAAAGGCTAATGGCAGTAGGAAAATGCTTAGATTTATTTTGACCACCATCGCATGTAGAGTAATAAAGTAGCATAGAAAAGTGAAATGTACTTGTTGGGAATGTTTGAAACCATTATAGGAGACAGACTTTGAGTCTGTCTCCTATAATGGTACAAAGTCAAGCTACTCCCGTTAAAGATTATTACACAAGCATAATTTATAGCTAATAGTTTACTAAATGACATCTTACAGTGACACATCCATTTTATGTGCTGTATAAACGGTATGTGTAGCATGGAGGTGTTATCTTAGTGGGTGCAGTGATGTAATTAGTGGGGTATATTTCTAATCTGAGCACATTACATTCAAAACTGAAAGTGTTGTTATGCTAATTCCTGTAATTAGCTGACACACTAATTGGCACACTGCTCACAGACCGTCCTCTGTCTCTCATTCTGTCTCCCTTTGTAAATGTATGTGTTTGCGTGCGTGTGATCTTGTCTGTTTGTTGCCATGGTGCTCAGTTATCAAGTGCACATAGTCGCTTTAATTCAACAGCTTCTTTCTGTTTAGTTCACCTTTGTTTATCAAGAGGTTGGGGGAATAATATTGTGATATATGGTGAGGACATTTAAATTAATCAGGTTTTCATTACAGAATCGTGTTACAGTACTTAAGTCAGCACAAGATATGCTAAAAGGTGCACATTGAGAATACATATTAAAGAATAAACATGACAGTAAGTAATGTTATAGAACTAACATGCAAGGCATTTCATTGTAATTTGTATAAACATTGACATGTTCTGCCACACTTTTTATGTGATTCTTCTACTTATTTAAATATTTTAGGTGTTTGGAGTGGAGCAGAACAAAGACTCTACTGTTCTAACAGACGTGAAACGAGAAGGAGGAGGAAAGCAGACAGCAGATGCAGGAAAAGAGGTGAAAATTGCACTTTAATAGCTCTTTTGTCTCCCAAATTTTTATCTTAGTCCCTTTTCTGCTCGTTTTTCTTCATTCCCCTACGCTTGCTTCTATCTCATTGTCTCTGTCTGCCTTTGTCTTGTCAATTGTTTGTCCTTTTTTTTTTATCTGGACCAGTGTCCAGTATTTTTTTTTTTCTCACACAAGCTGACACATTCTTTGTTAATTTCATTTTGGCTTAAAAAAATCCACTGACCACAATTTTTCCATCATGCATTACAGTCTATTGTAGTGTAACAGAGTGCAAAAGAGGAAGACAGATTTGTGGTTGAGTTTCATAATGTGAATCACAGTCACTCCCATGGCTTGACTGTGCTGCTCTTCTAGCCTGTCTAGGGAGTAGGCTAGTCCTCTCAGCGACTGACCTAGATCAGGCTTAGATGGGGAGAGACACGCTCGACCCTCCAGGCAATTTCCTTGAAGATCATGAGAGGGAGGGAGCAGTTTGTGAGCTTTTACAGGCTCACTACCAAGGATTTCATGAAATTTAGAACAACTTTTCGTAAGCTGAGGTCAATGTGGCATAGTTTATGAAGAGGAATTTGTCTTGACACATCGCCCTTCATCCCTACAAGCCAAATCATCTCCATCATGTGCATTCCATTTAGTTTAGTGGCTTTCAGATGAGCAGATAAATATTAATCTCACTCATCTGCTTTGTATATTATGTGTCGTTCTGTACAACCACTAATTGACTAACTGCTCTTTTTCCCGGTCTCTGACTGCTGTTTCCTTTTCTCTTGCCACTCCCTCTCTTGTGCCCCCCTAGGCTCATCCTGGTGACTCGAGCTGGGTCTCTCAGTGGGCCAGTCTAGCTGCCAGTCACACCAGGACAGATCCAGAGGGCTCAGGAGCAGAGACAGCCGCCTTCCTGCACAAAGAGAGAGGTATTTACTGACTTAAGGCTCACAAAATGATTAGGCGTTGATGAAATGCAATGTCCAGTTGAGCTAGAGACAATTTTGACTTTGGTTTGGTTCAGTGTGCTTGTAATCTATATTCATTTCCAAAATACCAATTAATTAAGCTTGTCCTTTGGTCTCCTCCAGGAGCTGATGCCTTTGAGTCCCTCAGCAGAGATGACTCTTCCTCAGCTCTGACTGACCGCAAGCGCAGGACCCTCCCCCAGCTGCCTGTGGATGACGTCCGGGCTAAATCCAGTGCCAAAGGTCTGGGACTGAGGTCAGAGATTGGGGAGAAACAGGATACTGAGCCCCAGGAAAAGGAGCACAAAGGAGACGGGGAATCCCCCACTCCCATGGAGGACAGTGAGATGACCAGTAAACATAAACAAAGCTCCACCTCCTCTCCATCCAAACCTCCTCTCCAGACTCCTGGCAGTACTGAGCGGAGGAAGAGGTCAGAGGAGAGAAAAGGAGAGGAAGGAGGAGGAGGAGGAGGAGGAGGAGAAGGAGGAGAGAAGTCAGGGAAGCCTCTTGTGCGCCAGGGCAGCTTCACTATTGAGAAGCCCAGCGCTAATGTCCCAGCCGAGCTCATCCCACGCATCAACAGAGGTGTTGGTGAGCGTGAACGCAGTGACTCCGTGGGCAGCATGGACACTGCTACACTCCTGAAGGACACAGAAGCTGTCATGGCATTCCTGGAGGCCAAACTAAGAGATGAAAACAAACTAGACCAGAGAAGCAGTAAAACTTGCACCACCACTCATGGATCAGGTTCTGGCTACCCTCCTCGGACCGGCTCGATCTCTCCTGAGTCAGATGTGGACACTGCCAGCACGGCTAGTCAATTGACTGGGGAGGCAGAGAGGAAAGCAGCTGGTGTCGTCCAAAAACGACGTTCCCTAAGCAGCATGCACCGGGAAAAGAGCAACATGAGCGCATCTTCCAAGGCCAGCATCGCTAACGCCAGTGCCCGTGAACGCTTGGAAAGGAAGACTAAAAGCAGAACCTCAGAGTTGACGAGTCGGAGTGATGTACGCCGCTCTGCTCAGCCATCTTCTGCCTCCTCCAGGACACGCCAGCCATCCCTGGATCTTACTGATGATGACCAAACTTCCTCTTTCCCCATCTCTGACATTCTCTCCTCAGACCAGGAAACCTACTCTGGACCTGGGCCTGGTTTGGGATACACAGCTCATGGGCGTGGCTCACACACAGATGACGTCCTCCATTCCAAACTTGACAGCAGATCTGCTCGGGCTTCCACCAACACTTCTTCCAAAACCAGCCGTAGTCTTCAGGCAGCCACAACCTCCTCCTTGGGGAAGCAGGTCTCACTACCTCAGCCGAGGCCCACAAGAGCGTCCCTTCTGCGCCGGGCCCGGCTGGGAGATACATCTGACACAGATCTAGCTGATGCTGACAGGGTGTCTGTGGCTTCTGAGGTGTCAACCACCAGCTCCACCTCTAAACCGCCATCCGGTCGGAAGGGACTGTCACGGCTGGACTTGCTGGCTCAGCCTCGTAGGAACCGCGTGGGCTCCATCTCAGCCCGCAGTGACTCAGAGTGTACGGTGACCCGGAACTCCACCTCTTCGTCACGTCTGTCAACTGAGACTGCTTTGCGTCTGGGCTTGCGCTCGTCAACACCCACAGAGAACAGGTTGACACCCAGGATGAGGGCCAACAGCGTGTCCAAACTGACTGAAGCCAAGCCTAAGACTCCTACATCTGGATATTGCTCGCCCACAGGTAAGCACAACAGCTGCATGCGTGACAGACTACATGATGGTTTATGGATAATTACAGTGGAAGATATTTAACTGTCACATGGTTAAATATTGTAAAAAGAATTTTTTTTTAAAAAAAAAGGAAGGATAAATTATCATATATATTGTAACAATAGACAGAAGATGAAAAATATTCTATACCAGGCTTTCTAGTTTTAGGTTATTCAGAGCTAATCATCTGTTGGTATGTTTTTTTTTTTTTTTTTTNTTTTTTTTTTTTTTTGCAAAAATACAATGAGGTGTAAGGATCAAGTTCAAGCATCCCTGAGTACCATTCCATCCTTCATTATGTGTCAATGTGTAAATATTTGTCTCTAAACGTTTCTGTTGTGTTGTGATGTACATGTGCGTTGCTTTTCATCGTCCAGAAAACTCTCAGCCCGAACCTGAGGGTGGTGACACGGAGGAGGAGTTGATGGGTATGAAGGGGTTGATGTACCAGAACTGTAGAGCCTTCATAGAATTGTGTGTGTGTGTGTGTGTGTGTGTTTGTCAGACCTGGGTCACAACAAAAGAAGCTGCCACAAGGCTCAACATCCTCATGAGACAAGCAGACTGGTTATTCAAGTTAGCAGCACATTGATTTAGCTTCATTTCAAAATGAAATATAAAAGGTGACACTTAGGGAAAAACAATGAACAAGTATATGATGAACATACACACTTGGATCATCTACATTTTAAAGGCACATTTTGTAATCAAAGTCTTTATTTGCCCCCAATACCTTGCCATTAAAGAAAGATGGTAAAGTGATCCAGCTCTGGCATACGTTGCAGTGTAAACCGTGTGTTCCCTCCCTTACATTCATTCGCATGAACCTGTGATCAAGACCCAATGCTCTACTCTCACTCTTCTACTCCTTTTTAAACATTTTGCAGTGTTTGAGTTTATTGATAAATGGTTTAAGAACAGTGCTCCCTCTTGTGGAGATACTTATGTATTACATTAAATTGAATTCTTAACAAGTCAGCTGTATTTTGTCCCATTTACCCTCGATAAAACTAGTAGAGCATGGTGTTGCCTCATCATGGTGTCTACATTAATGTAGCTGGTGTGTGAATGGTGAAGCAGCTTAATGTATTCTGGTTCCATCAAGATGATTTTTGTACCTTGTTGGTTAATTTTGTTGGCTGCACATGGCAGGGTGTTTTCTTATGACTGGTTTGAACATTGAAGCTGAATTTTTTTGTTTCTGTTTTTAATATTGATCATTGCCAAAATACTCCTACAGACCCATAAATGAGGAATTTACCAACCAAAAGAAAAATGATTTACCTCATTAGTCTTTCTAATTTCTCACAGCCCCTACTGTGGGGCTGCAAATCCATATTCTGTATATTCAAGAGGAAGATATTAAAAATATTTAAACAGAATATATTATCAAACTCCTGTTTCTTGAGTTAAACTTTATGTCTCGATGTGTCACAAACTGTTTTGTGATTTAAGTTGTAGCAATGAGGAAGTCCACACATGCAGAAAAATTCCATATTTTGTCATCTGCAGCCTCAAAATAAAGCATTATTAATTGAACTGCTTGAACTCTTACGAATCAGAGCAGGATTGGCTGCCTCAGTAACAAAGCCTCTAATAGTCATAAGTGCATTATTAACTTCATTAGTAACACATTTTAGCATAGATATCAATAGAAGCACTGAGTAAACCATTCTGTTCTTCTTCTGTTACTATCTCAGTGTCCAGCAGCAGCAGATGGAGACGTCTGCCCCCAGAGTACGCCTCCACCTCAGAAGAAGAGTTTGGCTCCAGCCGGAATTCCCCAAAGCATGGGGGACGCACCCACCTGCGCCCCAACCACCAGGTCCTACACCGAAGCTCAAGGCTCGGTTCAACCGCCAGCCCAGGCTCTGGCATTATGACTAATCCAGGTGGAGTTGGGGTCAAACATCGCATTAAAGAGCAAGAAGAATACATCAGGGACTGGACCACACACAGTGAGGAGATAGCCAGGTATTGATACAGGCTGATTCTGTAGTTTTTCCTCCTAAATCCTTTTTGTACAGCTCAACACTGTAGTAAACCATATATTGTATCGCAATCTGTAACTGTGAGTTTTAATATGTTCTTCATACAGTATTTGTTAATAGCTAAACAATTAAAGGAGCATACTGGCAATTTTTCATGTTTTAACCCAATATATACAACCCACATATACGATAGATGACTGCTAACCATTTTCCAAAACATGCGATTGGAATGGTACATTTTAGAATTTTTTTCTCTACCTTCCAGACTGACATTAGTTTCAGTTCATTCCAGTACACTATAAAACTTAAAACATGCTTGAGATAAGTAATACATCATATGAACACAACATCTATTAAATTTAAGTGTTTGCAGGCGAATAATTGAATTTTTAAGTTGGGTGTATTGCTTGAACATTTGATTTTGAAGGTTAGAGTATTTGGCAAAATAACATTAAACCTAAAATGCTTTTAATACTGTACGTGATTATTTTGTATCTTTTTGCATGATGCATGTGTACATATAGCTGTTTCTCCCCAGTCCTAAAGAATCTTGTCTGATGGTTAACAGGTTGTTCCCCTGTGTGCGCAGGATCAGCCAGGACCTGGCTAAGGACCTGGCTATCTTGGCCCGTGAGATCCACGATGTGGCTGGTGAGATTGACTCAGTCAGCTCATCGGGCACAGCGCCCAGCACCACCGTCAGCACTGCCGCCACCACACCAGGATCAGCCATCGACACACGGGAAGAGGTAGGCCCTGCACGTCCCACGCAGCCGGACATACAGGAGAGCATGAGAAAGGTGCCCGATTCCCTTGTTCAGTCATTGCCTTACTTCATGTGTTTACATCTCCATCTGCTCCATTATTCTTTTCTACTTTCATCTTTATTATTGCAATGTAAGAATTCTTTTTTTTTTTTAACAGTAGGACTAAAGTATGATTTTACTTTTNTATTGCAATGTAAGAATTCTTTTTTTTTTTTAACAGTAGGACTAAAGTATGATTTTACTTTTAAAGCATAAAAACTGTTTAGCTCACTTTGACACAAAGTTCCTCATCACTTCACCTCTGACAGTCTTTGCTTAACTCCAGTCTGCACTGACACTAAACAGAAAATGCTTTGTGGTTTTGCTCAGCTGGTGGATCGAGTGTTTGACGAGAGCCTCAACTTCAAGAAGATTCCTCCTGTGATTTCAACAAGTAAAGCACCAGAGATCAATGGCAAACCAGTGGAGCTTCGCCCCCGTGCTCCTGACAGTCTGGAGCCCCGAGCTCTGAGGAGACGCACCTTTAACCGAGAAGAGGTGAGAGAGAGAAGGAGGAGGAGGAGAATCAGAACAGCACAACATGGACAATACAACAATAAAGTCAATACCCTTAGTACATCACATTTATAGAGTTATCTGAAATTCAGTATTTCAAAAATATTCCGACAAAGCAAAGCTTTACAGTTAAGAACTTCAGTATTAATTTACACTCACTTTTTAAATGATAGCTCACTAGTCAAAATATATCTGTCTTTTCAGGCGGTGTTGGACAGCCTGCTGCTCAATTCAGTTTCTCAACTGTCCACCAAGATCAGACACTCTGTGGACAAAACAGCAGGAAAAATCAGGTAAACTTTAGTTTGTAATACAACAACAATAAGTATTCTACATTGTGTGACTGTATTACTTTGTCTAGTCAAATCCATTCTGATTCATGTCATGGTGTGTCTTGTGTTCCTCCAGGATATTGTTTAAGGATAAAGACAGGAACTGGGATGAAATTGAGACTAAACTGAGATCTGAGAGTGACATGCCACTTCTGAAAACCTCCAACATGGTAAGACAGTCTGCCTGTCTGTCTGAACAGTGTGACAAGGAAAGCGGGTCAGAGTGCAGTGTTATTTGGAGCTCATGCTGTATTTTATTTCCTCCTCTCTGCAGGAGATCTCTTCAATTCTGCTTGAGCTAAAGAGAGTTGAGAAGCAGCTTCAAGGTAAAGTAGAAGATGCATGTACACCTCTCATACAATGACATTCATAATGTGTGCTAATAACCGCAGAGTTCAACTTGACTGAACTGGAGGCAGTATACACACATGCATTAATACGTTCGAACATTGCACTCACGTTAAACATGCGTCGGGTATGTGATGAATCCAGAAATTTTTGCCAGCAAATGTACATTCTGCATAGTACAAGGCTATTATCCAAACAGGCTATACAAACAAGCCTTCCAAATCATCTTTGAAGTAATTGTATCATAAACCTTTACACAAAGTCACTTTGGTTGCACTCTCACTTCACCCTCTCTTTCTCACTTTCCCAGTCATCAATGTGATGGTAGATCCAGATGGGACTCTGGATGCTTTGGCCAGTCTTGGCCTTGCCAGCCCTACTACCCCTACCAAGCCTCAGACAGCCAAAACAACTGCCTCCATTGTCACCAGCCCAGGGTCCCAGCCTCCAACAAAGGAATCACTCCCAGAGATCCTTTCCGGACCTGGAGGATCAACAGCCTCCACCAGGAGCCAGGTTTCCTCTGCCAACACTGAGGAGACAGCACGAAACCTGGATGCAGGTCTTGGGTTAACAGGAGTTGGAGGACTGGCTTTTAACCGCATGTGGCCAAATGCAGAGGAGGCCATTGCACAGAAATGAGGAGAAATGCGAGATGTTTCCCTGAAATCAGTGCTGTGCGATTAGGGATCGGACGCGATCAGTATTTAACAAGGGGACGAATGCAGAAACATTTAATCAACTATACTGACAGAACAGTGGCCATTCTCCTGACTTTATAAAGCTAAGAGATTATGGGTATATCAGTTCAATTTAGTGAAAGTGTTGCCATACTTTCATACTTTGACTGCAACGAACAGCTTGAATCTCACTGGTTTCCTCTAGTTTAGATGCCATAAACCCCAAGAAGCGATGTTTCACTGACCTAATGGTTAACAGAAATAGACCTATGAATGGTTGGATTCAAAGCATTTCATACTTAAACTGTTCATGTTCACTGGCCAACTTTATGTTCTGGTGGACAAGTGGCTACCTGGCTGCCTGCCGAGTGGACACATCCTCCTCTCCAGTTTTCTCCTTTTGCCTTTTCCATGTGTCTGGACCCAACTTACACTGAGGACATGCCTTAAAACACATCCTTGACACCCCTCCCTCCCTCCATACTATCAATAAACAACACTAATATCATAGAAAAGATAACTTAAGATGGATTTTACAGTACTTTGTCATAAAACACAATGCGTTTTAATATAACAGAAGTTCTATTTACACTGATAAATTACAGTATGGCACACTGCAATAATTTACTACTTCCTGTGCATTAGAAAGAATCGCCTTAATAAGTAACCGAACTGACAAACCAAACACATGTATAAACATACAACATGCCTGAAACAGCAGCTACTACAGAATTATGATTCATTTACAAATCAAACACAATAGCAGAATTTTAATATTTACATCTAGGCGTGGAGGCCAGCCGCTGTCTGTCCATGGATTCATCTCTCAGACAAACTGACTGCTGAAATGGATTTGTAGTGCCTCCCTCTCTCTGCTCAACTTCCTTTCCATTACTTTATTCTTTCCTTCCTTTCTCTCCTGCTGTCGAGAGAAAGTGTGAAGCAGCGATTGTCCCTCCCTTAGCCTGTACAGAGCTGAGAGTATTCTTTCTAGAAGCTGGTGTCTGTTGATCTTACTAACACCGATTAGCAGAAATCATTTGGCTCAGTGTTAACAGCCTTCAGTAAACCAATGATCATTTCTAACCACCATTGAAATTATCACATACCAGAGTTAAATGTAGCATAAAAAGGTTTGGTGTCACTATGTAAATTGTCTTTAAAGATGCAGTTCATCTTTGTGTTTTTGTCGGAAATCAAGGAATACCACATCTTCTGCTGTGGTTCACCTTTTATCTAGATGTCAAGACCCATTTCCTGGTTGATTTAGTTAACAAAATACTTGTTTTTTTCTAATTCTTTATTTCTCTATTTCTTTACCCACCCATGTGGCAGTACTTTAAGATCAGTACCCTTAGCTTTGTCCTTCAGTACATTCACTCAAGTGTCCTGATTTCCAATTGGCTCCTCTATACTTTTGTTCAACTAGCAAATGTGAACAAAAATTTTAACTGTTTTCTATTTTTTCTATTGCAAATAGTAGACCTGCTGTAGCTTTTAATGCACCGGCTCACAATGACTTTCTTTTGCCATTGCCTGGAGCCTTTCATCAGTTTGAGCTCCACTTCAAAAAAAACAAAACAAAAAAAAAAACCTTAACCCGAGAAAGCTGCTGGAACTGGTTCTGTAAANTTCAAAAAAAACAAAACAAAAAAAAAAACCTTAACCCGAGAAAGCTGCTGGAACTGGTTCTGTAAAGAGGCCTTTGTGTTTCATATTTGAAACGCATCTCTTACTACACTAACTACGATCACATTTTGAAAAAGAATGATGCCAACCTGCAAATACAGCTTCATATCAGTGTGTACATAGATACATTGTTGTATTTCCACCAAGGGAGAAGTTTCCAGCTTACTGATGCTGTAGAATCAGTCAGTATAGTTAACCTTTTTCTCAATGACTTTGCTGCTTTTCTAAGTAATTTATGGAGATTAACCATTTTCTGGATACTCTTTCATCTTATAGTCTGTGTTCTAGAGTAGTATGACTTCAAGACTGTGTATTAGTACTTAGATACTCTTGGAATAGTGAATTTAGGTACCTGAATACATGTTCTTTTCCTCCTGTCTATACTGTACTGTACAGTGTTTTTCAATGCCTCAAAGTGTCATCAAAGGGCATTAATTGAAAATAAGAAAAAATATGTAGTCATCTAAAATTTTATTTCTCTTATTTTGCACATCAGATTGTTTTTTTTTTCTCCTCAGAGAAAGAAGTAGTGAAGAAGCCATGAAAAGGCTGCATCCAATGAATATCTCATCTGATATCAAAAGTGGCTGCCTTGTCTTCTGAAACTTTCCTTTCTCATAAACAAGCCTCTAATCACTACTTTTTCCCGTTTTATCAAAAAGACAATACGGGACGTGAATGATAGGTACATGTTTATTTTTTACATTGTCATCCGATCAGTGTTCCTTATTTTGTCATTTTTTGTAAAGAAAAGTTTTATTTATTTTTGTTTAATATTTTGTGGATGTTTCATGTATTTTATATTTGTTCAACTATCTGCATTGTTTCTTACTGTTAATAAATCAGAGCCATTGATTTGTTTTTCTATTTTCATTTCACTGGGCCTCAACATTGTGTTTCAAATTACAATTTCCATTGGTTTCTACTTTTAAAAATAAATACCGGAGGCTCCAATGCAGCAGCTTCCTTTGGTATTGGAGCTAAGCTGAACCCCTACATGACACATAAGCCTGGATGATGAAGAAAGTCATAGATGAGTGTTTTTCACTGAGGGATTTCAAGACAATTCTGTCAAATATTAAGTTAGAACCAGAGGCGTGTTCTAAGAAGCAGGTCAGGATAAAATACATAAAGTAATCCAGATAACTCAATGAACCTGCTTCTAGAACAGGCCCCACAGGTCTGGTTAGTTTCTTGTTGAGAACAATAAACTGGCCCAACTTCACAATCGCTCTTCTCTTTATGAAAGCAACAGCTGGACAATTCTGTATTTCTGTCAAATGATTATGCTTAAACACAATAGGAAAGGGAGCCGCCGCACATGAAACCTGCACATTAATAACATATTCGTTTTCCTTGTATGTAAAAATGAAATTCAAAAGCTCCCTGACTCAAGAAGTCAAAGTAAGAAAAACAACTCTCTGCTTTTGTGAAGTGAATTTAATTATCAACTGATAGTCTTCCAAGGTGTGACTCTTATTTCGTGACAAACTGACAGCTATTTTAGTCAAAATAAATCAGTATTTGTTGGTACATGACAGACGGTTGAAGGCTGATGGCAGGATAGTCTGTATTAAGACAGGGAGGTTAACCAGGAGGCCATCCCATCTGGCGTCCACCCAGGATGTGGATGTGGACGTGGTAGACAGACTGGCCTCCATCAGGTCCGTCATTAACAACAATCCTGTAGCCTTTAGTCAGGCCCGCCTGCTCAGCAACCTTCTTTGCAACAATCATTAAGTGGCCCAGCAACTGGAGGGAGAGAGAAAGAGACATACATAAACACACTTAAACCAGATGTAGCATAATCATGAAGAACTGTGAGTTTTGCT
Source organism: Lucifuga dentata (assembly GCA_014773175.1). Classification (NCBI taxonomy): domain Eukaryota; kingdom Metazoa; phylum Chordata; class Actinopteri; order Ophidiiformes; family Bythitidae; genus Lucifuga; species Lucifuga dentata. The sequence continues at coordinate 59,470 of VXCM01001033.1, read as the reverse complement.
TTAACTGATTATGGCAACAACTGAAATAAAATTCATGGGCCACTAGTTTAAGGCTTAAATTATCAAAAATATCAGACTATCTTACAGGGCTATTTTATGTAGATGTTGATACTGAGTCATGTCCTGTGGGATAACACCGTTACAGTAAACTCTCCAGACAAGCACTGAAAATATTTCTACACTCAATTCAAGTTATTATACTTACTGCAGCATCGCCTTCCTCTGCTTTCGACAGCTGAACAATTGGCTTTACTGGGACCACGAGGATGTGAGTAGGAGCTTGAGGAGCAACATCATAAAAGGCTACACACTGAAACGATAACTAAACATAATTAGTCTACAAATTGCAAACTCTTACGGTGTTGGTTCATCTGGCTTATTATTACAGCAGTAAGGTCACAGAGCAACTTCAGTCGCATCTAAATACACAATTCAGCGCTCTGGAAGAGTAGTAAACCTAAATTTTAAGAAGATATTAACATAAATACTGGCTGCATTCCATTTAGTTTTATCAGTGCCAGTGATCAGTGCCAACACTCACTGTGCATGCCAATGGGTTTCAGACACCTAAATGGAACGGAGCCATCATTGGTGTTAATTAAACCTGTACCTGTATTATTACGTCAAAATATCTGCTGTGAAAACTGTTTAAACAATTAATTTGCTAATACTAATACTTTTCTAATACTGCAGAAGCACTTGGTCATGTAGACTTTGTATTTGGTTAAAAACCAAACGTCAGACTGTGCTAGGCAGATTGCGGCAGATTTGGCAAATGACTAATTGCTTGCATACCAAAACGCAAATCGAAAACTCTCAATTAAATTTAAACGCACTTAAACTACGCACTTAAACGACTTAAACTACCGTCTGTTTATTCTAAAATCTGTTTTTGTTGTATGGCAGCAGCAGATTCTTTTCGCAGAGCTAGCACGGAGCTAACGTGGTCTGCACCACGGAATAGTGCAGCAACTCATTGCATCCACACTCACTCGTGTTTTTGAGTCAAAATGTTGCATACATACCTGATCATCCTCGTAGATTATCTTGGCAGGAATCTCCTTGCGAATAATTTTCCCAAATATTGTATCTCCGCCCGGTCTGGCAGTCTGCGCTTTTGCTGTTTCATCAGCCATGTTTGGCTCTGGAACGTTACGGTGAACGCTCATTGGCTAGAAAACACGTTATTTTGAACTCGTGTGCTGATTGGCTATCATTAAATGCGACGTATTCAAATCAGGAAGTGAGTAAAAAAGTCAACATGGGGACTCGTTTGAAGGTGAGGATGAAAATTTGGTCATTCTTTATAACATATTAATCAGCCAAACTGTTTTCCTTTTTTGCACAGCTGGTAGCTTTAAAGAAATTACATGTCTGCATTCATTCGGAGGAAAAGCTAAATGAGAAGTGTTTGGTATTCACACTTGGGTCAGTATAAATATGAGGTCATGTAGACTTTGTATTTGGTTAAAAGCCAAATGTCAGACTGTGGTAGGCAGATTGCGGTAGATTTGGCATTTCATTTGCTAAAGACTTTTATATTTTACATATAAAATGCAGGTCCTGGGTGTATTTAAAGCGTTGCACAGAACAAGAATGGCAGTGTTCAAAGATGATGACAGAGCTTTGACAGGTAGGTTATGTGTAGCTAGTTGATTTTAATATTTTCAGTTCAGACAGAATTTGCAGAACACTGTGTGGCCTAGTAGTGAAAAAAAAAAATCAATGTGCAATCCTTAGTCCAAGACATGATGTTTATCACCTAGCTCTTTGTTGCCAAACAGAAAAAATGGATGTTCCGCGTGATCAAATGCATAACTGCTGTATGTTTCTCCCCATAAAGCTGCACGGTTAAAAATCAATGAGGAGTTCCAGAAAAACAAAAATGAAACGTCAGAAGAAAACATTAATAAGGTACAGTTGTCCACTTGCCATTAAGCATCAAGCACATGTTGACAAGGCAAATAAACATGCGGTCTGTGTTTGATTCCTTTCAGGATTTTCTTATATATCACAAACCGATTTTACATGCTGATAAAACAAAATGTATACCTCCTCCTAGTCGGTATTCAAGCACTTCAGGGTTCTCATATTCAAATGTTTTAAATATTTGTCAATCTGGCAACACATTTTCTTCTAAGACCCATGTGGAACGCCTTACTAAAAACCTGAAAACTAGAATTAGTTTCTTGTACAGAAATGTTTAGCTTCTGCAAGTTAAAAGATCATTGCATAGTTAATATTTTCTACATGCAGTTTCTCTCCCCACCTTAAAGCCTGTTGATTATTTCTATGCCATTGCACTGTGCTTTATCACAGTGACATTGTTTCATTTACCATTGTTGTATTATTTGCATTTAAATTAATATGTTAAATTAATCTGGCCTTCTGCTTTTCCAGATGATCAAAATGGGCTCAGATGTGGAAGCTGTTCTTCGAGAATGTGTGTTACAGATGGAGCATGTCGGAGAAAAAAAGCTCTGTACGTAACTATTTTCCCTCCTTTTTATTTTGGTACCAAGCTAGAAAATACGGCAAAAAGTGAATTTATGTTTATATCAGCGATCTTGATATGACACAGTACTATATCCTTAAAATGTACTTGTTTTTTATTTTTACACTGTAACAGTGCTTCGACCCAGAGAGAGCCTTCTACTAGAAAATGTACCTTATTGTGACCAACCCAGAAAAAAGTCATGACAGGACATCAGACCACATTTTTCTATCAGAAAGACTCACTGTCGGCCAGTAATATGTATCTGCAATTAAAAGGATTAATCAAAAACAAGATTTTCAAGTTTTTATGGATCACCTGAACCAAGAATATGTGAAGAGAATTCTACTTGGAGAAATTCCTATCTAAAATTTAATTAAGATCTTAGTTGTTCTGCTTAGAGTTCTGTGCCGCAAACGTCCAGATTTCATGTATACGAAATGTTACATGTTCTGTTGTACCTTACTTTTGGCAACTGATCAATTGATTGACTAAAGGAAATGTTACTTTGCTGCTATTGAAAATGTTTCATTGTGTCTGATTAAATAATAGTGTTCTTTGACTGTCTTGAATATTTGTTGTAACGGCTACTGGAGATGATGGATACATTTCAAAACTGACATACCACAATGATTCCTAATTAAATGCATTTATTGGAAAACGTAAAAGTAACAAAACTAAGAATCACAACTTTTATTGATCAATATCAAAATCAAAAATGTTGCAAAAGTCAGGCTAATTCTTACATGTCATTGGTACCTTCTTGAGAATTTTAAAAGTCACACCAATTCTTACCAGTACCTCATTCAAATAGTTTTTTCTAAAGGTCATACAAATTTTTAACTGGCACTGGTGTCCTGTTCAAAAATTTGTTTCTAAAATACCAGTTCTTACCTGTCACCGGAATTTGTACAAATTCTTATCTGTTACTACGGAGCCCAGGAAGGCTCAGGAGAGAAAAAATAAAAAATAATAATAATTGAGTTTGTTCCAAGGACTAGATTAGTAAGACTTAACAGACTTTAAAAATAAATAATAAAAAAAAAATCTCCCTGAGCCCTCCCAGGTTACTGATATCTTGTTAAACAAAAGTCATTTTTCCTCAGAATTTATCTGTCAAAGTTAACAGCTGTTACTTATCATTGGTGTCTTCTACAGAAATTATTTCTAAAGGTCATCATTGTTTGGGATGTCCTACATTGTATAGTATGCACTGAGTGTATACTATTGGTGTATTTTCTTCCAAAGAAAGGAAGGTTGCCTGAACGTACATCACAGTCCTGATACCGTCTGATACGTCATCATAATGCGACGTTACTTAGGCAACGCTTATGTGGCTTTTAGCCATTTAGCTTGTTAACAACCAGAGAAATATCGAATGTGATGCCAAAAATAAGGTAAGAATCGCAATGTACGTTCATTTTAACAATTTGTAACAATATTACAAAAATACGAACATTTTCCGGATAACGTGTTGGTTTCGTCTTGTTAGCTCGGAAACGCTATGGGAGCTGGCTGCGGCGGAGGTGCAGAGCCAGGAGAGCGGAGGTGTAGGGGAGGACGGAGGAGAAACGGTCAGTGAGAGGACCGTGTTTCTGATGGGAAGCAAAGCAGGGGTATGTTTACTGTGGCCTCAGACCACACTGTGTGTTTATTACTTTCAAATTGTGTTAGCGAGCTACATACCAAGCTAATATTTGCTCTGTTTCAGGGTAAAACATCCATTCTGCTCCGATGTCTCGACAGGTGAGTGAGAAAACATACTTTAAACACTTCTAAAGGTGTGTGTGTGTGTGTGTTTACTCTAGCTAACAGCCTCTAACGCAGTCAGTCTCTTAATAGTATTTTATCGCACAGCACAAAAATCAATGAATGCTGAATGAATGATTTTTAAAGTACAGTCACCTTGGCAGTTGTCTTGTAAATAGAAATAAATGTGAGTTTTATCAATCATCCATTCTCTATGAATAATAAAGGCATATATATCCATCAGGGATGAACCATCCAAGCCAACCCTGGCTCTGGAGTACACGTTTGGGAGAAGGACACGTGGACACAACACAGTAAGGAAATCCTGTTCATCTGTACTCAGTCTTGTTTATAGATGGATTATTTCTGTAATGTTTTTAGTAAGGAAGTGAGATATACAGTAGACTTCATCACACTTAAGTGATTCTGTTTACTTGTGCCTGACTAAAACTATGTATTGTTTATGCTGAACAAGAACGCCCTACAGTATATGAGAAGTGAACACTTGTAAAAAAAGACACTGCAAAATCAGTAAATCTTTTCATGATTCACTTTCCCATCCTGCAGCACAATGCACCAGACTCTGTCTGATTTGGTGTGATCGTGTGATATATTTATACTTTTTTCAGCCTAAAGATATAGCCCACCTGTGGGAGCTGGGAGGTGGCACCTCATTGTCGGACCTAATCCAGATCTCTGTCACTCCTCTTAACATCAGGTAAGCTCATATTATTTCTAAGGACTTCCGTGTTTGTATAATAGTCCTTATTTCTCTTTATTTTAAGATTCTTTAACAGTTCACTGATTGTGATCATTGATGTGATCGTACAATTTAGAGTGAGGAGCAGACCATAGATGTTATGATAAGAGTACTGGATCTCTGTATCATGTCAGTCAAATTTAATTTAGACAAGCAGAGACAAAGGTAATCTGTGTCAGTACTGTGTGAGCATAGCTCAGAGTCATTCCCGTCTGTTCCAGGTCTTTGTCTGTCATCCTGGTCCTGGACCTGACTAAACCCAATGGCCTGTGGGGGACCATGGAAAAACTTTTGCAGGCAGCACAAACCCAAGTAGAGAAGGCCTGTTCACAGATCCAGCGAGCAGCAAAGGCCAAACCTGGAAACAAGAATGAGGCGTCTGTCCGCCCTACATCACGTATCTTACCTAAAGACTATCCTGTAAGAACTCACCTTTTTACACCGGCCATTACGTTTATATTACCTGCTGTTCAGTCCAGAGCAATATAGTATACACTACATACTGTAAAAAAGGGTTTAAATGCATGAAATACTCAAAGAATGTTTAGACCTCAGGCTCCTGAAAACCAGAAAATGCTGATATTTAAAAAAATCAAATAGAGAAAATATTAACACAGCTATTTTGTCATCTCACTGGGTGGACAAAACTGAAATAAGATGTGTGAATTTTCTGGATGAAATATGTTGCTTTTTTTTATCCATAAGTGGCACATGTAACCTGAATTAAATTTGACTCCATCAACAGGACAGAGAGATGATCAATCCATTTCCTGTTCCTCTGCTCATCATCGGCAGCAAGTATGACATATTTCAGGTAAAATACATTGCTTCTGTCTGGACAGCGCTGTTGCAATCAAGCAATGATGGTTGAATAACAGACACACTTCAAGACACCATTTCACACCAATTTCAATTACTTCTTATTTGGACTATTAAAAAAAATTAGACATACAATTGTTAAAAAGGAATGTACCAACTAGATCACAGACAGATATGGCATAATTGGTGTTTTTTTTTTTTTTNTTTTTTTTTTTTTTGGCAGGAATTTGACTCTGACAAAAAGAGAGTGGTTAGTAAAACACTGCGTTTTATTGCCCACTACTATGCAGCCTCTCTCATTGTAAGTGTGCTTTTATGCAACATACCTACATGTTGCTTGATTTATGATTAAAACAGTGAGCACATTTTTGATGCATTTAATTATTTTCTTCTCTTTTCTCTGTCTTAACATTGAATACATCTATTGGACAGCTTTTCATCTGTTTCTTTCTGTTTATCTGTCTGATCTGTTCATTAGTTCACGAGCATCAAGTCCGAGAGTCTCATGTCAAAAACGAAGAATTTCTTCTCCCACCTGGCTTTCGGCCTGGACAGAGGGTGAGAATTGAGGATTTCACAATTTTACATTTAACATTTTAACACATTTTTACAATACAACATTTCCCAAAGAAACCATGTATTCACAGTAGCATAGTTTTTTGTTGATTTTGAATCTTTCCTGGTGGTGATTAGGAAGACTGTGTCATGCGACTCCACCAAGCCTCTCCTCATTCCAGCAGGCTCTGACTCCTTCACTCAAATAGGTGAGCACAGCACCACCCTGTGGTCTAAACCAGTAGTGCATTTAAAGGAATGAAAATGCTGTCTCCTTACTGTGTTGTCAGACTTGTATTTTTTGAACTGAACCTTACAGGATTGTGTGATATTAAGTATTGATTATAATGTTCCTCTTACTTCAGGTTCACCTCCTGCTACTGATGTGGACATTACTTCTCTTCATGCCAAAAACCCAAAAGGCCTCTGGAAGAAAGTCTACGAACGAGTTTTCCCACCAGAGGTAGTACACAAACCTTTATTTTTCTGGTTAGGCATCAGAATCAGATAAGTATTGCAGAATTATACCTCACGCTTTATCTCTGATGTATCATAGTGGGCAAACAGTTGATTTTTTTTAAAGGACCAACTGGCCATTTTGCATGTTTGAGCCTAATATATTAAATTTTCCTACATTACTGACAAACATTTTCCAAAGGATAAAACCGTATTTCAGCTTTCCTGATATTTTGCAAAATCTCTTAATCTTTCAAAATCAAATATTCAAGCGATACACCCACTTTAAAAATCGATGTTTCATCTACTAATAGTTACGCAGCCTTATGAAGTCACGGTTGTTTAAATTTTTCAATAAACACAGATCTTCTTTTGGGACTATATTCCCTGGTGGAGACATACATTCACTCAGTGCTTTTTATTGCGTTTAAACGCTAAAATTACATAAATTCGAAAAAAACCTAAATGCACGTCATGTTCGTGATGATAGCTTACCTATTCCAAGAACGTTTCAAGTATCAACAAGTTGATTTTAATAGCATACCAGAATGAACTGAAACCAGTGGCGGTCTGGAAGGTAGGAAAAAAAATTATTTAATTCACTGCTCCAATAGTATGCTTTGGGAAATGATTGTCAGTAATGTTACCTGTGTGAAAATTGAATATGCTAGGCTTAACATGCAAAGTGGCGGTATGTTCCTTGAACTTTAAATTTTATTTATTTTTGGGGCAGAGTATCAGTGAGCAGAGAGAGCTGAAGGATCCAGCTAAGGACCCACAGTACAGTGAGCCTCTGATTGATTCCATGAGGGCCCAGAAGGACCAGGTAACACATCTGGACCAGTCACACACTTGTGTCATATTACCATAAGACCTCATCATTTTTAATGCTGTGATTTGCATATGATTGTGACGCTGGATATACAGTGTTATTTATCAGCATCATCAGGGGTGCAGTATGATGATCAGTCTTCATCACCTCACTTAGCAAGCATCCATTATGCTGAGGGATCCCTGTGCAAAACCCTGAATCTTTGCAAGGGTGATCTCTTTGACCTTTGACTTCCCTGTGCAATACATTATCACAACAACTTCCTCATTTGATTCTGTAGATCTGATACTGCACGATCAGATTTGATTGTGTGGAATGGAATAAAAAATTTGTAATGTGAGTCCAGATAATTCAGCCATAAATCTGAGAGTAACAGGTAGTTTTGATTTGCTGTTTCTGCAGTTTCTTTTTAACTTTTTGTCACTTCACATCCTGCAAATCAACACCAGGCCAAATGCTGCATATTTCAGAGTTTTATAGATTTCATCTAAACATTTGTAACAATAAAAATCATTTACATTGTTTCAAGGTCACATAAGTAAACAATACTAAGTAGTTATAGAGGATTCCATCAATTGTTTTAGAGCTAAGATGAATTTACTTTGTCAAAGAGACAGATGGCTCTCTTGTTGATGACTCGTGCACTCTGGCCTACGTACTGTATGTCTTGAAAAAGGACAGTAATCTACCGTATATCAACTTTGTTGGTCAGGAGCCTCTTTGCAGTTTTCTTTCTGTCATGGTCTCATGAACAGGCTGTGATATAAATTTTTAGCTGTAAACTCGTAGATAAGAAGCCTTCTCACCTGGATGCCACTGTGGCAGTTAGTAACGTATTGCCATCACAATATCACACACTATGCACACACATACACACTCACACACTATTATCACTGGCTAACTCTCACCTGATGTTGCTTACCTTGCTCTGTGAGTGGTCAGCACATGATGCCATCGGTCTGAGTAATCAATAAGATTAAAGGCATAAAAGTTGATTCCAACCTGATGAAGAGAATAAAAACTGATAAACTGATATTTTTGATATCTTCAGTGTTCCTGTCTTGGAGATGACATAATATTCATTGAATCCATCTGTCTTATATCACCAATGACTTTTTTTTAGAGAGAGGACATAGCAGAGCTTAAGCATGAATTAGGAAACATAATTAGTATTAAAGAATATTAAAATAGTTTAATCATAGTTTAATAATAACTATACAATATAGTTTCAACAATAACATAATAATCACAAAATTTGGTAGTATGGTAGTAATAGTCTGACAATCTGCTGTCTGTATTAATGCAATGTTAATATCTGAAAGGAGATATCAATATTTCTTTAGAATCAAAGTCCCCCACCTGATACAGGAGGCTCATCTGGCCTTCAATAAATCCTAAATTAATGTTTGATGTTTGGAGTCCTAGAACAGTTTGAATACACTGCAAGGGAAAGTGTAAATCTTTACTATCACTGAATAGCAATTGTGTTGTAGAGCTAGTATTACATTTTTTAAAAAGGTCACAAATCATAAGAAACTGGCACAGGACATCACAACAAATATTAATTGCATACATTTGTTCACATTTTTGGAGTCCATATCTATAACTGCTTGTGTCAGAATGAAGTGTTTACCTAAAATAAATCACACTGCAATGGAGTTATAAAAGTATTGCTTTCTGTGTATCTACAGTACACTGGGGTGTTTGTGGAGGAGATGATGTATGATATTTATGTCTGTATTGGCAAGTCTACATTGGTGTTCTCCCTTTCTGTATTTCAGGAGATGGAACAATATAAAAGGAATGCAGCTAAGTCATGGAAAGGACTGGAACTGGAGTCTTAAAGAATCAGCTTTATTGTCTCACACACACAAATACACACACACACACACACCATATTAATGTACATTCATATTTTGCATTATTTATTCATGTTGCAGTTTAAATTTTATACACTTGGAATTGTTACAACTAGAGATTGTTCACAAACTATTTTTTTTTAACAAAAATATTTGTACTGTATACTGATGCTAAAATGTGTTCTAGAAAAATAAACAATTTAACACTATTACAGTAGGCACTTGGTATGCATGAGAAAACATGGGGTGGTGAAAACAACACTTGGGTGACATTTAATTGCTTAGGACATTGATGTTTGTCCTCTACAATAACACAGTAGTCCATTTATTTATGTTAAACACATCAGCAATTTATAGTGAAAACTTAAATTTTGTTCATTTACATCTGGTGGATTCTTATAGTGCAAGCATTTTTTTTTTTTTTTTTTTNTTTTTTTTTTTTTTTTTTTCCTTCTTCATTGTTAGCTTCAGCGGGCATCCGTCCTGTGACCATGGCAGTTATACTAACATGCTCCACCCATTAAAGGTGAATACAAGACAGGTGCTGCTTTCCAATCAAATGGATCAGCCTCATGCCTTCGCTCTGCACAGGGGTGTTTTTATGATGTTTTATGCTTTTGGGACAGACACAAGTATCGATATCAAGTATCGATCAATAGCTCTGAGCCACGTGAAATTCACATATCATATCCGTTATGCCAGAACCATAAGTAAGTGCTCATAGTGGAAAATACTGCCTGAATGTTTGAAGAAACGTTTGTGCAAAGTGCAAAGGTGGATAGAATCCCTTAACAGGAGCGACAGTACTTCTTCTCTGAATAGTGCTCTTCATTTGATCTCTTTGTGACAGTTCAAGCCTAACTTGGTTCATCTTCTTGTGGCAGTGCTTTTAATGACGTATGAGGTTGTCTCTGATCTTGAAGCTGACCATGCCCAGCAGCAGGAGGGCAGGGAGGAAGGCGTAGAGGAGAACAAAATCTAGTGTGTATCGGGACAGCGCGCCAGGATAGCCCTGATCAATGACCTGATCACCCTGAGTGACCAGACAGGCTCCTGGCAGAGGTTTGGAGATGTCTGAAACGACACAACAGCAAAATTAATAATTGTCTGTTTTTTAAAGACCTGTGTCCCTCTGGAATGTCCCATGGTCATCAGTTCAGTTCTCAAATCACTAGTGAGTGCCTCTCAATTACTTTGTGTTCTGCCAAGTGTTCAAGGACACCTGGATTAGAGCACAATCACTCTGGATTAGAACACCATGTAATATCTAAAATGTAAACTTGATAACTGAAATCAAATCTGTGATAGCTAAAAGTTTTATTACATACACAGTATACAGTACATGTTAAAGCACTGGAGAAAAGGTTCAAGACAGTTACGAATCAGTATTAAAATCTCTTTAACTGTAAACAGGATTTTAACTGTGACCTTTCACTGGTTCCTCTTGCTCTCACTGTCCAACCTTTACACAATTTTCAGTCGTGTACTATACAGAGACTGCAAGAAAACTGTATTTGCCCATCCTTAAATAGTATTTTCAGTTAAATCCAAAGCCAGTATTAGGTATTTCTTTTCATTCTCAGAGCAGGAGAATGCAGAAAATTCCTTGGTCAAGACAACGTACTGCATGTGAAGTTGAGTCCATGGAACTCTGTGACTATGAGCAGCTCACAGCTGTACTTCTGGAAAGTCAGGTAACTGAGCCACTGGAAGACTTCCGGCATCTGCTGGGTACCTCTGTGGAGAGGAAGGTGCTTTTTGTTAGTGTATTTCTGTCCTAGCTGCACTGAACCCAAAGTCCAAATCATTACAGGTATTACTTGGAAAATCAGTTTGATTCTTTGTTCACAAATATTTGGTTTCTCACCTTAGGAAGCCTGAGCCCACCAGGATCCCAGCAATATTGAGCAGAGCCACTCCACTGTTGACCATATTAGGGTCTTGCACCACTCCAAGTAGAACCACAGTCAGCAGTTCACCTGACAAAAACATATAAAAACAGTACAAATTTGGTAAGATTAAGTGGAACAGGCTAATTGATTGAAGATACCATGAATGGATTGCCACTTAAGTCAAATACTTGTTATACGTTTTTCACCTAAATATTAGAATCCATTCCTGTCAAAGTATTGTAACAAGCTGATAAAGATGTACCCTATAGTAAAGTGTGTGATCTTGCACAAAAATAATTTTTTTCTCTCATCAGCTCACCTACAGTATGAGGCACCAGGACTACTGCAGAGAAGCACAGGAAGCGCATGCTGTCAGGGTGCATCCCCACTGTCCTAAGACGGAAACACACAGTAAAAAAGAAGAAGAGATAAAGTAAGTGTAAGTGAGAAAAGAGGATGAGGTGGGAGGAAGAATATACTGAATATGTGAGCCAGTTGATCAGTAAAAGGAGTTTGTGTCTTTAGCCACTCCATAACAAAGAAACACTACTCACCAATAAAGGAAGGAGGTGAAGATGAAGATGCTGATGATGCTGAAGGGCAGAATATGGAAGATATAAGCCAAGAACATTTGCCATTTACTGTACAGACCATCCTGACTCTCCTGATCACTGATAGCTCGCAACGCCGGGACTGTTGACAGAGACCGAAAAGTATATGATAAGCATGAAATTATGACTGGCAACCCTAATACCAAAACATTTGGGAAACTTCATTCAATTTCATTGTCGGTTAATCTATCAATTTTTTTAAATTAATCATTTAAAGGAGGACTCGGTGTTTTAAGGTTACTTAAAGACTTTGTGTGTTTAAGGTTACTTATGGTCATGTCAGCTACCATAAATACTAACCATGAACTCATACACAGAGACATAAATACACACAGGTAGTAAAGATAGTTTTCTAGGACTGTAGGTAAAAAGGAACTTAAGTTCATTGAACTCTACATGGAGTTAAGTTCAGTGCCCTCATCTGCATTGGCATGCCCTCGTGGAAAAGCAAATACAAAAATTGGGTTTATATGTACTTTTAAGGCTACTATTCTAGAAACTACTTCTGTTAATACTAATGGTTGATCACCAACCATTTATGTTGCACTTTGACACTCATCTCATATTTAATAACCTCAGGTACACCATAGAAACTTCATGCGCTTTCAGTAAAGCAAAGTGAGACTTGATAGTTGAATAAGGCAGAAACAACTGTAGATCTCACAAGCAGAGATAAGAGAGCCAACACAGGTGAGATAAAGGTGTTTCAAACATGCTAACACAAAGATAACTTGATGCACCTCATGCTCATCAAACTATTTTTTACTTACTACCCACATATATATATATATATATAATTTTTACATAATCACACACACACAGTTACAAGGCAGATCTATAATTGAGATTTTTTTTTTTTTTTTTTTTTTTTTTCTCCCAAAAACTAGCATATGAATAAAAGTACATTGGATATTTTGGACACTTTTAAAATGCAATGCCACACAGTACAAACTTATTTCATCTTGGTCTTGGACATTGCTCTTATAATTTCCATGCATACAAACTAAAACCACATTTACAACATGGGTACAAGTGAATCAGTTCCAATTGTTTTGCATCTACTTGATATAAGACACGTATCAAGTAGATGCATTGTAAACATGTAAGAGTAAAAAAGCACATGGAATTGGATATTCTCAGATTTGTTTTGGAATTCATTTCATTATTCATTCAATCATTCATATCATTCAATCATTAATCTGATACGGCTATTATTGAAACGCAAAGATCAGTATTTCCTTGCCATTCCAACTCATATGTCTTTATTTCTATTATGAAAACTAAACCTTTGTTTGTGAGGGCAGAAAATGTAAAGAAGCTGGAAAAAAAAAAAAATCAGAAGTAGACAACATATCGGAATTTGATCTCAAGGCCTGTAGTGTAAATGTAGTCTTTGGGCCATAGACTTAAATAAGTGATGCCATCTTTAATTTTGAGAATAAAAAAAATTAAAGACCTGTCTTCAAAAACAACCTGGATTCAAATCTAGATTCTCATTGTCTCAGACACAGTTTCTGTCAGATTCACTTTTCAAATTCAAACACCTCTCAAGTTACAAACTGGCAGCACTTTTGAATATTTAGTGAATGATCTTTGTTGCCTGAAATATACATGAATGCTGAAATTCAATAATGCAACTCCATAAATGAACTCTTTAAATCAAATTTTCTGGAAAAGTGAGAAAACAGGAAGAAAATGTATTTTTCCACATACAGATGTAATGTGTTAAACTCACAGAGGGCTACAGCATTCAGCATGCCAGTGTAGGGTGAAGCACCAACAGACTGATAGATGATGCCAATGCGGTCCTGGATGGCACCTTTGGTGACGTCATTGTCTAAATGCATTACAAAGAAGGCAACAAAGAGTCCATAGATCAGGTTCTGGGACAGACGCATCAGTACCCCCATCCTGTCTCTGGACAGGTTCCGTATGGTCCGCCTGCACACATGTAAATACACACACATACATAGATGGCAGCATGACATACTGTCCCACCCAAATGTCTGGTAAAGGACTGAAAGCTCAGCACTGACCTGAGTAGAACTTCAAGTTTAGCAGCACCGCTGGGTGACTCTTTGTTCTTAAAGGGGATGGCTAGTTTGTCTGCCTGCTGCAGGCTCTGCTCCATTTTTCCCAGCATGCCCTGGTAGATGGCAGAGTTCTGATAGGTGGAGGTGATGTCATGCATCCGGCTGAATGTGGCCGCCTCCCTCTCACTGCTGCGTGTGTCCACCGAGGTGAAGTCAACTGTCAGTCGTAATAGCAAGTGTCAGACACCACCCTCAACACACTCAACCATACACACCATGAAAGATCAATCCAGTGTGGGCGTTAATTTGTTTATAAAAGAGCCATAAGTACCATAGATGTCAAAGGGGTTGCAGTACTCTGGACACTCGTATCCACATTGGCTGAAGAAATCCACCATCTCCTCTGGCTGCCCACAGAACACCAGCTCTCCACAGCTCATTATGGCTATCCTACTAAACACCTAGAACACACAGAATTAAATGTCATTAGCATATACTGTACATATCAGCTGCAAATGAAATGAATCATAACAAATTTTCTTAAAATACAAAAACACAAGTATACATACAGAAACACATACTTAAAGGACTGTATACCTGTGTTAATGTCTTCAACCTGACTCCAGTATATCATCTTTCATTTCTTTATTGAGGCTTTGGTGTTTATGTAAGTTTAAAGGACCATACAGGTGATTCTGTATGTTTATGCCCAATAAATATTACCCACTACTGTACACATTATGTTACTGCCAGCCATTTTTCAAAACATCTTTTAGTTTTCATGGTATTTTACCAGATCTCCTAATCTTTCAAAATCAAATGCTCAGGTGATGCATCCACCTTAAAATTCAATGTATCGCCTGCTTACATACACGACTGTAGAAGCTAATGTCGTTTTGATTTCTCTGTAAAAGTAGTCTTCTTCTGGAACTATATTCCCTGGCAGAGATATAACATTTTCTTTTGTGTAGCTCCATGTTGGAGTGGTTAAATTAAGTTACTTTGTCAAAAAAAATTAATAGATATCTTGTACGCTGTGATGGATTACCTAAGTCAAGCATGTTTTTGGGGGGGGGGGGGNGGGGGGGGGGGGCTGAAACATGCAAAATCACTGGTATGCTCCTTTAAAGCTGGTCTGTTATTCATTCATTCAGACTTACCCTGAAAAGCTCAGATCGTGGTTGGTGGATGGTCACTATGATGATACGGTCTCTCCTGGCCAGCTCTGCCAGCAGTACCACAATCTGATTAGCAGTCATGCTGTCCAGCCCAGTGGTCGGCTCATCCAATAGGATCACCTCTACAATGACGTCATCACAATGACATCATTACCCTCACGCAGGTTAGTCACACATAGAAATATTGGGAACAAGTGAAAGCTGGACATTCACAAACTTTTTCTTTTTTTAAGTTTTAAACTTTTAAAAGGTTTGATGTACTTTTATTAAGTGGCACAGACGGGCCTCTCGGTGGGGCCAGCTCGTTAAGATAAGTGAGTCCTTTTTTTTAGTTAATTACTCTAATTAGAACAATTAAAAGATTGCCTCTTTGCATTATGAAAGCAGAGTGGAATTAGTAGATGCTTTAATTGTGAGATTAATTCATTTCCTGGTTGATTGGAGAGGCAGCTAATGGGAACTCCTCATTACTGTGTGTGTGTGTGTGTGTGTGTGTGTGTGTGTGGCCAGTTTTTAATCCTGAATAGGGAGTTAGACCCTTCAATCTCCCTGGGGGACTGTAGACCTGATAAACTACACCTGGGATGAGAACAGACACATTCACCCTCACACACACACACACTGCTGGGTCTCTGCTTATTCCTTTGTGATGTGATAACCCCGTCTTTCATTACTCCTCTCAATCTCTCTCTCCCTCATTTAATCTCTTACTTATTTCTCTCTTATTTTCTTTCTTCCTTTGTTTTCTTTCTGCACTTATGAGACTCTTTCAGGAGTGACAGATCTTGTGCAAAACTTTATTCTCTTCTGAGTCAAGACAACAGTTTTTCCTCCTGTCCTGTTGCTACCTGTAGTATAGCTATGAAAAATCACGTGTTTGACGCCCATGGAGAACCCACAAGGGTGCTTTAAATTGTTTTGGCTGATCTGAACTTTTCTGAGGACTGTATGGGTGTGTTCAGAGTTTAATTGATGTCTTCGTGACTCCTGGTTTTGCTGCACCCACTAGGACAGGACCACTTGGACCTTGATTATTTTTAAGGTATATGGAGTTAGATGACCTCAGCAAACTCCCAGCATTGCTTCACCAAACTTCTACCCGAGAACAAGGCTAATCAGCAAGCATAAAAAGGCCTGTGTGGGTGTGCGGGGATGCTTTCCTGATATTGTTTTGCATTGTGTTCCTAATATGTGCAAACGTTCTCATTTGATGATTTAATTCTGCAGACAAATCTCACACACATTGTAAAAGCCGATAACGCTCCTATGATTCTGTTCAGGCGTATCCCAGCACAGCCTGCAGCAGAGGCACTCACTGGGGTCCTGAAGTAGCTGGCTGGCGATGGAGACCCTCCTCCTCTCACCCCCAGAGATCCCTGGGAAAACACAACCGCCGATTACGCTGTGGGCCACGTGACTCAAACTCAGCTCTGCCATCACTGAAGACACCTGCACAGGAGCCAAGGGTCAAAGGTCAGATGACAAGAGATTTATTATTAACAACAAGTCAGCTGGAAATGGTGCAGTGTTGCCCTTGAACCCACTGGTGACTCAGCCCACCAGAATATTCGAATGAATATTTACTACTAAACGCTGCTCTCTGAAATTTTCCTGACTGATGAACAGGACCTTAAAGATGTTAACAGTCAGCCCAACTTTCTGTTTTCATGCAAAAAAAACCCCAACTTAAACCAAGGAAGAAAATTACAAAGTATTATTTCATGCTCCTTACAGTACAGTATCTCTTTATAACTATTTCCCTTGAAGTTTAAGACCATATTTTCACTCAGGGTCACATCTTGACCTGTAAATTAGGCTATACTAAGGTTCCATGCCAGACAGACATTTAGTTCACATTTTTCAATAAAATCTGTTGTCATACAGGAGCATTAATTCTGATATTTGTGTGTCAATAACAGACATTATCCTTCTTGTGTCTTATGCCTATGGCTCTTGTCTCCTTTATGTTGTTTCCCTATCAGGGAGAAATGTCACATTTAAGCCATAGAAAAGCTAAATAGCAGTGGAAGCTTAAATTTTTTTTTTTTTTCTGTCTGCATATATAGTCGTGGTATATGCCAAGATTGGCATAACCATTTGGTATATATATGCAATTTTTAAATTAAGTTTTATATATATATATATATAAATAAAATATTTTTTTCTTGAAAAAAAATTTTAAAAATCACCTTCTTCTTGATGGCCTCTGCTGAGTGTTTCTGCAGGGCCAGCTGGGCCATATAAGTCAGAGTCTCCTCCACTGTTAGATAACTCAACAGGTTATCACTCTGAGAGAGGGGGAAGAGAAGGAGAGAGGGGGGAGAGAGAGAGAGAGAAAAAAAAACACAAATAAGAGAAGAAAAGAGAGATATGTGCAGAAGTAGAACTATATTATCTCTAATAAGGTTATGTCATCTTCCATCCATCTGTCTAGTTCATTTATCTGTAAACAAACCGTACATTGAAAATTAATGGCTGATTAGCATGACATATGCTGTACACATTCATGCTGTCAAAAGAAAGAAATGAAGCCTATTGATTTTTGGTCAACTTACAACCATCAGCCCAATCCCTGTGACCCCATGACCTTTCTTCTTGTGACATGCTTGTGCATGACAATCTCTTGGTTTTATGAATGTGTTGTTATCGTGCTATAAAGAAACAGGACCGTGTGCGCATAAGTGTAGCAACTATATGTTCAGGTATGTGTAAACCTACTTGCCCTAGACATACACACACATTACTTAAATCTCCTGAACCTGCTGCCTGTCTTAATTAACATGTGGCGTCTCCCACTCCCACTTCTCCTCAGTCTCTCATCCGAATGACTTTAATATCGGGTGCTCATATCTACTCCTCATCTACGGCTTAGCAGGGAAAGTTAATGACAAGGCTTAGAGAGCAGCAGGGGGAGGAGGTGCTATCAGCTGGAAGAGAGAGATGATTTGAAAGGAAGCGAGGCCGGATTTAAGCCAGTGTTTTTAATTCAGGCTTTGGATACACTTGAGCACCTCTCATTGAGAGATTAAGCATATGAGGAGGCTATCAAGGGGTCTCAAGTTAATTTCATACAGAGGCTGGGGCAACCTTTCCCTGAGTTTTTACAAACTAGTGTGAGTGTGTGTTCAGTGAGTTCACGGTTTGGTATTTATGGTGGTTAATAGGCACCTTACATACATACACACACATAGAGGCACACTGTAGACACTCAAATCACAGAGTTCAGATAGTGTGTGATAGGTTTTAGGGCAAAGTGGAAAACTGAGAGTGCATTTGTTTTTGGTTTGTTGCCAACTACTTTCACACCACAGTTAAATATTTATAATAATGTGTTGGCTAATACTGTTGATGTTATAATATTGTAGTCATTGACATTCACAGAGAGCAGTTCAGTAGTTATTAGAGACTGAAAGAGGCATTAGAATCTACTAAAATACCACCAACCACAATACAGCAGTACTTTTATTTTATTTTATGTTAACTGTTGTAGCATTTTTTGCATCCATAAATAATTTTGCAAGTTATTTTTGAGTGAGCACACTACTTTCTGAGGTTACAAATACCTGATTGTGTGTGTGTGTGTGTGTGTGTGTGTGTGTGTGTGTGTGTTACCTGCAGTACATAGGAGAAACAGTCCTGATACTCTGCTCTCTTCAGTTTCCTTCCATTGATAAAAACTTCTCCCAGTAGTGTACCAGAGTGTCCAATCCTCCCTGAGATGGCATCCAGCAACGTGGTCTTTCCTGAGCCTTTCAACACAAACACACACACACACACACAAAAGGAGGCACATACAGTACACGATAAATAGCAAAGACAAGGTCAATGTAATCCATCAGTTCTCAAACATTAATTAACAAATCATCAAAAAGCCAAACTGAAGTCAGGTTATTTTCAGCAACAAACAAATGTAATTCTTAATTCAAAGAAAATAATAATTAAACTTAAAACTACTTGTTAATGATTTTGTAGCATTAATGTATTTCCATAGATTTCAAGGGTTTTGTTCTATGCAGACATTTCCAGAGTCATCTGGCATGCTACTAGGGAGCGCTACAAGTACCACCAGTGGTGTAAATACCACAGTTTGAGAATCATTATTATAGTCAATTTTTAATTTCAGTTGACCAACAGATTGATTGTGATTATGTTTTTAAATGTGGTGACTCATCATTTACCATATATTATATTTTTTCCCAGTGCTCACACTGGCACCTGAGCTAACGCTATAGTGGTAACCAGTTAAAGCAAAATATAATGAAAATGTCTTCAGAAGTATAACAAATGACTCACTCAGTACTACATTATATCAGTTTACTTTAGGAATTGATCCTAAAATTGCTTAAATCTGCAATCAGTTAAAATATCTCATTTATTTTTATTATTAAATTTTTTTGTTCCCTTAAATTATTTTGTTCTTCAGACAGACCTGAGTTGCCCAGTATGCCCATGATCTGCCCACTGTCTACATGGAAGGAGACATCATTCAGGATCTGACGGGTCCATCGCTTCCTATAGGAGGGTAAGTCCCACCATGGACCCACACGCTCACTGATGCACACACACACACACACACACATACAAAAGAGAAATTTCATGCAGAGTCAAATCAATCCAATATGTAATTTGCACTATATTTCACTTTCTGCTACATGGAGAGAAGCAGATAAAAGCTCTTTTTCTGACAGTTTGACCTGCACTTGTCTGCGTGTACAGTCTGATTTCATACTAGGTGATTCTCAGAGATTCAGCTTATGCAACTTTCCTTTGTATCTGCTCCTGTCTGTAGTATTTACCTTACTGTGTAGGAGATCTTTCTGACGCTGAGGCAGCAGGAGGGCTCTGCTCGCTCCTCTCCACCGTTCCTCCAAACCTCCTTCACCTCTGACCCATACTTGAAGGACTCTCTAACTTTGGTCCCATTCTCCAGCTCCACCGCCTGCATCGAATAGGATCCGTTCATATCTCTGCTCAATCTGCTCATCCAAATGACACTGTATCAAGTCCCTCTTAGGTCAATTTGTTCCTATCCAGACCAGATACATACAGTATGTGTAGCTCTGAACACCTGGCCAGCCCAGAATCTGTTCCTCTGTCCACGTTCCCACAGCGGTTCGAGAACAGTGGTGTATCTCGGGAACCATAAACACACAGTGAATGCTGCGTTATCTCAGAGAACTTTGATCTGGAGTTGTATAAAGAAGACAAAAAAGGAAACACGCTAACTATCCTGCTTGCTGTGGCCAGGAATGCTACGAATGAACAGCAAATGAGGAGCTGAGATGACATGTGCTTGGGCACTGGTGTTACCGGAGTAAAGGCTTGTGAGCAGAGATGAGAAGTCCTTCAGCTGCACTGGAGTCAAACTACAGGAAAAAGACGAGGGGGAGAAAGGCAGAGATTTGCAAAGAGAAAGAGGAAATAACAGATGAGGGAAAAAGGTCTGTTGACCTCTTGACTGCAAAACTTCAACCAACAACTTGCATCATCATGGAGACAGAGACAGACATGAGTTTAGATCACACTAACGGCTCCTCACAGAAGGTCAGTATGTACTTTCATGCTGATGTATTTTCGGGAAATCAAACCCACGACTCCAGCTTTCTGCCGGTTTCCTTCCACTCGTCCACTCGTCACACACAAGGTGACTCTCAGCATTGTGGGTAACATGGGTAAGAGGAATCCAGTATAATGGAGCATCCATTGTAAAGTTTTGATGATTATATAACGTTAATGCTAAGGCCAGTGTTACATGGACTCTGGACTGACAAAAGCTCTTGGGCAACAGCTGTTTGTATTTGCATACAGACACACCTCCAAACTCACACACTTACATGTCCACACAAACATGTAATTGCTCATACACACAATTGCATACAGACAGTGATCATGTATATAATGGGGTCAGTAAAATTGTAAAACAAGACCAAGAATATTCCAAAATCTGGCAAATCCTCACATGCCAAATTCATTCAAATTCATTTAATGCACATATTACCACTCGTTCACTTTAATTTTTGATTCCTTCTAAACATAGTAAAATCTTTGATTTTCTTTAGTTTCTTTATCACGGAAATCCTGGAGCTCTTTGTATTACAGACAGTCTACCCTTATAGTATGGATGCTGATAAAGAGTGTAATCGCTCACAGGAGACCTTTCTACTTGTCCTTAACTAGCATCAGGACATGGAGCTGTTCTCGTCAGAGGAAGACAGCAGTCTCTACTTCACCTACAGCGGAGGCCGCAGCGAGCTGGAGGTCAACGACCTGCATTATGAGGTAACTACACAACAACCGCCCTCATCGCACTCAACGGCCTTCTGCCAGGAAGATAACTGCAATCATTCACAGATATCTTCACCTTCCAACTGTTTTCTACCTCTGCCTGTGTGTGCATGACTGTATTTATACATATGTGATTATTGCGTGTGTGTGTGTGTGTGTGTTCCCAGGTGGACACGGCGGCTCAGATCCCCTGGTATGAGAGGCTGTCAGAGTTTAAGATGCCGTGGGAAATAAAAGGAAACAAGCAGACAGCCATCAACAAGCTCAGCCTCAGAGTCCACAGTGGACAGATGCTTGCTGTCATTGGCAATTCAGGTAACACACACACACACACACACGCACATAATGCAAAATGTGGGCCTATAAGCCCTTTGCTTAAGTTTAAGACCTGTTCTTATAAGTAATCCTCCTCTCCCAGGCTGTGGTAAGACATCTTTGCTGGACATAATAACATGTCGGGATGAAGGTGGCACAATGACGTCCGGCCAGATTCTGATTAACGGGAAACCCAACACCCCCCAGGTGGTGAAGAAGACCATTGCTCACGTGCGACAGGATGACCGCCTGCTGCCTCACCTCACTGTCCGTGAGACTCTGGTCTTTGTAGCCAAGCTGAGGCTCCCAACGCACTTTACAAAGGCTCAGAAGGACCAGAGGGTGAGACTGAAACCAAATCCAAATTAGCATATAGCCTCAGAATGTAAACGGCAGTAGGGCAGTGTAATACAGACAGGTCTCCGTCTCCATCCCAGGTGGATGATGTCATCGCAGAGCTGAGGCTGCGGCAGTGCGCACACACCCGGGTGGGAAATGACTATGTGAGGGGTGTTTCTGGAGGGGAGAGGAGGAGAGTCAGCATAGCCGTCCAACTTCTCTGGAACCCCGGTGAGAGACAAAAATAGACTGAAATGCACAAACATCTTTATTTTTCAGTTTCCAAAATCTGTACACCCTCTGTTACACCAGTTCAGATCCATCCTGCATCACCAGTGGATGATCCACAGTGCAAAATTAGGAGCAGAATTCAGGCAGTTTATTGTTTTCATGTATCAATGAACTCATCCATTCACATCTCAGGGATTCTGATCCTGGACGAGCCCACATCAGGCCTGGACAGCTTCACAGCCCACAACCTGGTGATCACACTGTCCCGCCTGGCCCGGGGAAACCGGCTGGTCCTGCTGTCGGTCCACCAGCCCCGATCTGACATCTTCCAGCTTTTCGACCTGGTTGTCCTGCTGTCATCAGGTTCAGCTGTTTACTGCGGCGCCGCCTGCGACATGGTGCCTTATTTCACCATGCTGGGATACCCCTGCCCACGATACTGCAACCCTTCTGACTTCTATGGTAGGTGTAGATGTGTGTGTGTGNGGGGGGGGGGGCACAGAGGTGTATAGAGAGTAGAGTAGAGAAAATCAAAACTTACCAGTAAGTATGATATGCAAATTTAAGTATTTTAACGTCAGTTCTGGGTTTTTTTGTTTTTTTTCATATTTATAATTTTCCCCCTATGTAGCAACATAATAAACACACAGTCAAAACAAACAATAAGAAAAGGAAAAGAGAGAGAGAGAGGCTGCCAATTAATTTAAATGATATAGAATACCATACAATCTACAACCATAATAGATTACCAACAATAACAGAATGCCAACAATCTTCAGTTGTACTATTTGTGAAAAATTACTTAGAGCTAGTTGTAATTTACAGTCCTGGACTCATTCAAGTAATCAAGAAGTGGTCCTAAATAACTGAGAATTTCTTAGGAGAGTTAGTCCTCAGTTCTGGGTTTTAAGTCCTCAAACAGTAGATGGCGTGTGTGTGTGTGTGTGTGTGTGTGTGTGAGTGTGTGAGAGTGTGTGTGTGTGTGTGTGTGTGTGTGTGTGTGAATGCTTGCTTGTGTATATCTCCAGTTGATCTGATCAACATAGACCGGCGCAGTCCGGAGCAGGAGGCTCAGTGTTTGGAGCGGGCCAGGATTCTCTCTGAGCAGTTCATGGAAAATGTTCAAGACACAGAGGACCACATGTGGAAACCAGCTAGAAGCAGCACAGCATCAACACACACCGACAGGTAGCTTTGATCTCCACCGTTTCTATTGTTCTCTCTAATTTTCAGTTGGATAATGTTAAAATAAGGGTGGAGTATGAGGTTTTGCTTATTCCACTGTTTCCTGTTAGTACCTGTGAAAGTTTGTCTATGAAAACCATCTCCGTGTCCCACTTGCAGAGGTGGAACTAAGTCATTGTTTTGAAAGTCACAATAAGTCTCAAGTCATGGCACTCGAGTCCCAAGTTCAGTTTGCTGAGTCAGACTTACAATTTAAGTTACCAGTCAAGACCAATAAGTGAAGTCACAAGTTATTGATGTTAACATCAATTTTAAAGTCTTATATCAAGCCGATTCTCAGATCAGCAAAGTTTGAGTCAACGTCATGCAACTCAAGTCCACACCTCTGACTCTGGCATTAAATTTGGCGTAGGGCATTATGACTTGTTTAGACTCAAAACTCAAAGTTTAGGACCTGTGACTTAATTTGGACATGAGTGAGTCTTCACTCGTGACTTGCCTGTCTTGACTTGGACTTGACTTGCGTGCCAAGATTTGAAACTTTGATGCTTTGCTTTCCTGCCTGGATCTCCTGCAGCCTTCAGCAGCCCAGCAGAGAGGATGGACATGAGGTGATCACAGTTTCCAAGAAAAAAGACAGACTGCCTGGCAGACTTCATCAGTTTACCATACTCATCAGGTAAAAGCAACACACACACACACACATACACAGCATAGTAAAGTGCTCAACAAGGACACAGACACATTCTTGTCCCTTCTCCTGTAGACGTCATATGTATAATGACTTCAGAGACCTGGTCACCCTGCTGGTCCATGGCTTCGAGGCCCTCCTCATGTCCCTGTTGGTTGGTTTTCTTTACTACGGAGCAGGAGAAGAGCGCCTGTCCCTTCAGGACACAGTGTCTCTCCTCTACATGATTGGAGCGTTCACCCCATTTGCTGTGGTGCTGGACGTCATAGCGAAATGTGAGTGAAGAACAGCAGAATTGAAGCATAATTTAAGGACTCTAAGACGTTAAGGAGTTGAGAAACGTTCTGTGGCTGCAGTTCCATTTCATGTCCATTCTTACCCTCAGGATAAGGTTCTACAGACATGCTGTGACACAGGTTTGTTGGAGACGAGTAGGGCACAGATCTTTGGCACTACATGATCAAACTATTTCCTGTAATCATAAGGAGGAATAAAACGTTATCTGAGAAGCTGTTGCTAGAACAGCGAGTTCAGCCAACAACCTTCAAGAGTACAAGGTCAAGGCTGAATGGCAATATAAGTCATAAAACTAATTCCACATTGATTTGTGATTCAGTTTTACAGCTGAATACTGTAATACTGCCTGCGTACTCGGGTTCCAGAGATGGACAGATATAGAAAATAGAAGTTATCATGCTGTACTTCTTCTCCTGTCCTTTAAAGGTCACTCAGAGAGAGCCATGCTTTACCACGAACTGGAGGATGGCTTGTATTCCGTCACCTCCTACTTCTTTGCCAAGGTAACCCGCAGTGATCAAACAGAATCTCCAGCAGGGGTCAGTCTTTCTCCATGCTAGATTTAAAGTTGAGCCTGTGTAATTTACCACCCCAGTGCTTATGTTTCTGCAATGCAAACAAACCGGTCACGTTTTCCGTCGTTCTCTACCTTTAGATACTTGGCGAATTACCAGAGCATTGTGTGTTCACTTTGGTCTACGCCCTGCCCATCTATTGGCTGGCTGGACTTAACGAGGCCCCAGACCGCTTCCTGCTCAATTTCCTGCTGGTGTGGCTGATGGTTTACTGTAGCCGGTCCATGGCTCTATTTGTAGCTGCTTTGCTGCCCACCCTCCAGACCTCCGCCTTCATGGGAAACTCCTTGTTCACTGTCTTCTATCTGACGGGGGGTTATGTCATCAGCCTGGAGAACACGTGGTTGGGTGAGAGGGAAGACACAATTACAGACAATGATCCTTTTAAAGGGATATGTCTTTAAAATGTGAGGAAGGGAGGAAAATAAAGGGACAAATTATATATATATATGTATAAACACATACGTATATATACATATATATATATGTGTGTGTGTGTGTGTGTTGTAACTTCCCAGTCCCGTCATGGCTCTCCTATGCCTCCTTCATGCGTTGGGGTTTTGATGGCCTGCTGCAGGTGCAGTTCAGAGGCAAAAAGTACCCCGTCTCCATCGGAAACTTCACCATCAACATTGACGGCATACACGTGAGTTAAAAACTCATTAAACAGAGTAAATCAACAGCTCCATGTTGCTGATTTTGTCAATATTTTCATATAAATATACTGTAAGTAAAAACTCAGTTACCCTCTCAGAACACACACACACACTTCTAATTAAAAGTTCATCAATCTAGAATCCAGGCTATGCAGTTTTGAAGGAATGAAAGCTTGATTTACTCTCAGGTCTGCATTTTGGAAACAATTATAGAAAATCATCCACTGGATATGGCCAAACCATTAAGTTTACCCTCTGTCTGTTTCTCCCAGGTGGTGGACGTCTTGAGCCTGAACCAGCACCCTCTGTACTCCTGCTATCTGGTCTTGCTGGCGGTCTGTCTCGCCTTCATGGTTCTCTACTACGTGTGCCTAAAATTCATTAAGCAGAAGTCCAGTCAAGATTGGTGAACATGAGTTTCAAACTCAATCTGACATGGGGAACAACATCAAGGGTAGGGGTTTTCTGTTTGTTCGACTGGTTCGACAGACACGTTTTACATTGTTGGTTTTGTTATCAGGATATTTTACAATAGTAAACTGGTAATTCATGAAATAAATGTACAGTAAGATGTACATAGTCAATTTTGTCAATTAAATGGTTCTAGTTTCTTTTAAAGAGACATAATTCATGCCATCTTTTATTTTACTGGTAAAAAAACATATATAGCTTCTCCTGAAAGATTAAATATGCATGTAAGGACGAACAACTTAAGAGAGAAAGTTGTACTAACTTTGTGTCCAGTCAGTTGGACCGCTTGTTGCAGTTCCACTGTTTGCCACTGGATGGCAGCAGAGCACTTCAGATTTTTTTCCTCTCCCTCTTTTATCGATAAATGATTCAAGTGAGACTTTGGTAGATATCCATATGCAGATTTTTTTTCAGTCATCTTTATAATTTTGTATGTAAGGTTATTAAGATAAACAATGTGTGTGCCAGTATTTAAAAAAAGCATGTAGGGATTTAGTAAGTCATACTCAGAAAAAAAAAGAGCTTTATGTGCTTGTAGTGTCCTCCTAGATTGATTATGTAAGAATTCTGTTTTGCACTGGTGCAAAATCCAGATAATACACTGTGACATGGTTTTGGCCCAAATTAGTAAAGCATTAAATGGAATTGCTCCTTTTGAGTGTTTATTTTTTCCTTCATATAATCTGCTGTCTTTTGGCTGTCATTCAGTGCATTGTCTCAGTTGCAGCTGTGTAGTTTTACACCAGTGAATGTTCCAGATCATGTCATTATAGATCAGTGATTGCCAAAAAAAAGCTTTGGTTATTCCAGCGACCCCCCCCAAAAAAACAAAAAAAATCCTTGAAGGACCATACCCGTNCTTTGGTTATTCCAGCGACCCCCCCCAAAAAAACAAAAAAAATCCTTGAAGGACCATACCCGTGATTTAGTGAGTTTGAGCCCAATATATATATGACCCACATAGAGGTTACATTACTGCCAACCATTTTCCAAAAAATAAAACCTTATTTTAGTTTTTGTTTTATTTTGCCCCTTAGTTTTCAAAATCAAATTTTCAGTTGATACACCCACCTTTAAATTCAACGTTTCACCTGCTAACACTTATGCATGATTGTAGAAAGGATGGCCATTTTAATTTCTCAATAAAACCAGTCTTCTCCTGATTCTATATTCCCTGGCAGAGACATATTTTCATCCATGTAGCTCCATTTTGAATCAGTTAAATTGAGAAATTTGAAAAAAAATATATAATAACCGCATGTTGTTTACTGTGATGGATTACTTGTATCTCAAACACATTTAAAGTTTCTACAAGCTGATTTTTATAGTGTACTGGAATGAACTGAAACCAATGGCTGTTTGGAAGGTAGGACAAACAATTCTAATATTTACTGCTCCAGTAGTATGTTTTGGAAAAATGTAACGTGTGGATTTTTTTTATTGCAAAATCACCGGTAGGTTCCTTTAAAATGGCTTTTGAGATGTAGTCATTCAAATTCAGAAACCTTCAAAACCATCTTGATTCCTACCATCATTTATTTGCATAAATACTTCTGTACACTGTCAACATCAGCATCATCATCTTCAACATTATCAATAATGCAGCGGAGAGTTTCTCATTTAACAGTTATATGACAATATTCCACAACATTACTCAACTTATTAAAAAAAAGAAAAGGGAAGAAAAACGGTGGGATTTGGGAAGGGAGGATAATTCTTTATTCCTCTGCTGTCATCTGCGTTTTGGCAGCTCTCTCTTTCAGCTTGTCTGCATAAAACTTAAAGGACTCCTGGAAACAGAAAAAGTAATACAATTATCAAATATTACCAAAAAATGGTAAACACAACACTTAACTGATTTTAAGTTGGCTATATATTAGTGTTTGTGTTGTATTTTTGCCTGTTTCTAAAGGTAACAATCTCCACTGCCTCTGATCAGGTCCGTCTGGTTTCATCTTTAAATCCTCGTTAATACCAAACTCCCCAAACACACACACATATACACACACACACACGTTCTGTCTCACAATGTTCCTGACTAATTAATCAGTGTTTTGATCTGGAACACGTGTTGTGGCGTGTTGCTCATGTTGCAGGATATAAAAGGTGAGAGTGCTTTTGTGTGGATTACGTCAACTCCTGATACTGTAATGTTTGAGAGAGCGAGCAAGAACAAGAGAGAGAGACAAAAACAAAAGACAAAATGAGAGATAACAAGAACAAGACAGAGGACAAGAATAAGAGAAAGGACAAGACATAAATGAGAGAACAAGAGAGTAGGAGAGCGAGAGTGAAGGAGAGAGGCTTTGAGGCCCTTTTGCTAACTAGTGTAAAGTTGAAGAGGAGGAAGAAGAGAGATTTAAGGAAAGAGAGAGAGACAAGAGGGAGACACTTTTTTGATAGAGCAACACTAGTGCAAAGGTGGACAGCAGGAAGAGAGGAGAGTTGGATTTCTATCTGATGTGTTTACGGAAACATCTCATCCTTATAAAACCAGGCAAAGACTGAAACGACATTCTGTGAATAATGCAGCAGTCTCTCTCTCTCTCTATCTGTCTTTGTAGGTAAGTGGTGGCAAGGTAAGAGGTGAGCTTCACCTGCCTCAAGGGGACGGCACGTCAAAGTGCTGGGGCTGAGAGAACCTGTGTGTCTGTGTGTGTGTGTGTGTGTATGAGACTGTGTGTACCAGTCCAGCCAAAAATAGGGCTACATCATCTTACAGAAAGTGTAATGTACTGAATTGTTCAAAAACACTAGAAGCCAGAAAAGAGAGATCGCAGTGACACCATTTTGCTTACACACTAGATGTACTCTGTGACCTGGGGCACATTCTCACACGCAAGCACACGCACACACAAACAGGATGCTAGCTGCAGGCCAGTGTGTAGTAAACTACGGTGAATAGGCAGACTGCTTGTTCATATTACCACAGCACGCACACACACAACATGGCACACATTATAACACCAGCTGGACAACTGTCAGCAGTGGTGAGGAGTTCTGGTGAGTGTGTGTGTTTACAGTAATTTGTTTCTAATTTACTGTGCATATCTTATCTGCATGGTATCAATGTAGACAAGCGTGCATGTGTGTAATTAGTTGACCGCTAGTAGTCATGTCAATAATGTGAAGATAGTGAGGTTCTTCTAGTTTATATGAGAAAATAACTCTTTATAGCAGGGGTACTCAAAATATAAATGTTAAAGGTCCACAAAGAAAATGTTCAATAAGACAAAGGTCCTTTTATTAAAGTCAGTCAAGCCAGGGTCGGACTGGGATTCTAATTTTTTTACTGACAATTTAAGGTGTCGGTCGGTGGGGGTGGGGTGGGGGCTAGCTGCACTGTCAACTCTCAGACGGACATTCGGTTTCCTTTGCAGTGGAGAAAGCGGAGAATTTTGACTCGTTGCGTCACGGCGATGTCCCGCAGATAATACAAATAATATATATAAAAAGTATAATTTGCTCAGTCCAGAGACAGTTGCGGTTCGGTCCGGGTCGGAGTCCGGATTTTGAGGATGACTGCTTTATGGCAAAACTGGTTTATGCTTTGCATTTTCTAAGATTTCCCTGTAAGTTAACCGCGCTTTGATCTTTTCCCCCTGCAGCTCCCTGATCTGCATTTCATTACTCAAGAGCACATTAAAGGTGAATACTGTTCAATGGTGAGAATGGTATTTATAAAGTCATGTCAGGTCATTTTGGAACCAGCAACATTACAATTGAAATCTACTCGTGTAACTGATAGGATACTACCTAAGGCCACAATATACTTCAAAAGATGCAAGATGAAATGCTGAGGGAAAAAGCTTGTGAACACTGGGACTAGAGGGCAGAAAACTCACGAGTCACCTGAAAGAGGCTTAACACTGGGCGGAGAGGAGCTGGCAGTGGCTCAAGTTTATTTAAAAGAAGACAAAATGGAGAAGGAGATGGTCTGTTTGTCATGTTGCTCCAACGGCAACAAACAAAAATAATAGTCGAGCTCCCGCTGGCTGCTCGCTGTTGAAGCAACCAGCCATGTGATATTTGGACCAATTGCAGCAGGGGTGGGTATCAGAAGTAAAGCACTAAAGAAGGAGTTGACCTACACAAAGAACACCGAAAGAGCCCGAATCACCAAGGATCAAACAATGCTGACATGTCTGGAGGTGTTCCAGCGATTATCCCATTATTTTGAACTGTTTTCATAGTATGAACTACTTCCAAGTATCGCTGAATCGCCTTACATGATTGCTTTTTGCCCTGAAAGGTTGACTTCGTATAAAGTATACCGGAGCTTTTACTGTTTGTATTTGGTTGTCAGTGGAATCTAAAATTAGTTTGGATTCTTGCCCTTTCCCAAAAATGTATCAAAGCAGACCCTGAGTGACGATCTTAAAGGACCATACTGGCGATCATGCAGGTTTGAGCCTAATATATTCAATTTTCATACACGTAAGGTTACTGGCAATCATTTCCCAAAGAATAAAACCGTATTTCAGCTTTTCTGATGTTTTGCAAAATCTCTTAATCTTTCAAAATCAAATATTCNTAAAACCGTATTTCAGCTTTTCTGATGTTTTGCAAAATCTCTTAATCTTTCAAAATCAAATATTCAACCGATACATCCACCTTAAAAATTGATGTTTTGCAGCCTTATGAAGTTGCAGTCATTTAAATTTTTCAATAAACGCAGGTCTTCTTTTGGGACTATATNGCCTTATGAAGTTGCAGTCATTTAAATTTTTCAATAAACGCAGGTCTTCTTTTGGGACTATATTCCCCAGTGGAGA
Source organism: Lucifuga dentata (assembly GCA_014773175.1). Taxonomy (NCBI): domain Eukaryota; kingdom Metazoa; phylum Chordata; class Actinopteri; order Ophidiiformes; family Bythitidae; genus Lucifuga; species Lucifuga dentata. Next base: position 28,412 of record VXCM01001033.1, on the reverse strand, counting down.
CATGCACTCACTCCGTGCTTGCGCTTAAACGCTAAAATTACGTAACTTTGGAAAAAAACCTGAACACACGTCTTATTCGCGATGATGGATTACCTATACCAGGAATGTTTCAAGCATCAACATGTTGATTTTAATTGCGTACCAGAATGAACTGAAACCAGCGGTGGTCTGGAACATAGGAAAAAAAATTTTAACTCACTGTTCCAGTAGTATGCTTTGGGAAATGATTGTCAGTAACGTTACATGTATGAAAATTGAATGTATTAGGGCTCAAACATGCAAAATGGTCCTTTAAACTCTGGACTTGTCCAAATACAGTAGCTATTTTAAGTGCACAATACATGTAAAAGAGCAAATGAGTAGAGCATCTTCTCAGTGTGTGTGTGTGTGTGTGTGCGTGTGTGTGTGAGACTCACAGGGGGTTCAGGGAAGGGCACCATCTCTCCTGCTTCGCGGTACAGCACGGCCAGCCGCTTCAGTGACAGCTCATTTACCGTCACTCCTTCCTTCTGCATCTGTTCATACAGGGCTTTGGCTGACGCTAAGTCCTTATCCATAACTGGCGGACAAGAGGAGGAGGGAGAGAAAGAAAGAACAAATGAGACCAAAAAAAAAAAAAACCCAATGCATTTCTGTCATTTCATTTGAGTTCTGACATTTTACATTTGAACAAAAATAAAATACTGGAACCTATGTTGATCCAAGTGTGTGTAAGAGAAATGTCAAGGATTGATGCTTATATTCAGAACTTTATGTCCTTATTTCCCCAAACATTCTTTTTCCAAAAATAACGCACAACTGCGTTACTTCTGAAGTACTACTTGTGTTAAAAGAACAGCAAGTGGAAGGATGTAAATTTCCGTGCATGACCTCCCTCTCCAGCACCAACAGGTTAAATGAAATGTTTGAACTACAGCAAAGATGATGAAATTGTTCTGGAAGGCTGTGGAAAACCTTAATAAACTGAATTAGCCTTTGAAAAATGTGAAAAAGTAACCAGGTAGTGAAGTGTCATACCACTGGACCTGCATCGATTTTTATGAGAAAAACAACAAAAAAAGGCGAGCTGCCAAGCTGAAACGGAGCGGAGCCTGAATGTGTGTGCATGAAAAAGGAAAAGTAACGCATAAGGTCACAGGAGTGAAAAGAGTGAGCAAAAGAGATCCAAAGAAAAAAAAAAAAAAGNAAAAAAAAAAAAAAGTCCAAAGAGCAGAGACGGAAGGAGAGAGCAGAGGCGAGCCGAGCATTGTTAATTGTGTCCTCTGTGACTGCCATGACCGACCAGCTAACTAATGCTAATTAAATAGTCATGTCTGCTCATCTCTTGTGCGACAAAGTAAGAGGAGCAGAGAGGAAATGCAGGTGAATCAAGGACGGGGGAGGTGCGTGTTTGTGTGTCATGTTGAAAGTTGGAAATGTGACGACAGGAAAAGAGGTCAACGGGTGAAGAGGTGGAGCAAGAAGCGACAAAGTGAGGAAAGAAAATGTGAAGAAAAAAGCTGAGTGGTTGACCGTGTTGCAATTAGCACGCTAGGCTAGCCTGGACAGCTAAGTGATTCGATGACATGTGTTCTTATAACCCCTGAATGTCTCTGCTTGCTCGCTCGCTCTCATACACACACGCACGAACATCTGATGAATTCTTAATGCATCCGCTAATGTTGCCTTCGCTACAGGCCGGTGAGCTGCCTGCTGCTTCACAAGGATGTGTGTGTGTGTGTGTGTGTGTGTGTGTGTGTGTGTGTGTGTGTGTGTTTGTCTAAAATGACTTACCATGAGATTTCATCAGGTAAGGGTACAGCACCTCCTTCTCAACAAATTCTGGAATCAGGCTCATAAGGGCCTTGATTTTTCCCACCTGTACACACAAAGGCTGATTTAAGCACAGCTACACAATCTTTTTCATCATGATTTTGATTATGCAGATTATTGCAAACGTAACATGACCAGGCTTTCAAAAGATTAGATAACAAAGAAGAATCCTCAAGTCTGATTTCACCTGTCCAGGAATTTGGGCCTTTCGAGACAAGTAGGACATCAGCACGTCTTTCTGTTCAGCCACGGCGTTGCAGCGCTACAGGAGGGACAAGAGACGTGAGAAGGTTGTAAAGATGCGCTACACGAGGGGGGAAGAATATTAGAAATGCCTTAAAATTATATAAGGTGTTTATCATCATATAAAAGCCTGATGGATTTGCAATTTTAAAAAAAAGAGCTGAAGTATTTCATGAGATCGTACAGGTGTAACAATAAAGTGGTACACCTATGCACACACTCATCCACAAAAACACCCACACACAGGAGTTAAAGGTTAATTACAGATTTAATAAGGTGTCAGACTCACAACAACTCATTTCTTTATGAATTAAAAGGTGCAGTGCTGTTCGCATAATTATCTGCACTTAGTCACACAAAAAGCCCAATCTAGTACTTCATGGAAATCTAAATATGGCCTGAGCTCTGGCTTTTCATTGGCCGATTTCTGCCTGTACAGCTTAGAGACATTAAGTACTTAGTGTAAAACAGGAAGTTAGAGAGAGAGAGAGATGATAGCCAATGGATGAAAGATGGAGAAAGACTGATGCGTTTACTGGTCAAAGGCTCTAACTGTCTGTTCTGCTGCAGACTTACTGGACCTGCCAAACGCCAAAGACGCTTTTCAACAATATATTATTTGCAGCTTGGGGAACTGATGAATGTAATCCTTCAGTAAACAAGTTAAATATAGACAGTTTGGACGTACCACTGGTTGTAGAGATGAATGAAGGCAAAACAAGAATTCAATCAAAATGGAATTGAGATGTCGAATAATCTCTACAAATAAAACAGCAGTAGTTTTGATGAGGACCAGACTCAGCGGTTTACCTCCACCTGAACGACAGAAGATGGTGATGTGCACATTTTGGACAGAGAGGATCGTTGGTTTGAGAGGGGAGTAAAGAACGCCATTTATGTTCATGTAGAGAGACCTTCCCTCAACAGAAATGGAGCTCTCAGATACAGTCTGCCCACCACCAATAGTGCTGCTGTCCTCCCTTCTAAAGAAATTTGGGGACAGCTCCTTCACCCAACCAGGGGACCATTAAAAATTAGAAGTTGAAATTTATGATTTGAAATTTATTCATTGTTTGAAAGTTGAATAATGCATTTTACGTCACACAGTATTCAAAAACATTTTGGAATAATATATCTATTTATTTGGAATTGAAGGTTTGTTGTGATTTAACACCATAGTTACTGTAGTTACTGGAGGTTTAACATCCTTCTGTTCATTTCTGACTGACGAAGCCGTTTGGATGAATGGTGAAATGTTTCAGAGTTAAAAACTTGAATCCAGTTTTCATACAAAACAGCAGTAGCTTTCTTTTTTTGTTAATGTTCGTCCTATGTGTTGCAGTTGTGGTCCAAGACAAATTTCAACTACGGTTGACCATAAAGTTATGTTGTATTGTATCTGTATTGTTGTTCTGAATCTGTGTGGCATTCGGTCTTCATTAGCAGTAACTAGCCCACCATGCATTTTTCTACACTGTGAAACAATTGTAAATCCATTTTAACAGAATTAATTCAAACTGTTGTTCTCTGCTAACAATGAATCTCCCAACATATGGCTTTAACTATTTGATACTCAAAAGATAATGGATTAAGTATCACTTTAAAATGCTATACATTCAAATACAACATGGTCATTTACAAATGCACATAAGCGTATGTGTATTATGTGTGTGTGTGTGTGTGCAGTAAGTGCGTTAAAGTTGCTGTGCAGGGAGTGTGAGAGCGAGTGTGCTGTTCTCTGGCTGAGCAGCAACGAGGTCCAATTACCAGCCAGTCGTGAACTAACGTGTTCCACGTCTCCTCCACTTCGTACAGAATTAAAAGCAAGTGGCCTGCAGGCTTTTAACAGGAACACACACACAAAAAACTCTTCGGATTCACTAAGCGGCAGAATGGCTTTAGTACAATCAGGCAATTAGACTAACACTAGGCCATTTCACTTTACTTTGCTCCGCGCTCTCACTCCCTTTTTTTCCTCTTGCTATGACCACTCCCGAAGGCAACGACAAACCCTGCAGAGGCTACTTCCTCCTCTGCTCCTGACACACACTCCACACTGCCTAAAAGCTCTGGCTATCTAGGGAATGCCTCCACAGTCTCCTCACACACATGCACATGGGGAGTTGTGTAGAAGCGTGCGTGAAGTGCGCTGTTCACGTCTTAATGACTAAATTCATCCTTCTCGCTCTTCCTCCACTCCCCACCGACCTCACCTCCCGCTCTCTTGATAGGCTTGTCAATCGTTATTGTCTGCTTGGCTAGTTAGNACCGACCTCACCTCCCGCTCTCTTGATAGGCTTGTCAATCGTTATTGTCTGCTTGGCTAGTTAGAAGCTTTTCTGGTGTTGCGTCATTTATAATGGGGCGTAAGAGTTGGGCTGTTACCTTCTGTGATCCTGAAAGAGCAACTTGGGGAAGACGGGGAGAAGAAAATGGACCAGAACATGCCAGTTTAACCTGGACCAAACCGAACAGTCTAAGTTCACAAAGTTAATGCTTCTGATAGGAAGAAAAACAAACTTGAGATAAGTTTTGATGGTGACCTATGAGACATGCCTGCAATTGCCTTTTCTAATACCCTGTGCATTTGTTCCTGTTTTCCGTGAAAGAGAATCTTTATATTTTTGAAGTTCTTAGATGATTTTAGATGTCTAGGTTACACATAACCATTTGATTCAATAGCATTTCATAGATTATATTTCACTGTATTCCAAGGACCTGACATATTAACATATAGGCGTTGAAATACTGTTCTCCACCATCAGGATACTCCTCAAAAAACACAACAAAGAAAATAATTCCCTTGATTCCCTACATTTCTTCTGTTGCTGTGCACTGTAGACATCACTTGCTCTAATTTCATAGAACATGCTGAAGGAGCCATGTACTTCCAGGTAAAGTAGTTCCTAAATTAGATCAATCCGTGTCCAAAAGCACCTGAAAGCATGCCTCTCGACTATCTTCCGCTCTCTCTGCCCTTTGTCTTCTCATATTAAAACTGACTGAAATTTTTGCCTTTTCTACTGTACATGGAGAAAGAAAAACTGGAATGTCCGAGGGCTTGCCCAAGATTCATATCAAGCAATAAGCATATTATAGCCTGACAAACATGACATCCATGCTTGTGTTTAAATAGTGATGAGGAAGAGAGTGGGGAGTAATGTATCTGGGTTCATTAGCATGCATGCTAGTCAGACACCCTGTTAAATGATTGAGAGGGATAATCACTCAGGATGTCAGAGAGAAATGAAGACTAGACAGACATATTGTTGAATCTCTTTCTGACTGGATCCATTTTTCATTTCTGCCTCTCCAGTTTATCTCAGATTTTCAATCTGGTCCAGAGAAGAATAAATTTTCATTATGGAGTAAAAAGTATTGTGACTGCCCTGCCTCGAACATTCAAGACGAAGTAGTAGCATCACTTCTTTTCTTGTTCGAGAGGTAGCTTGATTAGACTGTTTTTGCTGCAAAATTGTTATTTTAATGTGAAGCGCATACAGTATGGCAAAAATAACCTATTTAATTAGTGATACCAGTAACACAATTTATATTCTTGCATAATAATGTAATTCTTCCCCTCAAAACACAGTCAAAATCATAGTAATTAAGATTGTGCGATAAGGACCAAACCATGACCTGAAAAACATGGATTCTTTTAGTTTCTCTTTAAATAGTGATGAAGAGTGTCATCAGTAAGGGCTGTAAGTAACATATCTGTGTTCATTTACATGCACTCCGTCAGACATGCGACTGAATGGCTGAGACGGATAATCACTCAGGAAGTGAGAGCAAAGTGATCTCTGTCGGAGAAGAGGCGGAAAATCGTCTTTCCCTTAGCTCGTCCTCGGTCCGGCTGTCTGTCTCTCACCCATCTAGCTTGTCATATCCCCAACCTGCTGTAATGTGTGAACCGTGTGAAATCAGGAAAGTGGAAATCAGACCGCCAGACTCAGAAGAGGATTGTGGGAAAGCACTTCCTTCATTTAACGGGAATGAGAAGAAATTAGTGTAGGCTGGATGAATAAGTCAACGATCACGCACTCATCCTTTGTGTGCTGATTTTGCTTCGCCCTGTACTCCCCACACACACACACACACACACACACACACACCCCCACCCCCGCACATGGGTACTCACAGCCAGCAAAAACTTGGCGTCCTCTACTTTGTCCATGTCCAGTAGCTGGAGGAAAAGGTCAGAGGCTGGTCTGTAGCAAGCAAAGTGGTTGGCTAGCCGCTCTGCCATAGCGCTCACTGTGACATACAAGCAGATTTTAATTAACAGAATTATTTCACGGGCTTTTGTTGATGATTACATTGAACTGTGCTGTGTTCTTCATCACATTTTACCACTTGTTATACTAGTACATGTGGCTTTGTTTTGGGTGGATATGCGTGTATGTGTTGGGTGCGTCTCTCTTACACTTGTCTACGGCCTTGTCATTGTCATCTTCCAAGATCTTTCTGAAGATGAAGGACATGCTGGGGCTGGTGCTGTCTGGGCTGGTGTAGACCGCTTCCAGGAGCTCCACTGCTGAGTCCAAGTCACCACTGCAGACATTTGGAGAAGAATGAGTGGGGTGGATGAGTGTGTGTGTATTTTGGTTGTTATGATTTGCATCCTTGGAGCAGGAACAAATGCGGTGTGCAACACAGGGAATGTTAAAAAACAACAAATACAACAGCAACAATAACGCTGATTTAATTTGTATTCCTTTACACACTTTCACTGAGCAGGCCGAGTAATTCCTACACTGATGCAGTGTTTACTTGCACTCGTACCGTGAAATTTTTCTGCTGGGGTAGCAAAAACCAAACAAAGTCTTCACACCGAAGCACCGCAAACCTCAAACAACTCAATGTGGCAACCGGGCCGAGCTAATAACACTTTACACTTCCCTTGTTCCTCCCCACCACCACCAGTCGTAATGAATATTTAACATACAGGGTGAATGCGTCTGTATGCATGTATGTGTATGTTCTAAGGTGGAGGCGCATATCTTCGCTTATTGTTGCGACTGGGACCGTCTGAATAATTCAGCGAGGGCCCCTCTAAATGTGGCGCTTTGCTTTCCAGGCCTGCTCTCTTTTCCGCCCAGGCTCTTAACCAGTCAGCTTGACTCAGGCGCAGTGGGGACGCATGTGTCACAGCTGCTCAGAGCCCAGCTCCCAGAGGTCAGGGTTCAAGCTGACAGGCCTGCACTGCAGTGGCCAATCAGGCGTGAGGCTGCTGTCTTGCTATTTTTCACTTCCTGCTGTCCCTCTGAGTTGGCGTGGGGACTCCGCCGCCTAAACTGGGGGGCAGCGCTAATGCGGCGAGGAGCGTGATGAAAGTTTGATGCACAGTCTGTTTTATATTTTGTTTTGTTTGTTTGAGAAGCAATGGAGCCGGACCAGAGGATACTGGGGGGGGGGGGGGGGGGNGGGTTAGGGTTAGGGTTGTCTTATGTGGGCATGAGAGTGTGTTTTACATGTTTTACATTAAGAGGAATCTATGAATAATCTTATTATGCCAGTGTTTCTTATTTGGACTTGACACCTCTGTGAGCTTTTACTGTAACAGCATGACAACATGCAACTTGTCACACTTTTGCCTGCTGGTGATGCATTAAACTATAAGTATCCTGTGTGCTGAAATTTAAAATTTAGCCACAGTAAAAAAAAAAAAAAAAAAAAAAATCTCTGCAAGTCCAAATTCTGATTATAAATATAAAAATATTTTGCAGCTGTTCTTAAAGTGATCTTTTTTTTCCATTTGTCTTCTTTTCTGTCTCCATTTAGCTGTAATGCCAAAATGTATCTCATTCATGAAAAAAATCCTTCTATCTGATAAGCACTGAATTAAAAGTGCCAAACTCTACTTCATATGTATAAAATTGGTCTTCCAATGTCTGTAATCGAAGTTCTGCACATCTGCTCAATCATCCTTGGCAGCCTTACTTCTTGATGTGGGCCAGGGCCGTGTTGTTGATAAACACCATACTGGACAGGTTGAGAGGAATGCCTAGGCCCTTCATTAGCGACTCTACTTCCTGGATGCCTGCCACATCGCCATGACTACCCAGAGCCTGAACCAATCTGGTGATGGCAAGCTGTGAGGGTACGTGGTTTGCCTGCAGCATGGACTTGAGTCTCTCAAGGCCGTCTGGGAAGGAAAGCAAGAAGAGAGAGAGTGTGTGTGTGTACGCATGTATGAAACAAGTAAGTGCACACATTTGCATTTCTTTTTTTTTCCCAGCTTTTTATTTAGTTAATTTTTTAAACATACAGAATAAAAAAAACCCCAACAAAACAGAAGAAAAAAAAGGATCATCATAAGTATCACACATAAGTCTACATTATATGCAACTGGAGATCATAAGTTAACTTCTCCAATGGCAGTAAATTAGCCGTTTGATTCAACCACATTTTAACAGAAGGTATCTGTGAGGATGACCACAAAATAAGAATACATTTGCATTTCTTACCTTTAACCTGTCCTTTCTTGCTGTGTGTGATAATGAGCAGGTTGGTGGCAATATCACTAAATTGGAAGCCTGGCACACGAGATGCAGCACTGAGGGAAATACGGAAAGAGAACTTTCTTATCACATTATCAACTTTCAGCAATAAATGAGTCAAACCGTCAAATAACCTTTCACACTGTTTCTATCTCACCTTTTCACCTCTTTGGCTACTTTTAGCCAAAGCATGTGCTTCAAGGACAAAATAAATGAAACAAAAGAAACTGTAAAATAATGGGTAATTGCATGATGATGGCTAATGGCAAGTATATGGTTATAGAAAAGTATTATTTCTACCTCAAAAGCTGTTATTATTAAAAGGAAATTTTAAAAACAAGGGTCTCAAAGTACTGCCTACTACTAGCCAGGGAATATGTTTTTGAGTTTAAAGCTGCCGAATCTTCTCTTGTGAGTGAGAAGAGAATACGATAGAGCAGTTAAAGAAATCTATTTGATGAAACAGCTAACTGCAAATGCAGGGAAGCTGTTCACAGAGTGGAAGTTTCTAAAAGACTGAATGCTGCAGGTTGAAAATATTTACCAGAGAAGGCAGCTACGCTGGCAGAATAGATCAAAACATTATTGATCGTTTTTGACAAGCTGCGAGTCAAAGCAAGATGTTTTGATACTGGTTTATTGGTATTTGATGAGATAATGCTCAGCTTAGTCAAGTGCATTAGCTAAAGACCAGTTTGACGTGAATGAAGAATGAATGAGCTGCGTGATGCACTTGAATGTGTTGATCTGCCATGGAATACACTTGTTATATCCCATGACATAACCGTGCGCCATCAATGATGGATTGAAAATGGATGGATTCAGAAAAAAACTGGAGGAAGAGAATGAATGTCCTATTATATTATTCACCATCAGGCTCTCTGTTGTAAATGTTTAAAACTTGACATTCAATCATGATGAAATACATTAATTACATCAAATCCACATACTTACAACACCATCAGTGCTTTCTTTTTTAGTCTATATGCTATAGGCATTATAAAGCCACTATCTTTGATCTCTTTATTTTATCTATTATGTAGCAGCTATTTTTTTTAAAACCTGCACCTTATTTATATAAACTTATTTCTCCTATTGTTGTTGTTGTTGTTTTTTTTAAATGTAGTTTTATCTGACTTTTGATCCTGTTCATTGCTGCTGATCTGAGAGTCACCAAACTTAATTTCATTGTATGCCTACAATGACAATAAAGTGTCTTATGTCTTATATGATGTGCTGCACTTTACAGAGGTTCAATGGCTGATCAGGGACGACGTTGTGTCTGTGAAAGAGTGACAACACAAATCCAGAATAAGTGATGCACGTCTTTAGAGCCATCTAAACGTCTGCCTGTTTCAAAGCAAACAGAGCTTGTGCATCTCAGCAGAATTGCTATTGGTTTTCTGAGCAAAAACTGATCAAGAGACGTTTATATTACAATATTTTGATCGAAAACATCATCTCATGTCATCTCATGTGGACCAATCAGATACATTAAGATCTCTATGGCATCTGAGCCTTATAATGGTCCATTAGACTACATTACGCACAGAGAAAAACATTAGGCTCATGGTCCACAGAGACAGAGTGGATAAACACATGAGCTGAAACACAGAGACAGAAGACAACAGGAACAAATCTGATTGTAAGCAAGCCTGAGCCTCTTGCAAACTGCCTGCTGTGATCCTGAAAATAATACAGACATGAAACTCTTGACTGCTGTCACAGTATGTTGTGTTCCTTCCTGCTGAGCCTGTGCATTTGCATATCTGTGTTTGGTATTATCTGGGACAGACTGACTGCTGCATTATTGAGGTCTCAGGAGTCGCATCCCTCCTCATCACTTCTTCCTTTCAGACTTTCCCTCCCTCCCTCCTTCCCTCCATCCATCTGTCTCTTTGCTGTCCTTTTCATTTCGTCACCATTAAAACCACAATCAAGTTTGCCTTCTTTGTTTTTTTTTATATTATATATATATGTTATTATTCATTATTACAGCCCTGCAACCAGACTAATCCGTCCGCTCAGTTGAGCATCAGGCCGCCAATCTTTATCACCAAAGTGACACCAGGTCAAGTAGCAGCCAGCAGCCATTGTGACAGGGTTGCCGTGGAGATTGGGGCGATAACAGGGTCGCTGATGGATTGCTGAGGAGACCAAGCGGCGAACGAAGTGAGGTCAGAATTATTTTATCAGACAGGACAAAATCTTCAGAGGCCGTCTCTTGCTCACCTTTTGAAATTCCTCCGCAAAAGAAAGACACACACACACACACACTCCTTCACTGTCACTACCACTCTCTCCTGCCTTCTCCTTCTAAGGTCTAGTGCTTTAGCCAGTGAATCCACCATCCACCTCGACCCTCTTCCTCTCTCTCACCATCACTCGCTCCCAATCCTTTAATCTCGCCATAAGCACCCTGCTGCTCAATTCTGTACAGATTACTGCAAAACAAACACACACACACACACAGAGAGAATTAATGCCTACGGCGTCATCATTAACCTCATACGTGATTAAATCTACCCCTCCTCCTCTTATTCACTTCTCCTTTCCTCTTTAGCTCATTTTATCTCCTTCCCATCCTTTCCATTTCCTTCCTTCCCCAACTCTCTTCTCAACTCATTTCACATCTCATTTACAGTGGAGATAAACTAAGCTTTTATCCAGGCAGGGATGCTATAAACCAATTCAAAGACAGACTGGAGTCGGGTTATCAATTGAGCTGCCTTGTGCTTGTTCAAACATGGTTCTAAAATTGATATGATTATTTCACATAACATTAGAGAGCGCGCCATGTTGAGAGACAACAACAGGAAAGAGACAGATAGTGGAATAGATGTTTTTACGTGTTTTTTCCATCTGCACCACTTAGTGACAGTTTATTGTCACATTATTTGCTCTCTTTTTAAAGTCTTTGCTTCTACATTTTACCTAAACAAAACAAAACAAAAAAAAAAGATATACAGAAAAAGACAAAAACGGATAAAGAAAAGGGAAAGGAGGGGNAACAAAACAAAAAAAAAAGATATACAGAAAAAGACAAAAACGGATAAAGAAAAGGGAAAGGAGGGGTAGATTACCGAAAAAGACAAACAAGGCTGAGAAGATCAGTGGTGGACTAAGCTCAGATCTCTAATACCTCTGTCTGTCCATCCATTTGTCCCCAGGCACAAACCCTGATCTGGCCGCAGCAACACAACAACACACGATACATTACTAATTGGAAGAAGATTGATGTTTTTACGCAAAATCACCCTCTTCTCAGAAAACTAAAATTAATCTGTATGCAGGAGCGTGTGTGTGTGTATGTATCTTGAGGCTTAGCAAGTCCATATCCAGTGTACTGCAGGGCTGAGTGTGTCGGCACACAATCACTGCATAATCCTCATGTGTACTGAGGATATGCAGTTTTAGCCTGAGTTGACCCACTGCTAGAAAGTGGCAGAGACTACAAGTTGAATTTATTTTTGTGTTCTGTTCATAAACAAGAAACTTGTGTACCTTAACAATAATCAGATATATTCTAATTTATTAATTGATCTGACTGATGATGTGAAAGAAGATAGTCCTTTGCATTTAGCCACTTATAATCATGATTTATACTGTAGGTTTAACAGGGGTAGAGAAACATCTCAAAGCTATATAATGGTCCACAACAGTTGGATGGCAGTACCTTACAAATTAAAAAAGGTGAAGAAAGGAGGAAACTTTACAACTGGAAACAACAAATAAATAACTCCCTAATAAATATTGGTAGAAAAATGTAGTGAGACTTTTTTCTGTAAACAGTCCCAGTGCATAGGAATTTCCAAAGGAGAGATATTTCATGTTGTAGAAGATAAGTGGAAAATCTGGTAAAATTGCTACAATAAATCAAGTTTTCTATATTTTATATAGATTACAGATTTTGATTGTTATTTTTTTCTTTTATGCTTTATTTAATTTTATTGTGCTCCTTGAGTTTGAAATGGGATTTGGGCTTTTTTCATCTATCATCTTATTTAAATAAACCTTTGAAAAATAATAGTGTAATAAATGTATATACTGACTAAATTTGTCAATGTGAAAAAAGTTGATAGAGATATCTGTTACCACAACTTAGGCCCTTAACAACATAGAACGGGGTTCCGGTTGGAAAGAAGTAGCCCATGGTTCCTCAGGGCGCCATGTCATACAGATGGAAGTTTATATTTAAAAAGTGGAGAAGTGTGTTTTCAGTGTGTCAAGTATGTCATTTCTTCTCATAGATTGAATGTTAAGTGACGTACATGTCTCTGACGACCATGGCATCCTCAATCGATCCCTTGGCCAACAATGCTCGGATCAGGTGGTCATAATGGGCGGGGCCTAATGCCACACCCCTTTTATCAGCCTCCTTCAGCATTCCATAGGCTTCTGTTGAGAGAGAGAATATAAAAGAGGAGTTCAGAGTTCTGAAGGATCAAGAATAACTAAATCTGAGGTAATCTTCATTTAATGTGATTATTACAGAAATCTGCTTTTACCAAGGCAGCCACAGTGATGATACTCTCTTTTTAAATTGCTTCATTTAAAGAGAATCACACCATTAAGTTGGCATGTGTAGCTTTTGGAATGCTTTTCAACCAACCATTAATTTCTATTAATTTCTGTAAATTATGAAAATAAAAATATTTTTTTAAATAAAAAATTTAAAAAAAATCAATTCACACACTCCTGAAACTTGTTTGAACTACGTAATCATCATACTCAAGTATAAATGTAATTCAGTCAAACTCACATTGCTGTTATTATCTAATGTAGTGCACACTGTTCAGTGCAATCTGTATGTATAACTACATTAATGCAATGGTAATGGAACTTTTTTCATACATTATACTCATGATACTCTTATTAAACTTGTAAAATCACTGGCATGTTGTTTCATCAAAAAAAAACTAAAAACAACAACTTCACTTCATCAAAATTTGGTGCTATTTAGAAGATTCCTGGTGGTCAAAGAGTTCAATATGTTTCGAATATTTCAAAGCTTTTATTTCTTGCAGTTTAAAATCTGAAAAGGAGTTTAATCCGGTGTTTAATCCAAGAAAACAATCATGGGACCTCCTGCTGCTTACCGTTGGCTTTGCCCTTCTTACAGAGTGCCAGCAGACGGACCTGGTATTCAGTTCCACTCTCGGTTATTGTGGGGTTGCTGGCTGGCTTGGTCGTTGCCTGGGTCTGATCTTTAGTGGCAGCTTCCTCGTACCAAGTCTGTAAAATACACACAGGGAAAAAACAGATAAATCTCAGTGATGTTAAAATCAAAACATAGCTTCTTCCAACATTCAAGACTATACCAGCCTGTACATATTGTCCAATGTGTGCTGGCAAAGAGCTTGTATGTGCATATGTGTGTGTGTGTGTGTGTGTGTGTGTGTGTGTGTGTGTGTGTGTGTGTGTGTGTGTGAGCGAGAGAAACAGTGCAATAATGCTGGACAGGCAGGCCAGGGTCCCAAAATGCTCAGCCACCCATGTAGCCATGAGGGGAGGAGGTTAAGCTGTACTGGCTAGGGGCAAATTAAGGCTGGCACCCCAGGGACAAAAGAAGTGTGAATGTGTGGGTGTACTGTATGTGTGTTGGCACGGGGGTGTCGACTCAAGAGCCCCCGGGGTCACCAAGTTCATCGCTCCAGGCTATAGCAATCACTTCCTGTCTCATCATGCTTTGGGCTATTTGAGGGCTTCACACACTGCTGCATATGTGCACACACACAGTTAATGCAAACCAAAGCTGAGGAAAAACATGGTAAAAGAGGAATAGAAAAATATTTTTATAAATAAAATCCTATGATGCAAGATTGATTTTGTTTTCTTTTCAGTAGTAGAAAAAAAAGTGGATGATGTCACTTTCATTTTTGTGGAGTGTTAAATATCCAGCAGCAGCCATATGGTGGCATTTAGCTGCTGGTTAAATTAGTCTGGCATTACAGNTAAATATCCAGCAGCAGCCATATGGTGGCATTTAGCTGCTGGTTAAATTAGTCTGGCATTACAGACAGATCAAGCTGTAATTCCGTTCATCAGCCAGTCTGTCTGACTGACCACACTTCAGATCACAGCTACAATCCTGTTTTCTCTGCATGTAATGAACAGAGGCTTAAAATGGAAGGGGGGGGGGGG